>OY796887.1:8152104-8513740 GCA_963680785.1 Diplosoma virens | reverse complement strand
ATTTGGTTTTTGACAGTTTTGGGTTTGTATTCAAGTGCGGTAAACGACATTTTTTTAATGTAGTCAATTGTAAATTTAATTCTTCTTTATCAGAACAGATACGCTTGTAGCGTAGAGCTTGGCTAAAAATTATGGAGGCGAAGATGTGTGGGGGATGGGAGCTGGTGGGGTGTAAATAGGTTTGGGAATGAGTGGGTTTTTTATACAATGAAGTTTGGAGTGTGTTATTTTTTAGTCTAATAGTGGTGTCCAGAAAATTAACTTCTTCGGTCGAGTGGTTCATTGTAACGTGAATGTCCGGGTCCTCTGAGTTGAAATCTTTGTAAAATTGCAATAGTTTTTTCTCTCCGTGTGTCCATAACAGAAAGATGTCATCAATGTATCTGAGGTATATTAGTGGTTTATTATGGGTATTTTGTAAAAAGTTTTCTTTTAGGTTGGCCATGAAGATATTAGCATACTGAGGAGCCATTTTTGTTCCCATTGCGGTACCTTTAACTTGTAAAAATTGTTGGTTTCCAAAGTTGAAATAGTTATGTTTTAAAATAAATTCAGTGGATTGGATGATGACGTCAGTTAGTTGGTTGTCAGGAAGTCGAAAAACCAAATCATTAAGGCCATGTCCATTCCCCGAGAAGCCCTTCTCAAATACCAAACCAAACTAGAATCTTATCGCACACCTCTAGTCCTTACTTACCACCCCTATCTTAGACCTATCAACAAAATCGTCAAAAATTTGCAACCTTTACTAAACAAAGACCCATATCTTAACCAAATCTTCCCTGCACCACCACTTATATCATATCGTCAACCCCCTAAACTCAAACTTCTACTTACATCTTCCTCCTTACCAAATGAACGTTTCATCACGGGCACCTTTCCCTGCAATTCTCCTAAATGCCATCTCTGCCCCAACATAAACATTAATCCTACAATAACGGGTCCTAACGGAGTCCCTATAAAAATCTCCGGAAATTTTAGCTGCAATTCATCAAATATCATATATGCAATTCATGCAATCTTTGCCCTAAAGCAATCTATATTGGAGAAACAAGCAACTCAATCAGACAACGGATGAACGGACACAGGAGCGACATTAAACACAATAGAAACAAACCAGTAGCCGAACATTTCAATAAACCCGACCATAGTTTGGACAATCTCAAATTAGCAGTAATCAAGAAAGTTAAAGGCAAAACAAAGCAACAACGGGAAGTGGAAGAACAAAAAATTATTTTCAAACTCGATTGTGTTAACCAAGGTTTAAATAAAGATTATTCATTTATGTCTAACTACGTGTAATATTTATTTTTATTCTTGTAAACTTGAGGGTCATTTATGTTTTTCACTTCTTTCTCCATTTCGCATCTTTTTATACTTGCATGCCATTTTCTCGCATTTGTTTTTTGCTTAAATTGCTGTAATTTACCGTACTGCCATATTTTCTCAAACTTAGTCTTTTTTACCGATATTTCATATCTCATTATACGTCACATATGTCTGTTTGTTACGTTTAATGCCGTTGTGTAAAACTTGTTTTGATTGCATTTTCATTCTATTGCACCTGACGAAGTGGGCAGTAGCCCACGAAAGCTTGTGCTCAGTAATAAAAATAGTCAACTTCAGTGCACAATGTTCTGTTTTTCCCATTTTATTTGAAAAGTTGACACGGCTTTCCCAATTCTATTTCTTCCAATTCTTCGATGATAAAACTCAAAAGGTTAGCAGAGATAGTAGCAGAAAAATGTCTAACAAAAGAACATCATTACCGTTATGGAAAAAATATGACATCGTGAATGAGGCGAACAGAAGAAATGATAGGCCAGTGTCAATGCTTGCTAAAGAACTTGAAATTTCAAGAACATCTTTAATCACAATTTTGAAAAATAAAGAAAAGATAATCGAAGACTTTGAGGCAGGTTGCAACAGCAAAACGAAACGGAAGCGTAAGCATAATTTTGAAGCGGTGGATGAGCCTTTGGTGAAATGATTTCGTCAAGCAAGAGACGAAAAAATTCCAGTCACTGGGGAAATGTTGCTGTTGAAAGCTCAAGAGCATGCAGAAGTTTGCGGTTGCGAAAATCCCAAGAAATTAAATTTGAGTTGGATAAATCGATGGAAGGTGAGAAAGGACATTGTGTGCAAAAAATTACACCGTGAAGCAGAATCTGTTGATCAAAATGGCGTAGATGAGTGGCAAACAAACTGTCTTCTTGCTTTTTTAAAACAATTCAAGGCTGAAGACATTTTTAATGCAACGAAACCGGGCTGTTTTATCGATGCTTACCAGATAAGACTCATGTTTTTAAAAATGACAAGTGTGCCGGTGGAAAACTTTCGAAGGAAAGATTAACTGTGTTAGTGACAGCGAGCATGACTGGAGAAAATTTGCACTTCTTGTTATTGGCAAATCAGCTTATCTAAGATGTTTCAAAAACATCAAGAAACTGCCTTTGCCGTATGAATCGAACAAGAAAGCTTGAATGACTGCAGCAATTTTCGAAATGTGGGTAAAAAACTAGACTCGCAAATGCGAAAAAGCAATTAAAACATTGCACTGTTGCTTGACAACTGCACAGCTCATCCTAAAGTTAAAGGGCTTACGAATATCAAGCTAATCTTTTTGCTAACTAACACAACAGCAAGAACCCAGCTAATGGATGCTGGGGTTATTCGATGCCTCAAATCACATTATCGAAAAAATCTAGTGAAAATGCGCTTGGTAGCCTTTGAAGAAAAGAAAGACTTTACGATCAATGTTTTAGAAGGAACGAAACTTCTCAGCAAATGCCTGGAATGCGGTCAGTGAAGCAACAATAAAAAATGCTTTAAAAAAGTCAACTTCATCCAAGCAGAAGACAACCAATTTCAAAAAGAACAAACCGAGGATGATGGTGGATGAGGAAGTTGTTGGGATATGGGAAAGACTTCAAGCGAGTGGATTAATTCCTAAAACACTTGGCTTTACCGATTATGCTACAAGCGACGATGGACTGTTAACACGTGAAACGATTACAGAGACAAGCATTTTGAATGAACTAACAACCGTTGATGATCAAGAAGATGAAGATGATGATGACGTCATTTCTGTAGAAGACGTTCAACCTGCCGCTATGTCACCATTTGAAGCACTGTCAGCATCAGACAATTAGATCTCTTCTTCAGAAGTAGAAATAAGCACGAACACGCGCTGCATTCGCTTGCACAAATACAGCAGCAAGCGTTGAACATAGCAGTTACTAAACCAAAACAAAAAAAATCAGTGAGTTTTTCGTACGAATGTAACTGTTTATGAGGTATAAATTATGTTTTTTAAATTTAATTCATTTTTTAATAGCAGTTTCTCTGAACTGTACTGCTGTATTCTATTTGTGTGTAAATACACTTATCAATTTATTTTTGACCAACTGATTTGCATTGTTCTTGCACAGATTAAACGTAGCAAAGAAACGCCATAAAGCAGTAATGCTCATTTGGGTACGCTTGTAATTCCTGTTAGATCTCAATTGAACTAAAAACACTTCGTAGGAATAAAATACACCAATTCCGCTATAGCGACAATTCGCTTTTAACGACACTTTTTTCACGGTCCGTTAAGATGTTGTAATAGCCGGTTTCTACTGTATATTATCTAACATACTTCTATCGAAAATTAATTAGTTAGATTTTAGGTTTCATTGAACAATATTTGATTCATTACATTCAGGGATGGAACCTGTTTTTAGATGAAATTAGGTAATCAAGTTTGATTACCTAATTTCATCTAGATCTTTTGCCGCCGCTAGCTGATGATAAGGAGTTATTCAAAAATAACTTTGATCTTTATCAAATATATTGATTACAATCTTTTGGATTTAACCTCTTTTCATTTATCTTCTTTGGATTTAACCTCTTTTAACTTAACCTCTTTGCATTTATCCTTAGATTTAAGCTTCTTGGATTTAACCTCCGTCGACTTAACCTACACCGAGTTGGACATAGCCTCCACCGACTTGGATTTAGTCTTCGCCTTGGATGGATGGAGCACCCCCGTTCTAGCGGGGGTGCGACCGCCCACAGCACCGCCGATATTGCAATCAAATGACGCGAGGCTAACTATTAACAAACTTTGATAAAAAATTATTATATAAGCTTATAAGCAATAAACCCACCGTGCCTCGACGATTAATTGCTTCCTGAGACAAGACAAAAAATATCTATTTTCACAGTACCAAGCTACTGTACTAATTAGGGTTACTTTGTTGCTTACAGCTCTCAACTGTTGGTATAAAATTTAGGTTACATATAATACCCTCCCTTTCTTTGACATTTTGCTCCTCAATAGTACCTATCTCTTCCCCAACTATTTTGCACAATTGTCACAGCTTTTTGCTTTCCTACCTGCAATGCTATTGCTAACTCCAAAAACACTTTAAGGCAATTTCTCCTATTCGGTGGTCTTAACAAGTTGTTTCAAGTCACATTCATATCACTATATATAAAAACAAAAAAAACATTTCAACTGCATGACAGCATTATTTTGGTATCCCCGAAAGCAGGTCGGGTAATTGCTATTCGGTTGCTCTAAATTAAACCTCTTAGTCTTCGCTAACCCTGAAATTCAAAAAGATATGTAAAGCTTGAAGATTAAAGTAAGACTAATACATGTTTATATATCAAACCCAGATATTTTCAACCAAAAGCCTTTCATAATGTATTGACTAACATTTCTAAGCAGTAAACATAATTACACGTAATCTAAAACTCTTGGGAGCATGTCTGAAGTATAAAAAAATTATTAGCCTACTTAATTTCATAAAGGAATAAAGCAAGTTTATTTTAGTGTTAAAATTCATTATCATCTGGTTTGTATTATTAATTTATCATTTGCATGTCAATTTAATGTGAAAATTCATTAGCTAATTCAATAGAAATACGGCGAAAACTTAGAGAACTACTGTATGAGACCATAGTAGCCGTTGGTAATCAATTTTTGAAAATGATAAAACATTAGTCTCTTTCAAACAAAATTAACATTTGATTTGTATTAGCCGTAGACTATAACAAAATGGGAATTGATCTATTATGAACTTATTTAAACGAGTTTAATATAATTGGATCTAATTCTTTTAGACCATCTACTGCTCTAACTGTTAAGATTGCTCGAACGTACGGATGCTTCGGATCAATAAATGGATTAGCTCCAGTAATAGGATCGACGTAATCTGCATATTTGATTTCATCCAGTATGGCATCTGGAAAATTCTTTTCGAAGTTTCTGCAGACATACTCGTTTGTCGATTTTGTTATAATGTATTTACATCCAGATTGTGTTCCGAAATGGCAAACGACTTTATCCAAAAGATTTGAAAATCCCCGATTCTTGTAGTCGGAATGAGTGACTCTCATTCCCTTTTCAAAAACTTTTTCCACTTTTAAACGATCATAAATATCTCCTTCAAGTGTTGAGGCAAAATTCAAAGCAAGCTGCACTGGATTAAGTTCAGAAGTTTTATTTTTTTCCACTCCATGGTCCGGAGTCGACTCTTTTTCACGAACAAAACCTAGAGTTACCGCAACAAGTATGTCTGTTGGCTTTTCAAAGATCCCTGCTGAGTATGGCTGTTTCAGTCGATAAGTGACGCGCGCGTTGTTATAGCTGATTATGTCTTCATCGGTCATACCTCTGATTAGGCTCATATGGTTGTCTTTTCCAATGTAAAACTTCGAAAGAAATTGACAAACCTCATTTGTATCTTCCTCGTTTAATCGTTTGAAGTAAAAACCATCGGGTAAAGACGCCGACATATTGTGAAAACAAGGTTTAATAATAATAATCAATAACTAAAAGCAAAATATTCTGAGAAAGATTGTTATTCAACCTTTTGTTAAGTTCTCATTGGTAGTATTAGATTAAAATATTATGGAAATCATCGTGAAAAAATAACTTTAAAGCAAGCGTAATAAAACACAAGCAATTTACTTTGCCTTAGAATAAATACGAGCTGAAATTGTTCAAGTCGTTTGCCTACGGTTGTAATTTTGTATTTCAATATTTTTTGTTTTTTGCTTTTTGTAATTTTGTATTTTTGTATTTCAAAGTTGGCTACATGATACATCCAAAGATTCTAATTTAAAATGAATCTTTTTTTAAAAAAAGACAAAAAGTTTGTGGTATTCCAAAGTTTTACTGTACAAAGGTTGCTACAAGGAAAAAACACATTAATTTCATCCACACCATTCTAAAAAAACTTACAGCATTGTATTATTTATAAATAAAATAAAGGTGGTAGGAGAAAAGAGTAGGCTTAAGTCGCGACTTTATGGTGGTCAAGGCTTAAGATGGCTTAAGATAGTTGATTCTAAAAAAATTTTAAAACGTTTTCAGCTTTACTAAATCATACTTTTATAGCTAAATAAACATTCTACATATGATAAACAAAATTGTGACTTTGAAGATTCTATTCAGCTTAAAGAATTAAACTTAAACCTTAATCAGTGGTGGATATTGGGTGAGGCGAATGAGGCAGTTGCCTCGGGCCCCCTCTCGATTTTAGGAGCCCCCCTTGAAAATAGCACATATAGTTTTATTGTGCTGCAGATGCTTTTTCGAGATCATTATGAAATTGGGACGAAAAGTGGGAAATACAAGATTGATTCGAGTTGAAGACCTTTTTTATAGAGATTACCATGATTCTGGGAGAAAAATAGCGAAATCAGAGATGAAATCAAAGTGACGACCTTTTTTTTTTAGAGATCACCATAATTTTGGGAAAAAAAGTGAAAGGCGAGATCAAAGCCCTCTGGAAATCCTTACCTCGGGCCCTGAATTTGAATATTCACCACTGACCATAATTACTAGAAAAAAGTTTTGTATGCTGTGTTAATTTCAAAAGCTTACAGTATACCGAAAAGCGAATCCCTCTCTTCTTGGCTTCAAATTCTTCAACTATAGGGAAGCTATCCTAGCCTTCCCCAATTACACCGCTGGCTTTCGCACAGGTCTTATGGTTTTATACTATATATATTTAAGTCAAAATTTCGATATATTAATTATCCCAGGCTTCCACAAACCAACGAACACAATTATTTACTAGACAATACAACCCAAACGGTGCAGCCAAAATGATGCAGCCGATGATGCAGCCAACGATGCAGTCGCAAAACGAAATTTTCCCAAGTTTCTCTTGCGATCTACAAACTCACTCTTCAAAACTACAACACTGAACCAAATCACCGAACTACTGGATCACTAACGACTGAAAGAATATAAATTTACGAACATCTCAATTTATAGTGTGCTCGCCACGTGTAAGTGAACCAATCAGATTTTATTAGGATCACAGTGCACGTGGTCCGCCCATAAAACAGAAACCGCAAACAGTAGAATCAATTAAGAGATTTCAAAAAAGACTTCTATACAGTTAATTAACTTTTCGAATTAAATTGCGAGTTCTATTCCATTGTTTTTTATGATTTTAACATGCTGTTTAAAGCAGTTTCAACATAGGTGGATTTTCATTTAGCCTAGTTTATAGGCAGCCATACTAAAATAAAAAAAGTCAAGATTTCAAAAAAGTAAAAAGAAAAATGGCTTTATAATTGCAATTAATTATAAATATACTGAATTTTCTATAAACAAATTATAAATTAATTCTACTTTCCGATTAAAACAATAAAAATCTTTTCTGTAGCCTCTACCTTTATCAATTCATCAGTGAATTTCATGCTTAAAGTTTAAATTTATTTTGAAGCTTGATAAGCAAATGAGCAAAGAAAAACTTACTTGTATTATCTCTGCAAGACAATGTTTGCTTGCGCTTGTACAAATCACGTCTACACTCTGCAAACATCAAACTGCGTCAAAATAAGCATTGGAAAGACTGTTGCATTGCTGCATGTGCAAAGTACAAACAAAGGCATTGGAGTTTGTATTGGGGCTTGACAAAATGTGCAAGCAGCAACAACAAAGATATAGAAATTGAAAGAGCAACTAAATTTTTTTAAATCTTACTTTGAATTTTGTTTTGGACAAATACCTTGTTATTAGGTAAAAAAAGTTGTTATAAATGTACTTAGGGTCGTCTGTCCAAATAAGTTAACCAATTTCTTCGTTCGGCTTAACTAGCAAACTTTGACTTATTTTTGTACGAAAAAAATTTTCAATAATTTCTTCCTCACACTTAGATTGCAGCCCCTCCTTTCAATGGCCAAATATTTTTACAGTTAAGCTTAGTTAGTTTGTTCAAGTTTCCTGCTTTTAAGGAATTGCTTGAGATTGTTCTATTTTGCCTTGATTTTTGTATCCCACAAACTTACAAGACTTCCCGAAAACTTCGACTTATGCCTTAAACCAACTAATCAATTTCACAATTGTCAAACAAAATCTGTCACAAATGAAAACTATTACGAGTTTAGAAAGAGTGAAACTGCAGCCTACTAAATCTTCTTATTTTTTAATGAGGTGAAAATGGGGAATAAAATTTCTCTTAAAATAAAAAAATTTTTAAAACAAAACTTCTCTAAATGGTTCGAAATCAAAAAATTAATCAATATTACCTCATAACTGATCTCCAGTAAAAATATTTATTGAAATAAAAACTTATTTACATGTATTGTATTGTGTTTGTATTGCTTTTTTTTATTTATATGAGCTTTTCTTTTTTTGTTCTTGTTTAAATTTTCTTTGTTGCAGTTTTTGTAAAATTAGTTTTTTTCTACAGTATGAACAATGGGCAGTTTTGACTTGATGACCATGAAATGGTCTTTCACTGTCCAGTTAAGTTATGAGTTCGATGTGCTCTAATAAGGTTATAAGTTCTTGAGAAAAAAAAATTTATTTGCATGTACGAGTAATATTTAATATTTGCTTGTTTCATACTGTAATTTATTTTTTTCCCTTGTAGGCTAATTGTTTTTTTTTTATTTGTTTGTTTGTTTATAGTTTCTCTTAATTTGCAATGTGCATGTCAAACATACTGGACAAATAAGTTTCTGTTTAGTCCTGTTCTGTTACAGACATAGACACTTGTCCTCTCCCTTGACTGTTGCCTGATATATGACTTTTTACTTTTGCCATCAACTAAAAACTTCTTTTTTGCTGCACTTACTTGGGACAATAGCGTCTGCAAAAAAGTGGTCATGGGGAGAATTTTGCAAGCCGAAAACACGCTTAGTAACAGTTTAAATAAAGTAAAAATTTTTTTTTTTTGGTCTTTATTTTTTTTTATGCCCTTATTTTTTTAAGTGATCTGTGCAGATTCTTTATTGGTAGTTTGACCTCCAATCTCCTTCCCGTAGATGCGCCTTTCTTGAGGTGATTCCATTTAATGTCACGTGGTTTGTTATGTATTTTATTATGAAAGGGTCCAGATTTGTTCTACAATCACAATTGATTTTCATACTTTTGGGCCGAAAAATTCTGATCAATTTGCACAACAATCGCTTTGTTTCCACAATTCAGCTAAACGGAACTTAAGAAATAAGTTATACTGTTTTTCAATTTATTTTTGAAAAATAAAACAAAGAGCCAATACTACGGTTCTCATTTTATTGTAATTTTAACCTTTTAAGAACATTACTTAACTCATTGTCAAAAAGTAATTTGTTTTTTTGTTTTTTCATTATTAGTTTTCTACTAGAAACAGTAAAATTACAATAAAATATTAATCGAAATACTGTCTGCTTCTTTTAATGTAAAAATATTCAAACATTCCCACCATTATGCTTCAAAATTTTTTTTCTTATTGCTTTTTTGGTATTAAATTTGTCGGACAATATGTTATTCCATCCCAGTATTTACTAGCTTTGCTATTTTGATGCCACTATGATGAATTCCTATTCATTGCATAATTATTCAAAAGTATTTTACCGATCATTTCCCTCAAGTGCTTTTTGCAATAGAGAATTGTTAGACTAGCTGCCTAACAACAAAGGTATATACACTCAACTAAACGAGCCGCCACCCAGTTAATATTAAGATGTCGATATAAAAATAAATTCAAACTTAAAAATTATAAAATCCAATAGCCTGCATTTTTTTTTCTTTTTAATATCTCCCCTCCCCAGCTATTCCCATGCGTGGTATTTGACCTTTCTTGATTGTCTATTATCACGTCTATTATCATGCCTTTTGTAAATAGATCATTGAGTTTAATGCAATTGATGTGGATATGATTACAATTCCACAGCGTGGCGGAGTGATTGGAGCACCGTGGTCGACATGGTCTCGACGGTTCAAAATCTACTCGCGCCATTCTGTTGCGTCATTGAGAAGGATACCTTACGGCACTTTCCCCAGCATTTTGATCTTGTCAAGCAGCTCTAAATTTCAGTCACATCTCTATAAAATCAATAAAGCAAATAAAAAGCTTTAACCGGACAACAATGTTATGGCATCTCCGGACGCAAGTCGGGATAATTGCTTACCGTATGTATTGGCGCCTCCGTCGCTTTCCTGCGATTCAGGAACATAAATACGTATAGAAATAAAATAAATGAAATGAATTTCGAAATGTCCATTATAAACTATATTTCGAAGCAGTGTCGTACCTAGGATTTTTGAATGGGGGCCATAAAACCACAATCAAATACGCTAAGTAAAAATTTTTTTTTAAGTGGTAAAAAAAGTCTTCACTTTGAATCTGTCTCTGATTCTCGTTTTCGTGATTGTTAGGGGGCATAGCAAATGCTCCCCGCCTAAATACGCTACTGTTTTGAAGTATGTTTCGCTTCTTATTCTGAAATATTTGTAGCCTTCTTACTTTGACGCAACTTGCTGCTTGCATAAATCCAGGTGAAAATTTATCAAACACTGGGAAACAAGGTCTTGCAAAGGTAAGTAAAACACAGTCGTGTCTAATTCGAAAAACCGATTGGAGTGAGAGTTAGTTTTAGGGAGATACAGTAGTAGTTTTTGAGAGAAAGCAGTAGGTTTAAAAGAAACTAAGTTCTTCTTGAGCATCTTGACAAATTAAAAAAAATTTTTAAATTTTAGGCCCACTTTGGGCCCGCAAAAACAATTTGCGCAACGTTTTTTCTCTTTTTATCTCTTGGAGGAACTAGTTTTATTTCTTTTTACTCTCACTCCAGTCCGTTTCTCTTCTAATTAGACATGACCAGTAAACACCTGTATGTAGCAGGGTTGCTAAGTGCAATGTTGAGAAATAGGCAAAAGCAATTTCCGCAAGAAGCAAATAGAAAAACCGGTACCTATGCACTAGTGATGTCGTGAATACAAAATTTTGTGTCCGCAGCCCGCAAGTATTTTTTATTTGTGCATCGCACCGTGCTGCACCGCAAAATTGTTACCAAAAATTTACACCGCACCGCGCTGCACCGTAAATCATATATTTAAATAGAAAATTTTTAGATATCTTCTTCTTTTTTTAAAAAGGTGTTTGTTTAAGCAATATTCACTGTTGTAGTGATCAAATTAAGACCTTTATATTTTAGATTCAAATATTCAATAGCTACTGGCATAATCTTGTGATACCATTGGAAGACACTTTAAGCATATTACTTTGCTTGGCATCCCAGCAAGCAGCCTTAATTCAGTTGTCTTCGTCGTCATTTGAAGCGGTATCCACTCCAGGTCAGACACAAACAGAACTGGGGCCGAGGGTTTATTCTTTTACTACCCCAGACTGCTGTACTGCCTGGATCAGATGCTGGCAGTGATGTTATTAAGCCAGCATCGAGTTTCGTCATCCAAAACCGTCAGACCTCGTGCTCCATGTGGTGCCTGATGTATAGGGCACGCTGTTAGAACATGGTCTGTGGTTTGCTCAGAGGCGCCACATTCGCAATTCGGTGAAAGAGCGAGACCCCATTTGTGCATAGACGAATGAAATCGCACAACACCAGTCCGCAGGCGGTTGAGCTTAACCCAAGCTTCTCGGGGTAAGCCCATCCCAACAGGTCTGGCACCGGTCCCGGGCACAAAAGCACGGAGTCTAGAAGCATTTTCACAGTACTCCGTTTTCCATTTGTGGTTTGTCCATTCAGAAGCGCTGATGCCAAGTCTGGCAAGGTTGTCCAAAAGATTCCGCGCAGCTGGCACAAACGGGCATCTGGATCTTAGTCTCACTTGGCGAGTATCTGAGGACCCACTTAAAAGACCATACAAGATATGATCGGGGTCCAGAGATCCACGGTGAGCCAAGGAAAGTGTTGCTCCCATTTGGCGAAGCTCAGCTGGCTGGATACCTGAGAGTAAAGGTAGGTGGTCCGTTGGAGTGCGACGCAGGCATCCAGTAACTATGGGCAAGGTGTCGTTCAAGACACTGTCGATGAGGCGAGTGTGAGCACTGCGACACCAAACTGACGCACAGTATTCAGCTGTTGAGTAGACTAGGGATAAGGTGGCTATGCGTAGTATTTTAGCTAGCACCAGCACCCCATCCCGAGCCCACGAGTCGCCTCAGCAGTGTGACGCGCGAGGATATTTTTTTGCGTAATACCACTAAATGGTGACGAAACGTTGGCCAGAACGGTAAAAGTCTACCGTTGTTGTAGACTTTTAGCCCACGTTTGGCCTCTCGGTTATTTAAATGAAAGGCTGCCCTCATGTCTTAGTGTGACTGAGCTTTAACCACTAAGTCTGGAGATACGCGTCTTGGCTTAAAGTCCCCTCCAAGTCCTTCCAGTTTCCAGAAGAGTGCAACAATGCTAAATCATCAGCATAAGCAAATTTTCTGGAAATTATGGAAGGAAGATCGTACGTATAGATGTTAAATAGGAGGGAGCCAAGACCGATCCCTGAGGAACGCCGTTTTTAAGACGGCGTAGCCTGCTTTGCTTGCTGCCACCGGTGATAAGGGTGAAACTTCGATTTCGGACAAGCTCTATAATCGTTCTGACCATGTGCTTATCCGGAAGTAGTCTCAGCAGCTTGCAGGTAAGGCCACGGTGCCAGACAGTGTCATAAGCAGCTGTCAGATCGACAAATATGGCACTGGCTCATTTTTAGCCTCAAAAGAATCCTCGATGTTCTGGGTTAGCAGAACAACTTGATCTACGGTTGACTTCCCGGGTCGGAACCCAGCCTGCTTTTTAGGGAGCAGTGGATTGATTAATGGCTCAACGTGGGCGTATATAAGCCTCTCGAGGATCTCATAGGGGACACAGAGCAGAGATATCGGTCGATAACTCATTGGGTTCCCCACGGGCTTTGTTGGTTTTGGAATCGCGACCACAAGTGCTCTTCTTCAGATCTTGGGAATTTTGAGTCGGCGCAAACAGGAAGAAAGGAAGTCACGTAACCAGGACTTCAAAGCAGCTCCAGCATGGAGTATAAGCTCTGAGCAGATGGAATCAGGACCCGGAGCTTTACCTGGTTTTAAATGTTGGAGGGCAGCAGTAAATTCTCTCTGTGAAAAATTGTCACAGATATTTACTGGGTCTGGTGTTGTGGCCCTCCAAAGGTCAGACACTTCTTGAGAGACAAGTCAAGATGATTTTCGGTCAACAGCCTCGTATTTCCCATTTCTAACCAGCTGAGATGCAATAGCATCAGCTGAAACGGGACAGTGACGATGAGAGTGTCGTGATCTACCAGTAAGGTTGTTCAAAATACTCCACGCTTTTCGACTAGAATGTGAGAAGTCAATGCTCCGAACTGCCTCGGACCATCGATCCCTCCGATTTCTGTCAAGCTTGGCAAGCAGAGATGTAGCAGCCAAACAAACCAAAAAGTCTCCTTGAGGAGACTGCAGAAAGGTTTTATAGAGGGATTCACACTCTGCATCCCAACACGGAATATAGTTATTTCGATACCCGCGTGGGATAGTCTTTTTGGCTGCTTTTTTAATGGTGTTACAGAAGTCCTGGTAAGCCGCATCCACATCAAGTAAATCAGGTGGCAACAAAGTCTTTGCAAATTTATTCGTCAAAGCAATGTAGTGACTTCATTTGGCCTTGCGGAAGTTCCATCGCTTAACAGCCATGCTTGGCACTGCCATAGCAAACCTTGGTGGTGTAATAAGCGAAGGTCGATGTTGTGACCTGGGAAACTTGTCAAGGACACGTCTATCCGGTAAGCGACTGTTTGGACCTACGCTAGCGAAAGCTAGATCTGGATTGGTGCCAGTGTTCCAGTGGCCGGAATAAAAACTGGCAGCGTCCTTGGCATTATATAGGAAGGCAAGACAATTATTACTTGCCAGCCAGCCAAGCACTCACCGTCCGGACTATTGTCATCGTAACCCCAGTCAGCATGACGACAGTTAAAATCGCCAGCGTAAAGACAGGGGTGAGGAAACACTGAGACATCCAGGGTTCGCAATCGCGTTGGCGGTGATTTGTAGACGTTGACTATTTTATAGCCATCAACGTCCACACACAACCACTCGATCTCCGATGTCGGTGGAGATTGGTCCAAAAGCGTGTATCTCAGTCGCTCGTGGACAAACGTGGCAAGGCCATGCTTCCTGCTTAAAGAAGACCCAGCTAGTTGGTAGTTTGGAAGTACCAACTTCTCTGCATCAGTGCAGTGGGTCTCCTGCAGTAGGATGACGAGTGCCTTAGACTGCAAAGCGAGGTGATAAACAACGTTCATCTTGCTTGCAGTGAGGCAATGTTCAGCTGAAGAATAGTGGGTCTTCGGAACTTGTTGGCAATGTGCCCTGAAAAGGGCAGTTTTATCCAGGCATTGCCCCGTCCTGGAAAGGCGTTTGCCGATTGGCAGACCTACACTGAACATCGGAATGGGTGGATACCCTTCCATTTTGGTAGGTTTGGTTTCGATCTGTCATCTTTAACACCAATGAACAGACTTACTCACGGCCCACGCTGCGAGAAAGCACCTATCATCTAGGCCCTTAATTCAGTAATTCAGTAATTCTTTTTTTTAAAACAAATAAAAAATTTCAATCCAACAGCAATATCTCGGCATCTTCAAAAGCTGATAAAAATAATTGCAAGATAGTTGCTCTTAGTACAATGCCCTCAGTGTTTTCCTGCAAGTTAAAAAGATAAATAGAGAAAATATATTATCTCTTTTTTGGCAAATACAAATCTTGATCATTATCAAGTTTATTTTTTTATTTTTTTGCTGGGAATTGAAAAAGTAACCACTTAAGCATGTTGCATAAATTACTCAGTTTTTTTAATAACCATAAAATCTTACCAAAACCCTTAATATGCAATTGTCATGCTAAGTTATTTTTTACAGTTATAACAGTATATCAAATCCTCATAAATATAATGCTACTAAACTAACCATTGCAGCTAAATAGACTTTTCAAAGTTAAATCTGCTGATGTGTTGTTAAATTATGTTACATAATAGCTTAATATGCAATTGCAACATGAAGAAAAAATGATGTAATTTTAATGCATTTATAGAAATCTTTTTTTTTTGCAAAGGTCTTTTATTTCTTCATTTTCTTACACAAAAATACGTCTTAAACTGTCATATAAGATTAGCTACTGAATTACATAACTCCTTTTTTGCAGTTTGTAAGCATCTACTTAATGATGCTTTAGCTTTTACATTTTTTTTCAAGGTATTTGCCAAATGCAGCAAATTACTACTGTGGTTTACGTATTTTAAACTATTCTGACGGTTTTTAAAAATGTTACAAAAAGAATTTCTGTATCTCCATTAAATCATTTTGTATGACTGCAAATTTAAATTGGCTTTTGTTAAATCAAGTGAACTAAGTTTACCAATTTTTAACTTTTTTGTAATATATGAAAACTACTTTAAGCCTTTAAGCTTTGTCATAAATATGCTAAAAGTAATATTATACTAATTTTTAATGCTCTACTGAAATCATAATTTACGTAGTAGCATAGATGTAGCATTTAAAAGTATAAAGATATTGAAAGACCACCAGAAAGACTTTGAAAAACTCATTTAAAAAAAATACTTGCTACAGAGTACTTTTCAGTTAAACTTTTAAAAAAACTTTTTAAAAATCTACAAGTTGTTAAAATTAATTATTGAAATCTAATTACTTATTAATGATTGAAAACTTCAATTTTACATTGAAAGGATTTTTTAAAACTCATTCTGCAGTTCTATGCCTAATTTTATAATCTACTTTTTTGTTTTGCTTAAATTAGTACTTCCTATATAAAAAACAGTGGAGTTTAAAATTTTGGGCGCTTTTTTACTAAGTAACACAGTAGGCTAATTTGTAAAGAAGGTTTATTAAGCTAAGTAACAATATCTGCTTCTCGTTCACGACTGGCGAGTTTAGTCATTAGGGGAGACTGGGGTAAGTCGGGACAAATTTCAGTTTTTGGACCATAAATCGGAAACTACATGAGATATTTTAAAATAAAACTTTGGATAGAAAACTTCAAAAACTAATAAATTAACATGAGCAGTACCATTTGTTTTCAAAATTGGGAAACAGCCAAAAACAGGGTTTAAAATGACGCAGTCAAACGTCCTGATTTACCCCACACATGGGGTAAGTCGGGACAATCTATGGGGCAAATTGGGACAGCTACAACATTTATCACACACACACGCATAAAGGCAATTTTATTAGAAAAAAAAAGAATTTAAAAGCAATCAACTGTAGGCTACTACTATACATACATGCAACTGTGCATTGCGGACAACAAGAACAACACATCTTTTTCCCAGTGACTAATTTTTATCAAAAAATTAATTCAACCAAATGTGTTATATCAACAGGAAATTGATTACATTTTCTGGTGCTTCCAGTGTTCTTTACTGGTTCCGGTAACTTTGCAATCACATCATTCCGTTGAAATGTGGCAATGTCAGTTTTGTTAATTATAAACACTGGCACATATCCTACAACTTGAGGCACTTTTTTAATGAAGTTGACATACAAGTCTTCATTCATCCAGCCCGACTTGTTAGCACCTCCTATACATCCTAATGGCCCACCAATAATAATTATTCCAAAAATTAACCCTGGGAAAGACAAACATTGGTGGCACTACAACTCCAGATGCTCCCACTGCGTATAAGATAATGACCAGTTGTCCATATTCAGCACTAGTCACTGACCCAATTTTCCTGTGGGTGCAACCACACCCCCGGTTGTTGCGCAGTTGTGCAACCCGTTCCGTTTAAGTTGTAAATATCGTGCATTTCAAATTTGTAGCGATCATATAAATCGCCTAATTGATTAAAAAATTTATCAATAGTGTGGCGATTGAACGCTGTTGCACGTGCCAGAGATGTTGCTTCATGCTTTCGCACAGATAGTCCATATTTAAACTTAAATGGTAAAAACCAGTCAATTCCTGTTTTCTTTTTTTTCCGGTTGTCCGGTATCGTGATATTATTTTTTATTGCGAATTCAAAAGCTAGTCGGCGACATTTGTTTGTTGAGAGTCCATAAAACATGTTACTTAATGATTTAATATAGTTTGCGAGGTCTTCTTCCATTTTTGTAGAAAAAATGCGATGCTGTCACCCACACGCTTGTAGCCTGACTTTTTTTTGCTGTATATCCTCATCAATTAATTGACATCTGATCGACAAAGCGCTTTGGTTTTACTCACGTTAAACTATCGAGCAGACTGCCGCAGCTTACCACTTTGCCGTAAGGCACCTGCTGCCCTTTTTGGGACATCTATTGGAGTCTGTCCTCTGTTGGTCTTTTTTGTATATTTTCGAGGCATAGGCTATTACTCTTCCACTTAAAAAAGACGATATAAGCAATTTAAAATGAGCACTATTTTTATTATTTGTTTTGGTTCTACTTGTAGACAACATCATAATTAATAGATTTTTTACCGGTAGGTTATATTTCTTGCTTTTAATAAGATTTGAACACGTGAACTTTCTGATTAGCTAGATTGAAAGGTTTTATTATCACATAAACTTACATGTAAATAGCTCAAGGTTATTGAATATTTTTCGGCATTACGCAGCCGACATTACAAATGCTTACCACTTGAAAGTTAAGTTATAAGTGTAATGGGGTAAGTTGGGACAGTGGTCCCACTTGCCCCCATGACAATGTCCCAACTTACCCCAAAGGTGGCATTTTGAAACTAAGTGTTGTATCTTTACTTCACTTCAAGATCTAGGCCAGCTATAAATTTTAAATTACTACATTATTTTATCACAATCAGCATTGTTATCATTGTGGCATTAAATTATATACATACAGAAATAGTAAGCAACATACCTGCTTTTTTAAGATTAACTTTTTTTGCAAAAAATTGAATTTTTTCTTATCAGCTTAAATAAGTACTTGCTAACGACCGTATCGCATAACTAGTATTGTTGCTACAGCAAGATGTGGCCAATGTTAACGCAACAGATTATTTCAACCAACAGTATAAGCAGTACATAGGTTGGACCAACTTACCCCATGTCCTGATTTGCCCCAGTCTCCCCTACCTTTTAAATTTTGGGAAATACCCAAACGCTGCGAAGTTAGTAACGGCGAACAATGAACAAAACCCTATAAAATGATAAGAAAAAAGCTAAGACTTTGTTTTGGTATCGAACAATTGGCTAAAAGGTATAAAATAATGCAAATGCCAAGTTGATTAAAAATGTAGGGAAGCTTCATATACTGTAATCCAACTTTTTCTTTAAAATTCACATTGCTTATTCTCTCTCAATAATATTTTTTACAAGCCTTTCTTTGCTGTACAATTAGATTCCATTGCTTTCTTTAGGTTTAACAGCAGTTGACCTTTCTCTATTGATTGCAGTTTCTCTCATATTTCTTTTTCCTTTTTGGCTACTTTACGCGCTATTTACATTATTTAATTACCAGTACTATCGAAAGAGGCTATTTAGTTGATTGTGCACTTAACACTTTGCTCTCTTTGATTGGATTAATGAAGGGGAAGCAACTAAATTGGTAACCCAAGCAATAAAGATTTGCTTAAAATTTAAATGTAAACTTTTTATGCACCCGGCGCGGTACGCGACAACATCCTCCAAAAAAGCTTACTACGCTGCACTACGCGGTTGACATCACTACCATGCACATACATGCATTTTGGATAATTTTGTTTGAAAAGCTGTAAATTTTTAAATAGAAAACAATAGTATTATGTTAAAATACTGAAGCTAGCGTATTGTCATGTCAATCTGCTAGGCACCAACTCTAAGTACAGTACCGGTGTACATGGATTACTCAGATGCTTTGCACAAAATCTTTCTGCACAACTCCTGGAAACATAAATATTTGAATGGTTATGCTGAACGAGAATTGGTTAATGGTAGATTTCAAAATTTTTATTCTTAAATTTTTACTGCTACTTTTTGAAAAACTTTAAGCAAACTAAAATTTCGGGACGAGTGACACGGGAGTAGGCTATAGAAAGCAAAAATAATTCCTGACAATCATTATACAGTAAACCAGCTATCACTCTACAAATAGAATTAGTGACAAACGATGTACATACATACTGTATATTCTCTCATTTTCTCAGTTTTATACTTTTTTCAATTTTTATATTTGATTTAGTAAACACTTAAAATTTTCTTTATTATTCTACAGTTTTTAAATGCAGTTAGCCTGCAGTGAAACTTTATTGACTATATTTTTCTAGAAGACTTAAAGCAATGCTTCTCAACTTTTTTTTGTGACGACCCAAATGCAAAGTGGAAATAAAGAGCAAAGATTTGGCGACCCAATCATTTTTACATACTGTATTGCAAGCATACCCGTACCAGCCCAAAAAATTTTGGGGGGGCAATGAAGTTTTGCCCAAATCGTGATTTTAGAGTACATTTCGGATATGAAAAAAAAATTGTCTGAGTTTCTCAGACAAAAACCAATTTTGTCCTAAAATCATGGTGATCTCTAAAAAAAAAAAAAAAAAAAGGTCTTCACTTAAATTCAGTCTCCTAATTTTCGATTTTCGTCCCAAAATCAAGGTGTTCTCTAAAAAAAAAAAAAAGGTCTTCACCTAAATTTGGTTATTATTTCTTGCAGTTCGTCATCATCACCTCTCTAAATTTCCTGACTTTGCCCAAATTTTTCATATCGCTGCCCGAAAAACTATGGTTTTGCCCAAATATTTTCTTCTCACTGCCCAAAAAATCTTAATTTTGCCCAAATCTTCGAAACTTGGGGGGGCAATTGCCCCCCTGCACCCCCGGCAGGTACGGCTATGATTGCAAGGATAAAAAGTTTCACTGCGGCAAAACACAAAACAATTTAAACATTCTGTTTTGGATTTTTTGATTTTCATTCCTGTAAAGCAATGATCTCGAAAAAAAATCCTCACTTTGAATCTGTTTTAGATCTCTAAATCAATGAAACCATTATAGATCCACAACAAAAAAGATTTTATTTTTACTTAACTGCAGTCGTCGGCGACCCACTTTTGGTCGTGCCCCAGAACTTGAAAAGCTTAAAGACTTAAAAAATAAAAAAATTTTGAAAAAAGTCAAAGAATTATTACTTCTCTTTAAAAATTTAAATATCTGAATAGTTAATTAAAATGAATGCAACAAATTAAAAATTAAAATGAATACAACAAACATAATTTTTGAAAACCTACTTACTGTAGAACAGATATATCCAACCGTGGCTCGCGCGCTAGTTTACAAAATGACCTAAACTAAATGAAGAATTGTGTTTTCAAAAAAATTATCTTATGCAAAGGGAACACTAATAACTGTCTTCAGATTAGTTTGAAGGTAAAAAAATTTTTTAATGCAAAATGAAGACCAAAAACAGATATTGATTTGGAAAATTTGGACGCGGTGTTTTATTTACTTAGCCCGCGAATATTTTTGATGAGCCCAAATGGCCCCTGACTCAAAAAAAGTCGGACAGCCCGGGTGTAGAAGGATTTTTTTAATGAAGGCTTTGATAATTACCCAATTTATTTGCTCTTCACTCCAACTGTAAGTATGGACGTCTGGATTTTTTTGGAGGTTGTTAGATGCTTTGACGTTCGAACAAAATATAGGTTCATCACATTATGCTTTGCGTGATTGTTTTCAAGATGGGTTAGAGTCAAAATTTAACTACAAAATATCAACAACCAAAATTAAATCTCGCATGCAGACACTCCATCGAAGGGTGGCACAGAGGCTTTGAGTTCCAACAAACCTCCCACCATCCCAACATATGGAGGCTTCTGGATATTGAAAGTTGATATTTTTGACCGGATACCGGCATAGACTGAGGTGCGTTCAGTGAATAACATCATCCGTTCAACAAACACATTAAAAATTATAATTATTATTGATTCGACTTCAAACTCAAAAACTAAAATCTTAACAAAGAATAACAATTAAAAACTGAAAAGCAACAAAATTGAAAAATAGTTCGCCCTTGAGAATGTTTGAATTAACTTGTGACTTCTGCATTAAAGAACATTATTGAACGCAATTTTTATTTCTTCCACCTTTTCCAAACGACACTGACGCACAGTGCTAAATGAATTTGAAATTTGCGCTATGAAGCAAAAAATTGATTTCATTAGAACAATTGAAAATAAAAACGAAATGTTGGATGATGTACCAAGCATGTGACGCGCGATTGCGACGTTTGCAATTAATTACGTAAAGTCGTACAACCGCAAGGTGGGGCATTGCTGCTAGAAAAATTCTCACTGACTATTTTCTAGTTTGCTGTCAGATTGCAAGCGGTGAACAGACGTTGAATTGGAATGACTGTAGGTGGGCAAGTCCGGAAGAACGTTCGAGAAACTTCCGAAAAAATCGGCCGCGAATCCGACAACATCGTCCGGTTTCCGAAGGAGAAGAAATTGAAAGAAGTCGGCAAGGAGCGCCGAGACTTCCGGGTGATGACGCAAGTAGGTTTGATGGCTGGCTTTAAGCTCTTCCTTCCGATGTAAAAACCGCGAATGCATTTCCATATCGTTTTCCCAGTCAAGTGGCTGCTTTTCAAAAACCGGTTTCGGTTCGAAGACAGCGGGTTCGATTTGACGCGGCAGTTTTTCGACAAGGGCCATGACCGGTGATCCCACTTGCAGTCGCATGGTCAAGTGACCGTCGTCCAAAAAGTAAGACTGCCAAGTATTGGGAATCCCACTAAGCGAACGCATTTTGCGCTCGATTCCGCAAACTTCTACCTCTTTCGAGCCAATTTGCTGCTTGCGGGAAGGTATAAGGGTGTAGGCCGCTGTCACAAGTTGGGATTCATCCGGATCCAACGATAAAAACGTCATTGTTCCATTTTCGCATCCCAACTTCATCATGAGACGTTCGATCAAAATGCTGGTGGCTTCGGTAATGAAGCCGACCAGCTTTTCTTTCGCTATTTTAAAGGAAGATCTTTTCAATCGATCACCCTGGGTGGACCGGCGACTTACTACAAGTTGTCCAGTATCTTGGGAAACGGACATTTCCGTACGTTTTTCAAGCTCATGTCCGGGAATTTTTATGAACTCAATGTGCTCTTGCTTTACCAAACTCAAATCGTTCGGCTTCAAGTAAGCTGTGAAGCTTGTTCTCGTCGGTATGTCCTCCACTTTGCCATGGCTAGAAGCGTGAACCAGTAAAAGGTCATTTTTACCACCACCAACTTTCTGAACATTTGCTTTAAATTCTCCAACCGTTTTTCCATCAGGCGATGTCGTCACAAGTTGATCTTCAAATAAACAGAGGTCGAGCAACTCTGTATCTATATTCTGGAGAAAGTCAATGGCTGATTTGCTCGCTTGAGTTGGAACTTTTTCTTCCAAATAAAGACTTTGGTATTTTTCTTCTAAATTCGCTTCATCTTGATTCACATCGTCAACACCTTCGAGTGTTTGGAACGCATCCTTTCCAGAAACCTTTTTTCCGTCATCCTGATTTGTGCCTATAGAGCTACTCGACGGTGATTCACTGTCCATAATTTACAAATTATGTAGTTTTTAAAACCTTAAAATATAAAACAATATCTAAATTTCAGAAATAATGTATAAATACAATGACAACTGCTATACTATTTATTTGTTGTAGATAAATTATCAACTTGATAAAATAATTTTCAAAACTTATAGTTAAATAAAAAATATTAGTGTATAAAGTAGCAGATGCATTAGTAGTTTTATAAAATGAAACTAATGTGTGAACAAAATTTAACTTAAAACACTATATACCTTTAACACTCTTATTTTAAGTTAAAAGCAGATGAGTAAATCAAAGATAAAAAGTCTTGACTTTACACTTGGCAAGCAAAATTTAATGTTTTATGCAATCTTCTAAAAATTATCACCTTCATAAACCCTTTTGAATCACAGGCATTAAAGAATTAACTCAACTTGCTTTCAAAGATCCAAAGATATTATATCCAATTAAAAGTTTTTTTAGTTGATATTTAGTTTTTTATTTAGAGATATGACTGAAATTTTGAGCTGCCAACTAAGATAGCAAAGCAAACAAAAGTGTTATAAAGTTTTTTTAAGAGCACAACAAAATGACAAAAGTAAGAACTGACCCCACACTTTCTCAAATGCACTTATCATCAATAAAGATGCACTTATTATCAATAAAGTGGCCCTATCTACTAACCACATTGCTAACAAGTGCTATGAGCTGAGCTTATGTCAATTTATGTATTTTGTAATTATTATTTACATGCAGTATATATTGAAACAATTTGAAATTAAAACATTCAACATTGATTACCTGATATAATCTTAAGACTACAACTCATTTAATACATAGACTAAACAGTCATTAAGAAAGTGCTTGTTACAGTAAGTTAATATCCATTTGTTTTTTTTTTTACAATGTTCTGCTTTGCATTTCTAAAAACTGGAATTTTGACAAAAATTTAATTAGAAATCAACAAAATTTAAAGACAAGAATAATTTGATAATTTATGATGAAATTCAATTTATTTTGGTGTATAAATAGTGCTTTAAAGAAACCATTTAAGTAAAAACTTTTATTTATAAATTAATTTGTTTTAAGTTGCAGTCTTTTTTTTTACTATCATAAAAAATACTTTAAAGCAATTTAATCATGACACAAATGTCATTTTTCAATTATAAAGGCTTAAATTTTTCTACAAGAAATGTTTGATTAATTTTTGTGTACTAAAAACATAACTATTTTAAGAAATTACTAAACATAAAACTAAATGATTCTTGCACTGTTGCTTAACCTCAACACATTTTTTGCTATGCACACCACATGTGGCTTGCACTTCACTTCCATTTGCTGCAATGCATATCACATTTGGCTTGCACTTCACTTTTCACTTTCACTTGCTGTAATGCATACTATATATTGTTAACAATTAACACTAAGTTATGAAGAACAATGTCACAGTACAAAAATATGTGGTTGTTGCATCCTACAAGATATCTGTTAAATTTACTATTCTTTTAGGTTGGATTGGTTTTGTTTACATAAAATTTCACTTGTCTCTTTTAACTCTTTTAATGAAATCACTTTGAATATCAAGTCCAACTTTGCTTGATAAAAGAATGTTTTTTAAAGCCCTGTTCAAAAAAAGCAGAAAAAATTATTGAATTTCTGCAAACAAAATTTGGGTCTTTTCAAAAAATCCCCGTAAGCAATTTTTTTCGGTGAAACTGACCCAGAATCCCCTCGCAGCACCAACGGTAATTTTTTGAAGAGACCCCAAAATTTTTCGATTGTGTGAAAATGGAAAAAACATTGATAATTAAAATAAATTTCAAACAACCAAATGACATTTTTCAAAATGTAAGTCTGACAAATACAGGGTGTCAAGAAAGTTCCCGATCGATTTTTAAATTTAATGTAATTCAAAAACTTCAATGAATTATGATAAGTTCTGTACGTCATATTTCCACTTAATCCTCCTTTTCAATGTTTCAGATACACTTTTCAAATTTTTTTGGCTAAAATAATAATAAAATGAGTAAAAGAGCTGCAATCATTCAACTTCATCGTGCGGGACATTCAAATTCTAAAATTATGAAGTTGCTAAAAGCACCAAAATCGACTGTTCGCGATACAATCTTGCGCTTCCAAGAACTTGGAACCATGGAGGATCGGGATAGGAGTGGACGACCTCGATCCGCTCGCACTCCAGCAAAGATCAAGGCCCTCAGGGAGAGAATTCGGAGGAACCCCAAATGATCCTTGAGGAAAACGGCTAAAGACATGAATATCAGCCATGAGTCTGTCAGAACAATTGTTGAACAGGATCTCAAAATGTCCCCGTACAAAATCAGGACAAGACAACTCCTAACTGACCTCCAGAAGCGAAAAAGAAAGGAGAGGGCCAAAATTCTGCTGAGCCGTCTGAAGGGAGGCACAGAGAAAGGCGAAATCGTTTTTTCAGACGAAAAACTCTTCTCGGTGGAGGCGAAGTTCAACACCCAGAATGACAGGATTCTCGGAAAGCCGCCCAAGGACCTCCCTGATCATCTTCGATTCGTTTCACGCCGACAGAAACCCTCGTCTGTGATGGTATGGGGTGCGATCTCCAAATCTTGGAAATCTCCCCTCATTTTTGTTAAAGAGGGGGTCAAAGTGAATACAGATTCGTATGTCAATGATATTTTAACCCCTGCCCTCGCATCGATGAAGGAAAAGTTCAAAAATAAGTCCTTCACCTTCCAACAAGACGGCGCGCCTTCTCACACATCAAAGAAGACGCAGAAGTGGTGCGAAGAGCACTTTCCTTCATTCTGGACCAAAGATTTGTGGCCACCATCTTCGCCCGATCTCAATCCTATGGATTTCTGTGTGGGGTATTCTGGAAAAAGAAGCCTGTTCTTCACCCCATAACAATCTGGAGGATCTTCGAGCTTCCCTGAAACGAGCATGGAAGAAAATTCCTCAAGACGCCCTTCGTGCTGCTTGTCAGAATTTCCGACAGAGGCTCCAACGTGTTATTGATACAGATGGGGGTCATTTTGAATAAACCAGATTTTTTTATGTTCATGGAGCTTTGTTCTATCACCACAATAAACCTTTTGTTGATTTAACCTTCTGTCATTAGCTCTATATAATTTTGTTTAGGATCGGGAACTTTCTTGACACCCTGTAATCTGAATAAATAAAAATTGAGGTTAAATATACTTAGAAACTAGCAATAAAATCTATATTCAATCTAAAAACTTGATCCATTTTTTAGCAAATTATCAAGACACAACGTTACTCCTCAATCAAACACTTATCTCAGAAAATGAAGTAGACAAGATGCTTGCTGTTTACGAGGTGTGACAAAAAAGAAATTGGACTGTTGTTATAAAAATTCTAATGTAACATATTTGATAATTTATGAATTGTCTCCTTCAAAGTACTCCCCCTCCAAGTCAATACACTTTTGCATTCAATCCTGCCACCCATGAAAGCAATTGGTAAAATCCTCTTCTTTGAGTATCTTCAGCTCCATTGTCACTGAGGCCTTGATTTCTTCTAGAGGCAAGAAATGAGTTCTTTTCATTACAGCCTTCATCCTGGGAAAAAGTCAAAAGTCACAAGGCACTAAATCTGGGAAATAGGAAGGGTGGTCAAGAGCTATTATTTGTTTTTTGACCAAGAGCTGCCTCACACTAATTGCCTTGTGTGCAGGTGCGTTGTCATGGTGGAAAAACCATGACTTGTCACTCCACAGTTTCTGCCTGCTGCATCGAACTTGGTAATGGAGGCAAATGATAACCTGCTGGTAGAAGTGCTGATTCACTGTCTCACCCTCAGGCACAAATTCTTGATGAACTATACCCTTCTAAACAAAAAAAGCTATCAGCATGACCTTGATTTTTAATTTTGACATGTGTACCTTCTTAAGTTTGGGTGATTCTGCAGTCTTCCACTGAATGCTTTGCCTCTTTGTTTCAGGATCATATTGGAAAACCCAAGTTTCATCTCCTGTGATGATCTGCCTAAGAATATCTGGATCATCTTTAATTTTTTCCAGCATGTCTTTACAAAATTTGACATGGTTTTGCTTCTGGTCTTCCAACAAAATCTTGGGCACCATTTTGGCACACACCTTTCACATCCCCCAATCATGCAGCAAGATCATCTGCACTGATTCTCTGCTTAGGCTTAGTTTATCTGATATTATTTATACTGTCAACCTGTGATCACTTCACACCAGCTGCTTCACTCTAGTGATGTTTTCATCTGTTGTTGTTGTGAAAGGTTGTCCCATCTTGAGATCATCCTCCACTACCTTGCAGCCTTTCTCAAAACATTTGTGCCATTCAAAGATTTGTGTTCTTGACATCACATCTTCACCATAAACCTCTCTAAGAAGTTGAAAACACTCAGTTGGGGTCTTCCCCAGTTTCACCAAAAAAGTCAAGTTGATTGGTTGTTCCATTCTTGAGATACTAACAGTTTTGTAACAACCAACAGCATAAAGTACAAACAAACACAACACAAAGTAACAAAATTGTGACAAAGACTACCAACACTATGTCACATAAAAGCCTGAAACACAAAAACGGAATGACTTACGTTAAAGAAATTGCAAAACAATAAAGCTAAGAAGTTGTGTTTTATGGTGAGCAAGTGACTTGCTAATTGGCATTGTGCCAAGAGCGTGGTTGATACAGTCTGGTTTCTTTTTTGTCACACCTCATATATATTGACTACATAGGACTGACACTTATTTGTTACAAAAAATAAGGCTCAATGTTTTTATCTCTTATATTGCTGTTTTTTATATATACAGCTGGCGCAAAATGACTTAGGACCTTTAACAAAATTTCCATTTTATCATATGCTATAAAACCTTACATCACATTAATCTCACAACTCTGCTTTTATGATTGTGATTCATTAATACATTAACAAAGGGTCATATAAAGGAAATATGACAAAATATTAAACACCGTGTTTTTGTTTAATAAAAATTGATAAATATAATAAAAATTGTGTTTTAACTTGAAAAACGGTTATGTCCTAAGTCATTTTGCGCCAGCTGTATATATATATATATATATATTTTTTTTTTTTTTGCACCAGCTGTTATATTATTAAATCTTTTATTCTTTGTTATAACAACATCATAGACTTTTTTTATTATTTTCCAATACCTAATTTATAACAATTTTTCATTTCTTTTTTTAATAGTATTGCTAATACTAAGTACATAATAATGACTCATCATTTTTTGTCTTAAATCAATGTATGAATATTTTTTTAATTATAATAAATTGAATACTCTAAACCATAACTTATTACTTTCATCTTTTAAGTTATGCATTAAATCTAATAGTTTATTTACTATAGTTGATCAAGTACAGTTTGAAAGTAAATATAATCATGATGTGTATACTTGCTCTGAGAGATATGGTACAAAATAGCATACTATCTTTCTCTTAGATGTTTGATAATATTTGCAAAGTTTATACAATATTATTTTCATTATAAACAGTTGATTTATTGCACAATTGCAAAAAACATTGACTATATATAGCACTTTAATATATGTAAATCTCTTTATATACAATATCAAGTGATAAATTTATTGTTATAAACTATACAGTTTTAAAATAAAAATTTAATATCTCAAAATTGTCATAATAAAAACAATTTATAAATTGACTTGATTGATAAAAATATTTTAAATAAATAAAACATAATAGATTTCAATTTTCATCAAAAGAAAAAAGATTAAGAATATTAATGCAATGGAAATATGGCAACAACAACAATTAATTTATTAGTGCATTTTATGGTATAGTCAGTTCAGTTCAATTTTATTTTATATCTGTTCTGCAGCATTACAAAACTGCAATTATAAGTTTTTAATAATAAACATTATTAAGGTGGTGGATTGCAAAAAGGAAAAAGCAACAAAATGAGTGTACATTATAACTTGCAAAAAGAGGAATCAAATGTATACAGAAGTTGTATTACAAGAAACAAGTTTGCTTCACCTCAATATGAATTTGTTTTATAAAAAGAAAAAAGCTAAATTGAAACCATTTGACAAAAAAAACAAATTCTGCTGCATTGCAGTTAAAATATGATATTCTCTATTGAAAAAGTTATTTTTTAAATCTTTGATTTTCTTTATTGTAATGTAACAAGTTACTTTTTTTTAAAGAAAATTAATGAAAATTTAGTTTTTAAGACCTCAATCTCAAATATAAAATATGAAAAAAATAACTTCTGATTTATAAAGCAATTGAATAACTTTTAAAAAGTTACAATGTTAGAAAAAAAATGATTCAAAATAATTTTAAAACTATAATATTCTTAGAAATATTTGAAAGACATATGTTTTTCTAAAAGACATATGCTAGTTAAGAAAGTAAATAATGAAATAATAGTAGTAAAAAAACATCCAAACATTGGTTAGATATGCAAAATAATGTCGCAACGGCAGCGTGGTTGCGTGATTAAGAACGCCGTGATTGTGATCAACATGGCCTCGTTTCGAAACCTACCCGCACCATCTTGCTGTGTCCTTGGCAAAGACACTTTACGGCACTTTTCCTGCTTGGCGGTATTAGCAAGCAGTTCTAAATTTCAGTCATATCTCTATAAAACTAAAACAATTAAAAAATTTCAACCGGACAGCAATATCTTGGCATCTTTGGAAGCAGGCCGGGATAAGTGCTTGCGCCATGTATAGCGCCTCCGCCGTTTTCCGGCGAGTCAGGAGGATAAATATAGTGATGAAATACATGAAATAATCTATTGAATTAGTCGGTGAATTATCAGAGAACTGTTTTTTGAAGTGCAATGCTAAAAAACTAATGAATATACAGTATCCATACTAATTCTCAATTTTTTTTTTTTTTTCTTTTCAAACGCATTATCACAGGAAATAGAGAATTTCAGTTAAAACTGAAAAGATGAATAACCTCGTTCTCTTACAAACATTAAAACTACTGTTAAAATTTTCTTATTTATTGTTATGACAACGTTTATGGTAATCGCAACAATTTCATTAAATGTCCCTATATATTTTTTATTAACTTGTTGGGATTGCAACAGTCAAAAAAAATTTAATTTTTATTTATTTCATCTTCATAATATGAACTATTCCAAATAGCAAATAAATAAATCTTATGACTAATTTTTTTCTTTATGAGTTCTGTTCAATACAATAGTTCAAAACCTACTCGCGCCATTCTGTTGTATTATTGAAAAAATACCTTAACGGCACTTTCCTCTTTGTAAGCAGTTCCAAAGAAGTTCTTTGCACGTAGTTCCAAATTTTATCATATCTCTAATAAAAACTAAAACATTAAAATAAATTTTTAACCGGACAGCATTATGTTGACATCTCTAGAAGCAGGTTAGTGTAATTGCTCAACAGTTGCTTTTATAGTTATTTAAACAACTGATAGACATTATATGTTATTTAAAAAACTAATCGAGAGAAATATGCCTACTTGTTTTGCTAGAATTTTATACTATTGGTATAGTAAACAAAATATGAAAGTAAAATGGGGTAACTGTTTATCTAGTCCTTTTTCCGTATCAAATGGTGTTAGACAGGGTGGTGTGCTTAGTCCATACCTGTTTGCTTTATATAGCTATTGATGACTTATCAGTTAAATTAAATTGTGTAAGAGCTGGTTGCTTTCTTGGCAACTCGCGACTTAATCATATTATTTATGCTGATGAATTATGTTGCTTTTCTCCTAGTTTAGATGGTCTACAAGATTTACTTATTGTGTGTAGTAACTACGCCGTTGAACATGATATTACATTTAATTGTAGTAAATCAATTGGTGTATTATTTTTGCCTAAATATCTTTCGCTTTCAAATGTTCCAAAATTCTTTCTTTGCAACAATGTAGTAAAATTTAAAAATAACGTAAAATATCTGGGTGTTTTTCTTAATTATAATCTTAAAGATGATGATGATATTTGTCGGCAAGTTCGTTATTTATATGGAAAATCATATCAACTAAAAACAACTTTTTCAAAATGTTCCCGTACTATAAAAAATATACTATTTAATTATCACTGTACTTCGTTTTATGCTAGTCATTTATGGTCTAAATATCTATGCTCTTCATTAAATCACTTACGAGTTGCATACAATGATTCCTTTCGGTTAATTCATGGGCTCAAGCGTAATATTAGTGCAAGAGAACTACAAGTAAAAGCAAATATTCCCACTTTTGATGCACTACAAAGAAAACTTATTTATCGATTTATAGAACGATACTGCCTTTCTAGTAATGTATATGTTAACTATACGGTGTATAGCAACTTCTTCTACCAGAGTAACTATTATAAACATTGTCTTCAATTGTTGATGTAATTCAAATGTTCTATTTTTCTTCCCGGCTTCTTTTCTTTTTTTGTTGTTATTGTTGTGAGTGTTTTTTCTCTTTTCTATGGACTTTGTGTCTGACTCAAATAAATAAATAAAATAAAATAAATAGTCCTTCCTGCGAGTAGGGTAATAAATATAGAAAAAAATTAAAAAATCTGTATACCAAAAAAAATATTTAAATTTTCTTATATGAGTAGTACGTTAGAAAAATTTAAACAATGAAGCTGTTCGACCAAAATATTTGCAGTTGAATTCATATAAATTATCCAGTAAAATTTTATTTCATATCTCGGAGCATAAAATTTGGAACACTTAACTAATTTCAGAATAAAAAGTATAGCCAATATATTTTAAAACATAGTTTATTAAGGACGTTTGGGATTTGTAACTCATTCCAATATCAACTTCTAAAGCGACAGAGGCGTTAATATATAGGGCAAGCAATCACCCAAACCTGCTTTCGGGAGATGCCAAACTATTGCTGTCCCCTTGAAAATTTTTATTTGCTTTGTTAGTTTTATAGAAATATGACTGAAATTTAGAACTGCTTAACAAAGCCACTGAGCAAGGAAAAATGCCGTAAAGTGTCTTTCCCAAGGACACAAGGACACAACAGAATGGCGCGAGTAAGTTTTGAACCATCGAGACCATGTTGATCACAATTACGGCCCTCTAACCACTCGAGCATGCTGCCGACAAAATCTATTGCTAGTTTTTAATACTCTTTTTTGAAATATATTTTCGTAAATTTTTTATTTATAAAAAAAATAATTTTAAAAACGAAAAAAATTTTTAGTTGGGATATCTTCACAATTTTTTATTTGAGTAAAAAGCCAAAAAAACTTTCTTTAAAAAGCACCCACTTAACGTAATTAGCGAATGAAAAATTGATAAAATTGATAAAAATATCAAAGGTTTAAGGTTAGTTTTATAGGCCTAATATTAAAAGCGAATCAAAAAGATTGTAAATTTTTTCATAAAACTGCTGAAAGACACATTCATTCATTCATTCATTCATTTATTTTATTTCTGTTTTCCCGTAAAAAAGCACAAAATAAAGAATGCGATGAGCGGGATAGAAAAATATAAAGCAACAGAAAACTTTTACAAGATGCAGTCAAAGAAGAAAGTAGTTTTAAAGAAAAAATACGCATAGTTGCAGTAAAATTAAAACAAAACAATACAAAAAACGAAGTTCTTAGATACAATTGCTTCAGCTTAGACTATGGCCAGTGATGGCCTTACAAAAAGGAAGGCCGGTGCAAGAAAAAGTAAGGGGAGGCCACTATTTAGTGGTCCAAGGCAAAGCAATTTCTAAAATAAGTTATTGTTATAGGGGGAGCCACTTTTTTCAATTCAAAACAAAAACAGGTCTTTAGGTGAAGCCACTTTTATTCAAAACAGAGTCATCCCTAAAAAAAGGTCATCGTTTTATTCGAAGAGCCCACTTTTCAGTGTATCAAAATAAAGTGATCTCAAGGTGTTTTATTTTAGACATGCCACCGTCCTAGTGCAACTATAAAGAAATACAACAATATCTTGTATAGAGAGGCCACTTTTCGATATATTTTAGGGGGAAGGGCAGGTGCAATCGCTCCATTTGCAACCTATTAAAGCCATCGTTGACTATGGACCTATTACATTTAAAGCAGAAGCGTTTCAGGATAATTTGAAATATCGAATATTTCACTAAATTTTCATCATAATTTATCAAATTAAAATAAATCAACTAGAATATTTTGTCAAATTTAACAGAAATTTGTATTACCAATTATAACGCAATACAGTCAATAAATTTAAAATGTTTATTTTTAAATAAGTTTAAGCACAAAGAAGTGTTCAGCTTCAATTTATTTTTGTCGCAAAAATTAGAAACAATTAGCGTATAAACATATATACAAAATAAAGTTATTGAAGTTAAGGACAAGAAGCCTGGGGAAGCGTTGTGACGCCATCGAGTCTTCAGCTAAAAATGATTTGTACGATAACATAAAATTGCCTCCAACAAATCTTCTTTTATTGAAATTCTGAAGTCATAGCAAGTGATGAGTAGGAAAGCGAATTTCTCTCTTAACACTTACCTGCGTTGGTGGCAAACCTCTCATTCTGTATAGGCCTATGCTACTTATGTATTATGGCTGGTGGTTAGAGAAATACTGTTCTCGTTGACATGAATGTCAACAACCAAAAACCTCCAAGCAAATTAGCAAATTCTACTTATTTCAATACCTCAGCAAATAAAAGACAATCAATTTGTTAGTTTTTTAAAAGCAAAATCTGACTTTCATTCTGCTTTGGAGTCAATTTACATGGTATGCTGTAAACACAAAGTATTTTGACAAAATAAGTTTGTTTGCAAGCATAAATTATTATTGTAATTCTAATTTTTTTATCGCAGGATTGGAAGAAATAAAAATTGGAAAAGCCGTGTCAACTATTGAAATCAAACAAAAAAAAAAAAAAAAATTTGCACTTAAGTTGACTTAGTTTTTATTAATTGCACAAGCTTTCATGAGCTACTGTGCACTTCGTCAGATGCAATAGAATAAATTTTTTTTTATTTCATTGCACCTGACGAAGTACGCAGTAAGCTCACGAAAGCTTGAGCCATTAATAAAAACTAAATCAACTTAAGTACAGAATGTTTTGTTTTTTTCTGGTTACTTTTTTAGTTTTTAGTTTAGAATTTTAACACAAAACTTTCAAATTAGTTTGTTTTTTTAATAAAACCTGCTGCTTTTTCAACTTTACGAGTAATTTTTAAAAAATGTGAGCCCAACTTATTTAAAATTGTTGTTATGTTGTTACAAAAAACATAACAACAATTTTAAGCAAGTCGGCAACGTCGTCAATTTAGGCAAGTCGGCAACGTGGTCAAGTGGTTACAGCGCCGTGATTGTTATCGACATGGTCTCGGTTTAAAACCTACTCGTGCCCTTCTATTTTAGTGTCCTTCGGAAAGACACTTTACGACACTTTACTGGTCTTAGCAAGATGTTCTAAATTTCAGTCATATCTCTCTACAAAACTAAAAAGCAAAAATAAAAATTTCAAGCCAACAGCAACATCTTGGCATCTCCGGAACTGATCGAGTTAATTGCTGGCCCTATGTATAGCGCCTCCGTCGCTTTTTAGGGAGTCACGAGGATAAATATGTAGAAAAAATAAATAATATAATAAGTCTGTAAGTAGAAGATTATCACTAATGGTACTGCACAATAGTTGGATGGTTTGTTAAATACAATTTCAATTAGATATTTTATCACCCAATTTCAATATTTTATCACCCAATTCTTATATAGTGTTTGATCAAATTTTTGTTTTTAATTTTAGTCAGAAACGTTGCCAAGTTGGTACGAGCGACGTGCTGATGGCGAACGCGATCAACACGTCCTCGGTTCAATTCCTATTCCACAGCTTTGTTAAGAAAAACACTTTTCTGCTTTGGGGTCTAGCAACTCTAAATTTCAATCATATTTAAGTTATTTGAAGCTCTAAAAATTACTTGGAGGTTGAAGCTCAGTCACACCAAGACGGTGACGGCAGCCTTTCACTTGAACAACCGAGAGGCCAAACGTGAGCTAAAAGTCTACAACAACGATAGACTTTTACCGTTCTGCACTACTCCTACTTATCTCGGGGTAAAACTGGACAGATCGCTCGCGTTTCGTTACCATCTAGTGACATTGCACAAAAAATTATCCTCGCTCGTCACACTACTGAGGCGACTCGTGGGCTCGGGATGGAGTGCTGGTGCTAAAACACTACGCATAGCCACCTTGTCTCTAGTCTACTCAACAGCTGAGTACTGCGCGCCAGTCTGGTGTCGAAGTCCTTGCACTCGCCTCATCGACAATGTCTTGAACGACGCCTTGTGCATAGTCACTGGATGCCTGCGTCCTACTCCAATGGACCACCTACCTATACTTTCAGGCATCCAGCCAGCTGAGCTTCGCCAACTGGGAGCGACACTCTCCTTAGCTCACCGTGGATCTCTGGACCCCGATCATATCTTGTATGGTCTTTTAAGTGGGTCCTCAGATACTGGCCAAGTGAGACTAAGATCCAGATGCCCGTTTGTGCCAGCTGCGCGAAATCTTTTGGACAACCTTGCCATACTCAGCATCAGCGCTTCTGAATGGACAAATCACAAATGGAAAACGGAGTACTGTGAAAATGCTTCTAGGCTCCGTGCTTTTGTGCCCGGGACCGGTGCCAGGCCTGTTGGAATGGGCGTACCCCGAGAAGCTTGGGTTAAGCTCAACCGCCTGCGGACTGGTGTTGTGCGATTTCATTCGTTAATGCACCAATGGGGTCTCGCTCCTTCACCGAATTGCGAATGTGGCGCCTCTGAACAAAGCGTAGACCATGTTTTAACAGTGTGCCCTATACATCGGGCACCACATGAAGCACGAGGTCTGACATTTTTTGATGACGAAACTCGATGCTGGCTTAATAACATCACTGCCAGCATCTGATTCAGGCAGTACAGCAGCCTGGGGTAGTAAAAGGATAAACCCTCGGCCCCAGTTCTGTTTGTGTCTGACCTGGAGTGGATACCTCTTCAAACGACGAGAGAGAAAGATATTTAAAACTAAAAAAATAAATAAATAAAAGTTTTCCAGTGGAAAGCAATACGGTACCTGGTCATTTACTTAAGTAAGTTGAGTATTCGCGAAGCAGCCCACAACCACTGCGACTTCAGCAATTTTAAAATGATCGCTTTGAAGTGTCTTAACGTGGGCAGAAGTTGTTAGAGAGAGCAAAATAAAGTCACATTGTTGTAGAAAGGGCTAAAATTTTCAAAAACAAAAAAAGAAAATGTGTTTTTTTGTTTTAAGTAATTAAATATAAGTTTTTTAGGTCAAGCTTTAACCCAGCGTTTCTTAACCTTTTTCCGCTCATGCCCCACCTAATCACTTCTAAAATTCCGACGTCCCCCATTTGGTAATATATTGTTTAAACAGCCAAAAAATTTTGGGTTGGCAAAACCATTTGCCCAAATCATGAACTTGCACCATTGCATCATAAAGGTCATTATTTTGGAACAGTCTCTGATTTCTTCAACAGGTCTTCTGCGAACGCTTCTGTTCGTGGCTCCTTCTATTTTCCCAACAAAATTGGTTGGTAATGTTTTCATTTTCATCCCCCACCAAAATTTTGCTAGATCCCACCGGTGAGGCGCACGGTGGGAACCACTATTTTAAACAACAATATAATTTTCCTATTCATATCCGATTTACACGAGTTAAAACGCATGTAATCTCATCATGTGTTCATTTAATTGTGATTTATTATCGAAAGGTTCGGCATTTCAATCGTGCTTTAATTCTATATGGAATTTCAGACGATTTCTCGAATGCAGTACTTTAGGCGCCAATTTCGTCAAATAATCTTATTAGAGCCAAAGCCGTTTGTCAAAGTAGCAAAGAACTGCTTTATTAAACTTGAAATTTATCAAAGAACTCCAACAGGGAGTCTCACAGCAAGTCGTAACTGTGTAACGATCTTTGGTGTATGTCTATTATTAAAATATTTACCGCCCTCTAAGACGCAAAACCGCGCGTTTATTACTTTTCCAATCTCACTCCTTATTTCGAGATTGCCTGAACGCTTTTGGAAATTTTTCAGAATTCTACCTTTCGTCACTTCCAATGAAAAACAATGTTTCAAAACAAAAGCTTTTACAAGTTGGCGTGAGAAGTTTTAAGGTTTTACTATTTTTAATGATCATTTTGAAGTTTGCACGTTTTGCTGGATCCTGTTTTGATAAAGCGGATATTTGTAACTTGGTCAGTACATGTGACGTCACACTATAATTGTGATTGCCCCCCCAAAAAAAATTTCACAAAACAAAGTTCAAAAATAATACAAAAGCAAGTTGCATGTCGTAATTGAAACAAAGGTTCAAATGCTTGAAGAGTTTGTCGCAAGTGCGCCAGGTTTTCAGTTCGATTATTCGTGAGGTCAAGCAAAAATTTTCTAAATTTTCCTCATAAGTTGAAATAAAACATTGAAAATGTAAAGCAGATACTATTTCATACTCTGGTGCCGGTTAATCCATGGATTTGCTCTTCCTAATACAAAAGGTATGAGTTTGATTCTCGGTCTAGCCAAATCTGAAGCAGTTCTAGCTAACAAGAGCTTGCCCCTCTGCGTCAATATTGCGTTGTTTCCACGGGCTGTGTTTGCAATGTAGCAGAGTTGGACGCAGAAAGTTCATGACACGTTTCCGCATAAAAAAATGAGATTTTAACATTGCTAAGCTCTACTTCAGGACTTTGGGCTAAGATTAAGATTTTATTTGTACAAAAAAACTACCAGCTACACATTTAACTATCAATCGTGAAGCGTTTCCATAATTCTCAAACTTTTGGTGCCTTTGGACGTAAAAGCGATTTTTATTTTGTTAAGAGCTGTTATTTTGTTAAGAGTTTTTTATTTTGTTATTTTGTTAGTTTGTTAGTTAGAGCTGTTATTTTGTTAGGAGTTTTTTTATTTTGTAACAAAAATTACCAATCTAGATTATTTCCCGAGACAAAATAATAGGGAAGTTAAAAAGTGGTTATAATAGATATTTTCAAAAAAATATTTGATGTAGAGTTACTAAAAACATCAATCTCGGATTTAGTGTTTTACTTAGCTTATTAGAACAGTTTTTTTTCGGTCTCAATCAATTGATACTAATTATGAACGTTTTACGGTACGTATAGCAAAATAATATTCATTAAAAGCTGCAAGTAGTAAAAGACTGCTCAAATTTGTTATGAGTATCATCTGTTAAAAGAAACCTATGAACAACCTTAGAGTAAGAATCAAAACTTGTATGTCTACGCGTAATTGTGTAATGAGAAAAACTCATTATCCCAAACTGATTGCTCGTGCCAAAGTGACCTCGCAATGGCTGATTAATTTCCTTTTTGTCAATGTCCATTGAAGTGAAAGTGGAGTAAAGAGAAAACAAATGACCGATAATGACGTCAGACTAGCATTATGCTCGATTAATTTCTTTGATGTTTTTGTTTTGAATTTTTACAGCACGCATAAAATTTGGTTTAATTTCACATTGTTTGAAAACCAACATTTGCGGCGTATCTTGGAACCATAAAAACGTCTTCATTCATTATAATGGTTTTGATGGTGAGTTTTAAAGACATTTTAATTTTAAAGACTTTTTTCAATTGACACTTGGCTCAAGGATTTTCATTTTAATTAATATAACACAGCATATGGCTGAAAAAGTTTTTAGAAAAGCATTTTTTAAAGTATATTTTCCACAATAAAAAGGAATTTCTTTTCTATAAAAAGTGTTTTTAATTTTTAAGATACTTGTGCGCCATTTTGTTCTTTTTGTTGGCTAAATCTTACCTGTAAATATTGGCGCCATACCGACGGACATGTAGCAAACCGACTGACAAATTATCTTCTGAAAAAGTGCTGCTTTTGTTGAAGCTTCAACTAAACAAACATTACAGAACTTTTAACAACATTGGTCAGGTTGTAAAAGTACATTTGTCTTCGGCAAGGAGCGCAAATATAGGTTGAAATTGCTTAATTGCTGGCTTTACTACGTTTTTGGCGTCGACATGCTGTTTAGATAAATCTCTGAACAGTTATAATTACTTGTACGCCTTTGCGTCCATGCTAAACAGTTATTTCAAGCTTGTTTTAAGTTATTTGTAAATAAACGCTTATTGAAAAAATCCTGTTACCGACAACTGACCCCAGAAATTAATTAAGCACCAGACGAATTGTCTGCAAGTGCTTTTTATAGTGGCGTTTTGAAAACATTTGTTAATCAATGTAGTTTTTATTACATTAGTCGCTAAGTCTGAGTTTCAGTATTTATATAAACAAAATGTTTCTTTTAAACGTTAAAATGTGTTTTTTATTTATCGCAAAGCCACGGTTAAAAAATTTCAAAATTTTCAACTGTTATAGAGAGTGAATGTTTGGGGGCAACATTATATGGGAATACCTTATTATTTTGTCGTTAAAAGCTTTCCGGATGTAATTTGCTACTTTTTTGCAATGATTTGGCTGTGCTTTAAATTCACAAACGTTAGTTGTCAAGATGCATTTCTGTAGAAACTTCATATAATAAGATTAAATACTATTATGACAACAAAATTATTTGTAGCAGAAAGATTTGTGTACTGCCAGCGTTTTGTAACGTTGTAACGTTCTGCCACCCTCGTACTAAATATCACATGCAAGTGCCAACTGATTATGTTGGTCGCGTGAAACGGCTTTTGTTAAGTAGAAAAGGAAAAAAACGCATGAAGGCGAGCTTCACGTGTTGTTTTAATACGATAAGAAAATTTGCAACTAAGTTACTCTATAAACAAATAAAAGATTACTAACAAATGTATCTTTACTTTTGTCTGGTTTCACACACTGGCACACCTCCTACGACGTAACAGTCAAAGGATATTACGTCATTTTTGCGTTTATTGGGAGTGAAAAACCGCCGACCTTAAACAAGAAATGCCGTTGAAAAAAAGTGTGTTCAGTTGTGGCGCGCACAGGTGCAAGTAAATTGAATTCGATCACGTGATCCGTTCAAAGGAAGTCTCCATATGCGCCATGAAGTCGTTTTTGCGACTGTTGGCTTGTGAAAAAACTCGCAAGTGGCTGAGGAAACTGTGGTCAAGCGAAAATAACTTTTCTTCTTCCATAAACCTTCGCAGTGTTGCCGCACGAAATAATTTTTTCAGAACTTGTGAGGTAAGTTTCATGTCACCCGAAACGAAGCTTTTATCGGATTTTTTTGTCTTTCAAAGTCAAGTAAAAACTTTTTAAAAATTAAAAAGTCCGAAAAGTCGTTTTGTTCTGGAAAAATTAAACGGATTAAAAAAAGCAAAGCAGCGTTATATTGGGTTTTAATTTGGTCTCTAAACCGGCCCCTACCACTTGTCATATATGTTTTCCTTTTTGCAAACTTATTTCAAATTTTTTTTAATCGCAGGAAGTTTGATGTTGTTGTTTATATTTCAGTGTTTCTAGAATTCATCAGATTTCTTTCATAAATTATTTCCTGAAAAATAAGAAAATTTTCTTTGGAAAAACTAATTGACCAACTTTATGGATGCGTGTGTTGCATTCCTATTTTAAAATTACAATCTCATACCAAAGTGAGGGATAAAAAATTCAAAGTTTTTTAAAACCGTAAAATTTTGCAGAGCAATAAATGGTCATCAAATGGTCGTTTGGGTATTTATTCTATGTATTGTAATTGGAGCAGAAACACTTAGTTTATTTCAAACAGTATTTTGAAAAAGTAAATTCTGTAAATTAGTAGAGATTTTGTGACTTTTCTGAATAATTGTTTGTCCAAAGTTTTTTTTACCTTATCTTTTTTAATTTGATGATTTAAAATTTTGCCTTGATGTAAAAAGAAAGATACAAAAAATTAAAAGTGATAAACTATATTTTTTTAAAAAGGTGTCAATAGAATAATGTTTAGCCGCATTTTACAATTTATGAGATTCTCATCATTTTTCCTCCTTCCCTCTTTTTAGAGCTTGAAACTACAGAGGTTTTCAACGCGAATCTAGCGCCTATTCATTGCATATTGTTCCGTGAAAGTTTATTGACGAATAGGCCTATAAAAAAATTTAATTAAAGTAAAATTGTCAACAAATACAGTAAATATACAGTATGAATAGGCATAGCCGTACCTGCCGGGGGGACAGGGGTGCAATTGCCCCCCAAGTTTCTAAGATTTGGGCAAAATTAAAATTTTTCGGGCAGTGAGAAGAAAATATTTGGGCAAATCTATGATTTTTCGGGCAGCGATATAAAAAATTTGGGCAAAATCAGGAAATTTAGGGAGGTGACGATGATCAACTGCAAAAAATAATGACCAAATTTAGGTGAAGACCTTTTTTTTTTTAAGATCACCATGATTTTAGGACAAAATTGGTTTTTCATCTGAGAATTTCAGACAATTTGTTTGTCATATCCGAAATGTACTATAAAATTATGATTTGGGCAAACGTTACAAAATTTGGGCAAAACTTCATTACCCCCCAAATTTTTTTGGGCTGGTACGGCTGTGTGAATAGGAAAACATTCTTTAAAAAATCATTTCCAGATGTTTTTGGTAACTGCTTGAACTTTTGGATATATTTAGAATATAATTTAGAATTAAAATTTAAAAACTTAAAAACTTAAAATAAAATAGTAATTCCAGCGCGACCTGCCGCAAAAATAAAGCGCCATCGCTTGTCTTATCAAAGCTGACCTTCTATTCTGTGCAGTTTGACAGTCTGGCCGATAGATAAAATGGATTAGTGAAGACTTTTTTTTAGTCTTCAATTTGCTTATACGAAACAGATGTAGTGTATTAAGACATTTCTTATCTAGCTTTTGCTTTGATGAGTACCATGGTTTTTTTTTTAATATAAAATATGCCCCGTACTTAAAAAAAGTATAGCAAAAACTAAATAGGGTACCAATTAATAAATATTATTTTAAATAGCTGACAAAAGATTTATGATTAACGGTTTAATCCAGTTTTATTTTTGCCTAGGCAAAACCTACAAAGATATAAAATTCATGGTAGCTGATAAACAAGCATGTTTGTTAGAATTAGTTTGTTTAATTCGTTCTGCGTACTTCCGCGCAAATTTGTATTTCCGCATGTCAATGGCTATAAACCCACTCATCCAAACCACTGTTCATCAAATCAATTGATTGGTGTCTATAGACCGACGAAAAGCTTTAAACTGTTACTTGGTCAATATTTACCAAAAAATGAATAGTCAAACTCTTAATCGAGTGGTTTTCAACCCCATTTTAATCACGACCGAAATCGACAAGATCTGAGTTCGGTTCTGCCTTTCTCGTGTCACTGAGCCTTCGGTAAAAACACGAAACGAAAATTTCTTTTGCTGGGCATCTTAGCTATCAGCATTGTATAAATTATATAATAGACATGCCATTGCGCAGAAACTAAAATAAAAAGAAAAGAATTTCAATCAGGAAACAGATTGAAGTGGCCTGTTGCCACTCGTCTCAAAATAAACCTCCCTCTTGTTTGAAATATATAGTTGGTCGGGTAGCGATAATGAACTTACAGATATGTAAGAATGATAAAACTAATAATTGTATAGAATTTTATCAACATCGTAACTGTAACTAAAACTATGTTTTGTGATCTGAACGCAAATTCCGTGTACAAAGAAGCGAATTAGAAAAAATTCTATTCCATTTTCAGAAGTTATGTTTGGTTCTGGTATAAAATTATGCTTGAAAATCGATTTTATGGTGATAGTAGGCCGAACAAAATTCTTAGAAAATCTTGATAAACTATGAGAAAAATTTCAATACTCTTTTTTTAAATGAATGTTTTATTAAAAAAATAAAATGATTATTAAACAATGCTTTGTTTTGCTGGATATTGCATAAAGGGAAAATCTTTGTGTTTATTCTTTTCTTTTGTTTCCTTGCATGATCCTGATTGTGCCGAAAATCGAAATCCGCGTGAGAATAAAAAATGAGAAAGACAGTAAAATACGAAAAAAAAAGAAAAAAAACACGCTTATATAAACTCAGCTGTAAATTGCAAGTACGCATTGCCAAGTTGTGCTTGCTATAGTAAAGATCTGTAGCGCTTTAAAAGGAAGAAATATATTGCTTTCTGTTGTTAATAGAAACAAAAGTTTAGCGGGAAAATGGTAAAAGCCAGAAATTGCAGTTTATTTTCGTCAAGATACGATCCTGTACGTGCAAGCGTTGCTCTAGCTTCTCGACGTAACAAGAAATTGCGTCAAAGCGAAAACGAAGAATTAAAGTAAGTTGATGTAAATAGTTCTGAGTAACAAAAAAAATTATATCAAAAATTGTAAAAATACATTTAAGCGAAAGTAACGTCTACGTAGTCAAGTTATTACTTTTCATTTTGAAATTAGCACATTTTAATTAGAGATAGTTACGCAAAAAAAAAATTTAACAATTAACAAAACATCTTTTACTATTATTGGTCAAGTGTGGCCATTTTAATCAAGTTCATTTTTATCATTTAATCAATGTTTTTTTGTCCATCTGTGGCATGCATTCTCAGTAGCCATAAAATGTTGAAAAGATTTTTTGCTTTAAAGTTAGTCATACGTTTTTCATTTTAATATGTCATCAGCCTGCAAAATCATATGTAGCCGTACAGAGTCGGAAATCTATTATCAGTTGATTCACCCAGCGCATATTTTTGTTGTGTTGATAATAGTTATAACTTGCTTAGGTTCGCAGTTCCACATAAAAACGATACATAAAAGACAAAAGTGATTATTTGTTTGTTTGAATTACAGTCACCTTAAAAAGCAAAAAAAAAACGTTTTCATCTTTTCTGCAGGACAAAAACCTTGCCGAATTTTATTTCAGTTAAACCATAAGCTGTTCTTAACTGTGTTTGTCTGTCTTTTATTTGTTGAGAACGCCAGGTGGAGGCGTGATTGGGCGCCAGTTTGACTGGTATGGCGTTTCACCAAATAGAAACAAAGTTAATTGGTGATGATTGTTTAAATAACAGTTACTTATTGAATGAAAATCGAGTCCCAAAAAACACAAACTGTGGGCATTTTGTTTTCACTCTGACGAACAATTCAAGCTAAAAAATAAAATAGTATATCTTTTTTTTACTTTATTGCTAAAAATTGCGTAGAAGGCTTTGTAATCCGTAGTAACAGCCTTATTCTTTCGAGAATTTTTAAAATTAATATTGTTTCTCCCTTTTATGCAAACAGTTTATTGACAAAGTTTGGTTTGAATTCAGTCAAAATGTAATTGGTTACAGGTAAAAAGTTGTTTTTGTTTTCTTTCTCGACGTTGTTAAATATCAAGAAATTGTTAGTTCGTCATGACCGGTGGAGAAGTTATTCTTTACATCAAGGGTAATTTTTGTTTAACCCCACCCATTTTGTATATTTGGTGAATGCAGTTGAATGCAGTTGATAAAGCTCATTGCTTTATGTGACCGCTGAAAAATTTAATTATCGCCATAACACCTACTTCCTTTTTTAATTTTGTTGTTTTATAATCGCTTTAGTAAAATGTGATACCGTTTATTATGTTTCAAAGACGATTAATCTTTTTGTAATAATGCGTGAGATTATATCAAAGTAAAATGACATTTCCGATTTCAGATAAGCGTAAAAATCGGCTTTGCTAAGCAGAAAAATACGTTCCATAACCAATGAAAGAGATGAGTAATAGCTTTCCCAGCATGGCTCTTTTGTAACTTTATTGCGTTAATTTAAGGCCAATGTCGCCGCGATAATTCTGAAAAAACTTAATAAAGACTATTGAAATCCATCCACTTATTTGTTACGTCAGAAAAACAAATTAGCCCAAGTAAAAAATGAGCTGTAAGTGAAAAATTGCAGTATATAAACAGCTTGCAGCTTCTAACAGTTCGCTACAAAAAGTTTTTCAATCATAATACTTTTACCAATTTACTGGAATTGCAGTTAACATGTTACTAATTAAAGTTGACCGATTTGCACTTCAGCGCTCAGCATTTCATGTTGATTGGTGCCACACTGCTTGCTTTAAAAGTTAAAACGCAATTCTTGTCATTAAACATCCGTGGTTCTATCCGGTTTTTGAAGTTGTATTTTTCTTTCCCAGTCCCACTTTCCTATGACGTCATGTAAAGCAACCGACTACGAAGCAATAAATATAACCATGAACGTTCTTGTAAAAACTGCTTCAAGTTTATTATGATTTTAGTAGCTATATTTACAGGAAAAAACTTGATTCCTACAAGAATAATTCAATAATAAGAGTAAAATTTCATTTAAAAATATTTTTTTGTATTCTTATATCGTTTTGTAAAAATGCTGTGACCACACGTTTTTAGGTAGTGCATCTCTATCTTTAATTATGTGTTTATGACAGAAAATAATTTTTTAATGATTTGGCGCAGGCTCTTATTCACTGTTAAGGGTTTTAGAACTAAAGCTTTGATTTAATCTGTTTTCATTATGACACTACAGATCACATTTTCGTGACGTTATTTTGAAAGAGAAAACCGATATAATTGAGATGTCCTTTTTGCAGCAGATGCAGTCTGCAAAGTAAATCAGTCACTGAAAAGTTTTGCATTACGTCTAAATTGCTCGGATCGTAGCCTAAATGCTAATGAGTGTCTAAAGAGCTCCTGATGAAATAATGGCTCTGCTACCATAAATATGTTGCTCCTATTGCTGAATAATTAACGTATATAGAACATAGGCGTACAATACGTTCCGATTTTGGCGGGACAGTTCCAATTTTTAGGGTTTTGTTCCGCCCGGTTCACCAAAAATCCCGCTAGAAATTCGAGACAGATTCGAAATGAAGACCTTTTTTTTTAGAGAACTCTACTTTTTAGGAACGAAAATTAAGTAATCCGAGACAGATTCGAAGAGAAGACTTTTTTTTGAGAACAGTACTTTTTAGGGACGAATATTTTTCCATTAACAAGCGCCCCATTGGCCCCTTCGGAAATATGGTATGCCCAATAAAACACATTCAACAAATTGTGTGTTGCAAGAAATTTGGTTGGTAAAGAAAAATATATTCGGAAAAGTAGGCTTTTTGTCGGTTTTCATCATTTTCCGAAAACCTGAAAAAGTCCCTTTTATGAAATTAATGCACTTAAACAAACAGCCAACTTTATTTATGCATGAAAAACTTAAATTTTTTGCAGCTATTTACTTTGTCAACTTCGAAATGTAGTCCCATCGTGCCGGAAACGCCCGACTTCCGACATTGACGTAGTTTTAAGTGCCATCGACTACATACACGAACTGCATTCCAAACTAAAAGAAGCGAGTTCGATTCCAGCTCGAGAAACCATACGAGAGCCGTTGCATCCAGTAATAATAAATTCATTTAAAGTAAGTTTTGTTTTGCTGAAACAAACACGTATTACTAGCTATGATAACTGTGTTACTTTTCCTAGTTTAATAATATTGGCTAAACTATGCCATTGCAGTAAATAATTTATCACATTGGAGTCGAAATTTTGATAAAACTTCTATTGAAACTCAAATACAAATTACCGAATTTACTAAGAATTATCGATTTTGTTTGAGTTTGGTTTTCACTTGCAACAGACAGTGGTGCCAGAAAGCACAGTAAATTGACAAAAATTTCTGATACTTGCGCCGAAAAGGTTCAATTCATATATGATTTTTCTTATTTACTCCCTTTTTCACTCAATTTTTTTCAAGATCAAATAAATCCATGATGACAATTCAATTGTTAAACAGCTGTCTGGCAAAACATTTTGCGCTCCACATAGATATTTTTCATCTGCATCTATAGTTTTTAAATAATATTTTTCTATAGCTTTTAAAATGTTAATTTTTTAAATTTTCTATCTTATATATTTCTCTAAATCAGTAAATTGTTTTGCATAATTCCAAATTCATTTTCTCAAGTTATTTCCTAAAATTTAGTATGTTGTTTCGCATAGTCTGAAATTCATTTTTTTCGAGTCATTTCTGATTGGTCCTTTTTTAATGTTGCTATCAGTTATTTTCAAAATGAAGGTTTTTTAATTTTCTTATTTTATTCTTGATTGGTTCTTCGATTCTTTGATAACAATGTCAGTATTTTTAATGCTTATTGCTTTCATTCAAAATTCTTGATTGGAATTCTAACTTTTTAAGAAGTTAGTTTAAAAAATTCTCATTTTACGCTAAGCCTTCCTTATAACTGTCCCAATTCGGTCAAAGAAAAGCTGGGCACTATCTCTCTGAATACATTTGTAGCTAATTTCTGGAAATTTTTTTATTTCTTGCTACAATCTAGAAATTGCTGCTTTTTGGCCATCAGATCTTTTGCATCAAATTCACTAACAAAATGAATTTTATTCTTGTTTTACTGTTATGCTCGTTCTACTCTAACATTAAACAGCCAATAAAGTCAGTAACTGACTAATTGTGGTCATCATAAACATTAATAAGTCTTTTTAATGTTCTTATTGATTATACCACAAAAGAGCTAGTCACAAAAAAAGCTGGTACAAAACAATTAACCACAAAAGAGCTACTACAACAGAAGAGCTAACCCTAAAATAGCTAGCTGGCAAAAAACTAGTTCTACAAAATAGTTAGCCATAGCAAGACTAAAAACATCTAACCCTAACCCTATTCTAATCCTAACCCTAAGCCTAAGCCCTTTTTTGGTATTTACTTTTCCTGATCTAGCTCTTTTGTTACTAGCTCTTTCGTGGCCCCAACACTTTTGAACAAGTTCTTTTAAAGCTAATTTTTACGACCAGCTCTTATGAAAGGACACGATTCTTACATACCTCCATTAGGGGTTTTGCTTCTGAGCGACGATTTAATATTAATTTAGCTTGTGTTCTGGAATTCAATTTGGTTAGACTTAAGCAAAATACGACGTTCATTTAAACGCTGAATTGGCTAAAACTTTAGTTAAAGCAAAAAGTAATGTTTTAATAAAGCTATTCGACTTTATAAACTGAAGATTTTGAGAAATTGTGCAGTCGGCATCTGAATACAAAACACTACTTGATGCAAAGTTTTGTCTTTCAGTAAGTCAGGAGTTAAATAGCTGAAATCAAAATAATTGTTTTTCTTGCTTGTTTTTAGTTTTTCGAGTATCAAGAGTTTTCATTGACTAATGACAGCTCTTTCTGAGCCGGCCTAACTTTTGTTGAGAGACGAAAATAGGCGATTATTGCAGTAGGAACCAGGGATGCGGAATCGTCAAAATTTTGAAGCGAGTTCAAGTCCGAGCCCGACTTTGCATCCCTATCTAAAACTTAGAATTATCGTTTTGACTTCTACAAAAGAAGCCGACCAAAAATGGACATAAGTTGAAAAAAAATCTCACTGGGAATATTTTTCTTCTGTACAAGTATTGAACACCAAGGGCGCCGGAAGTGGGGAGGCAGGAGCCATCCCCCTTTCCTTTTAGACCTCTTTAAATTACGCGTCGCTTTCCCTTTTCAATATGAGTAGGTGCAAGTGCGCAAATACAGAAGCATTGGATCAAATTTTTCCCTACAATTATAGAAACTTGACCGAAAAATCAGATTGATTAAAGATGAATGCTATTATTTTGATTAACGTCTTCACCTCAAATTTCGGACAAAAGTAGAAATTCTGGATTCGATTGAAATAAAATGATGATCTTTTTTTAGTTTCTGCCTGAAATTTGGGACAAAAAGGAGATTTTGGATACTGATTGGTCTTTTTTACTCATCACTAGATTTTGCGCTGAAAATAATCGCGATATGAAATGGAAACTCTAAAAAAACGGCTCTGTAAAACCTTTTGAAAAAAAGGTACATTTGTAAAAACTAAGGTGTCTTTAAATTATGCTCTCCCACTGGAAAAATGGCTTTTGGACGCTCTTGTTGAACGCTCAGTATTACCAAAAAAGTGACAATCTTAAGCGCAACAGAGTAAGAAACAATTATAAAATTTAGAATAGTGAAGAGGAATGATATGAAAGAAATTATTTTTAACTTCTCTTTCATTTTTCATTCAAGCTTGAGCAATTCTTTTTTTCGTCGTCGACAAACGACGAAGAATTCTTTTTTCAATAAGTATTTATAATAGTAATTAGCGGAATCTTCAAATCGTCAATTGTGCATAAAATCTAGACGTCGGACTCCCGAACTCGTACATTTTTGTCGAGTCCGAGTTCGAGTCCAAGTCTGCATTCTTGGCAGAAACGCAAATCAGAATGTAATAAAAAAAATGCAATAAAAGCATTCATAAATATTTAAATCAAACTTTGGTTGTTGCAGCGGTAGTGATAAGTGCAGGTAAACGAGGTGACTTATCTGAGTTCCTCAGGATCTCCCTCTTTAGTGTATAATTTCAAAAACATCCTTTTTTTCTTAAGTTTGAAAAACACCACATTTCTTTCATTTTTGTCTTCAGACAAACGCAATTAAAACGTTGCTTTCGACGTTTGGTCTGAAGCGACGGTTTGAAAACTTCACTTAATAGCATTGTTTTCAACTGTATTACTAGACAATTGATAAAACTCAAGGTGTTTTAGGAGCGTATTTGGCCCGCCTGTCATCTTTTCCAAAATAAGTGGGCAGCAAAATTGTGAAATATTACTTAGACATTGCGATCCCGTTTGCAGTGGTTGATATTGGGTGAGGCGAGTGAGGCAGTAGCCTCAGGTCCTCCTTTTTTACAGTTATCAAGAGCCTCCACCTTTTTGAAAATGCCACAAGTAGTTTTAGAATTTCTTAAATTTTTTTATGTTTTAACAACAACCATAGCTAAAGACAACTTCTTTTCTAACGTTTTAGGCCATAGATTTTGCGATTCTTATGATACAATTTGTTGTACATTGTAAAATATTCATTATTCTTGAGATTTAACTTTATTTTGCTCTTCTGGCTTAATTGTTATTGTTTTATATATATTCAATAATAAAAATTGTTTTTGTTTTTGTTGCTATGTAATTAGTGCAAGTTTGTTTTTTCGCTGCTTAAAAAAAATCGAATTTTTGTCTGTAGTAGTAGCCTATGTTGATATATACTTTAACCAATTTTTTATTTTAATAAGTATTTTTTGAGATTATCAAGACTATGGCTTAAATGCCTACTATGTAGTTGTGGGAAAATTTTAAAGGTATACCTCTGATACATTGGGTGCATGCTAACAACAGTCCAACAATTTACAACTTTCAAATTCGAACCGATTTCGTGTCTCTTTTCAAAAAGCTTGAACCGATTTCAAGTCCAAGAGCACCAAAAATGATGTAATTTTAGTATAAGTCTTCATAAAAGCTTGAATCTGAATGCACGAAATTCAAATTTACAAAACCATTTGCTCAAGTCGTTTCTATGCATTGCCTATAGCCTAGCTTATTACGCACACAAAAACAAATCCAAGTCAACAATGATTGGTTTGAGGATTTTGGTTGAATACTTGTTTTTTGTAAAAAAAGCCTCAAATCTGGTTCAAGCATTGATGAGATTTAAAATTTGAAGAACAGGTTCTTTTTTCCAATAGAACTTACTAACAATAGATTTTTTTCATTAACAAATGTATAGAAATACAGAGATTGCGTTAAAATTAAAAATGCGCTCGCTGAACGTTATGACATACGAAGAATTTGTTTGCGCAAACCGGTGCAAATTCTCTGAATCCCATCACTGAATTCAAGTCTATCCAAGACGTTTTGCAAATAAAAAATTCAATTTTAGTCATAAGCATATACATGGAGAAAAGCGTTTAAAAGTGGCCCCTCTCTTGAAAAATGTAGGATATGCAGATCAATCAAAAGATAAGAGAGCAGAAAAAAAAGTAATAGAAAAGGTTTTACTTTATTTTAACTATTAGGCCTATAGTAATTATGTTTTGGTCTCGCAAACCCAACTCTCTTAATAAATTTCTGCGTCTGCCACTGATTTGATTTATTTCGAGTTTTGTATGAGCATCAATTTTTTTCAACATATGATAGCCTTTCTTTCTAGATGGCATTGCTAAAATGGTAGTCAAATTCTTGTGATGTTATTTGTTGGGGGCCCCTGATTAGGATTTTTCCTCAGGTCTTTAATTTTGAAAATCGACCACTGCTCGTTTGGCTTAGCGATCCACAATTTGACGACCATTAGTTTTATGTGTGTACCTGTTTTTAGATTTAATTGTCCCTTACCAAAAAAGTTTTCCATCCCCGTCCCCCAGTATGTTTCTCTGCCTTTCGGTGTTCGCTCATACTTTTTATGGCTTCCTGCCTTCTTTTTGTTTGATTAATTGATGTGGATAATGAATTAATAAAACAAGTAATTGTAATATTACTTCAATTTTTTTTTTATTACCTAGCTTGCAGTGGAAATAATGACCTAACTTTGTTATATAAGCATATTTGCCCCCACAAATACAATATACAGAGTATAGCCGTACAAGCCAGGGGCAAAGGGCAAGTCCCCCCTAAGACATAAAAAGTTTGGACAAAATCAGATTTCTGCTGGTGCCGTCGATGAATTATTTGGGCAAGAGAAAGTTACGCAGTTTAGAAAGATTCAGACATGTGGGCAAAAACAAGTAAGGTTTAATGTAAAAATCTTTTTTTTTGGTCTTTAAAAGTATATCTGAGCGAAATCAACCGTTTCATTTCATTTACAATTAAAAAACAAGTGAAGACTAAAAAAGTTTTTTTTATTGCATCTGAGTGATATGTGAGCATCCCGGTAGAATCATGCAAAATCATGATTTGGGAAATCGTCGAAAAATTTTTTGAAAAAAATGTGTTGCGCCCCAAAATGTTTTGGTCTAGCACGTCTATGACACAGAGAAATTATTAGCACTTGCATCATTAATCCCATGTTGTTTGCGTAGTTTTGAAAACGTTTTTGTTTTGATTTCTTTTCTAAAAATATTTTACAATTGCAGGTCCCTGAATAGAGTAGAAAATGAGTTTCTGTGATGCAAAAGACTATGATACTCATAACAAAGTTCAATTTAATTGCGGTGAGGAGAGATACCGCATTTAGTGCCATGTGCTTTGTTTTCCATGCTATTTAATTTAACGTTATTGTTTTGTGACAATTTTTCAAATAGAGAGAAAGAATGCTTATGACTTAACCAAATAGTCTTTATTGTAAATGTAAATGTGTCTGGAAATAGTATAGATTGTATTCGTGCTTCTTGCTATGCGCCTACTATATATTGCCTATGTAAACGCGTTTGGTCCAGCAAAATGTCGATGTATTGTGAATTACGTTTTAATATAATTTTTAAGATGAATTTTTTTCGTTGATATTTTTGAAAATGTTTGTACCAGTTTTTCTAATTATATTTTTTAAAAACTTGTAAACGGTTTGTACCAGCACCATTTTTTGACGGCTCTTTGATAGTTGCAATTCAAAATTTTTTCGTCTATAAATTGTTTTTCTTTTTATAAGAAAAGAAATCTTACCGCTAACACCATTGAAATACGTCTAAAGTTTTAATTTCTGGCCAGAATAATTTTTTTTTGCTGTTTTCAAAAATTTTTTATGACCAAGTGAAAAGTGACATATCAATAAAATATGGGTTAATTCTTCAAAACTTTTCCTATTTCATAAGTCAGAATTTTAAAAATTGCTTCTTAATCCTTTAATTAATTAGAACTTCGAAAATTGCTTCGTGCTTTTATAGATTGCAAAACATCTTGTAAATCTGTAATTTTCGTTGCTTTAGTCTTCATAATTTTTAAAAATTTTCACCGTTGCTCTAAATTTTTGCAGCAAACAGAATTTTAGCAACAGCAGCAGTCTTGAGCCTAACAAGTAGGTTATTTTTACTTTAAATATGCCCAGTGTATGCCAAGTTTTACCTTAAATATGCCATTTAGCAAAAAGCTAACTTGATCGAAGTGAAAGGAACTATGTAGCAATCATAAATTTCCATTAAAAAAATTATAGCGCTGATTATAATCTGATTTCGCATTTACAAGTTCTTTTCAACATATAGGCTACATGTTTCAATACCATATAAATTTTTGTAATTTTAAAATGCTGGTTAATTTTGTCTTTTCTCAAGGTCGAACCCAAAATGCATTAGACTTTTACCAGCGTAAAATGTGGTAGCCTTTTAAAAAGCAAAAAACGTAGGAACCTTTTGCAACTCTGACCAAGAAGTAATCATTCAACAAGTAACATTTCCTTGATTTCGACCAAAAGCTAAGATTCAGTCGAACTTCAGCATTTGTGCCAAACATTCATGTTTAGGCTCATTGCAAGGTCAAATAAAATTACGAGACTTGACATTTTCAAATAGTCGTCGTAACTGTAAGGTATGATTGCAATTTTTGAAAATTTCTTGTTGCCAAACAATACGACTTTAAAGCCTGCAATCACTTGCATTATAATTCCTGTTTTATCGGATTATCATTGCGTACATTGTAATTAAGACACGGTAATTTACTTCAGCTGGGTAATGACATCTTTTGAAGAAGTATAACAAAAAGTTTTAAACCTTCTATTGGTTCAAATTTTCTACTGATAAAGATTTTCTACTAGCCGTCTCTTCCCAAATACCGCTACCTTGTTATTATACATAGTCAATTTTAAAGTGTTATAAGCTATACGACATTTGGATATTTAGGCAAATTTTTTATGCGGCTTAAACTTACAATAAACGACAATCATTTATAATGCTGAAAGTTTGCAACGAAAAAAATTAAAAAAGATAATAGTCGATATATAGAAAACAGATTCTGGTTCTATGTATGGCTGCTAAGCGCTTTAAGGACAGTTAAGTTGCTAAGCTAATTGAGTTTTGAAAATCATCAAAAAAATTTGTAAATAATCGTGGACGAAATAAAATGGATATTTTATTGTAGTCTTTGGTTTTACTTCTAGTTACGTTCAGTATAATCTTTAGGATCAACACTCTTATTTGATTTGTATACTGATAAGGTTGCTGCTTTCTGTTCTATAAAGAATCATCTGATCACCACTACGTAAGCAGCGTTGCATTTTATTTTATTTTGAAATGCGTTGAATTGAAAAGTGAAATTGAATTGTTTTATTTTGAATTGAAAAGGGTTTTATTTTGAAATGCCTTTCTCAATGGCACAACACAAATCAGTCAGATAGATTAAGCACCGAACTCACGTCTTTCTGCTTGCCAAAGTAAGGATTAGAACACTGAGCTATCGCCTTACAGACAAGCCTGCTGCCAACAGTTTGATTTCGAAATGAGTAAAGCCGGTACGTAAAACATGGTCTAGTGTTTAGAGCGCCTTGATTCCGATCAACATGGTATGGGTTCAAAACCTACTCGCGTCATTCTTTCGTAACCTTCGAAAAAACTTCGTTTTGTAATTGCTTTTCCTATTGCACAGCGCCTTCGTCACATTTCTGCGAGTCAAGAGGATAAATATAAGGATGAATGAATAAATAAAAAGGCAAAACTGACTCCAGCAGTTCGAGTCCTTTCTTTTATCGCAAAATATGTTTTTATAAAGTATATTAACACTAGAAAGACGGGAATTTATACCTACCTAGAATGATGCGGTCAATGTCGTGATTAAATTTATCTAATAATGACCAAAATTGTTTTATTTATCTGTCGAAAATATATTCGCAACTACTTTGAATATTTTTAATCTATATTTTTGGTAATTGCAACAAATTAAATTATAATAAAAATTTCTTAGGAGCTTTCTAATGCACAAGAAGAGCAAGTTGCAACAATATATGTAGATGATGTATGTCTACCACAGCAAGACTTCAAGCATTTATAGAAGCTGATGCTAGACTTGTTTCTATATAGTTGTAATTGGCATTGCTCCTTTTTTCGCGAAGTTTGACTAGAGTTTTCTAGCACCATCGGGAAAGAGGAGACAAATCGCTTTTCGTAGAAGGATCGCAACACATTTCTTTTATTAACTGAAGTAAAAATTCTCTTTTTGTCAAGCTCTGGCCTGTTACATCAGAGTAAATTATATATGCATTGATGCATGCTCAGTCCATAATATTAAAAAATACAGCCATTGGCCGCCTTCTTGTGGCACTTCCGCAGCACGCCATTTGGTCTAAAACATTTACATCTACTTTTGACGCGTTGTAACTCTTGACTCTTTCTGTTAATTTTTTTGGGTATAATTGGTCAACAAAACTGTTTAGTGCATTGAACGTAGCATATAAACCAACTTTGATTTTTTTGCTTTGCATATAGTTAATGTGAGATGAGAAGGAGATTGATATATTTCTGATGAGTATAAGGCTTGCCTTTCATCATTTCCTCAACTTTTTGCACCTCTTTTTTTTGCTTTCTTATTGTTCCAAGAAGTGTAGTTTTTTCCCCTTTTAGTTTTTTCCGAATTAATACTTGTAAAATAGTTATCCATTTTCATGTTTGTACCCTTTTTTCAAGAATGGTTGCATCAACCATAAGCAGACATCTGTCGGTAAGTCGTTTTCCCCGTTTCTTGTAGTGTCTTAACCAAGATAAGGTTTACCATTGCAAAGATGTTTCAAACAAACATAAACCAGAAGCCAAAATTTTGTGTAAAATTTTTCTGGCTTATTTGGCATGTATGGGATAAAGGGCACCGAGTTTTGCAGGAAACAGTTGTTCCTCAATGGTGAGATTAAAACTTGGCACATAATATTTTTTACAATTGTCAATAAAATTTTTCCAAGTTCATGAAATAAAGCAAAATTTATCTTTTTGTCTTTTTTCGCGGCGTGTTGAACAGTTATCAAATCTCTCATCTCTATTAATTATTTTGCTAAAGATTGGATGCCCCACTTCTTATTACATAGTTGATAAAATGGAATGTTTTTTTTCGTCAAAACACTATGAGCTGTTTAAAGACCAATAAATTTTTCCACTTTGCAAAGTTTCACAGAAAAATTTTTGTCATCAGCTGGTCCATGCTTGATAGTATATTTTTGAATTGAACTAAGTATGGGCTTATCAATAAACAAACGAAATGTGGTGAGTGGACTTTTTGATTCGTCACCTCTTTGAGGATATGATGTTGGTGCCGATCTTTGAGAAAAAATATTTTCAGCTGCAGCTCTTCCTCTGTTTATCATGTCGCTGATTTGTTTCCACAAAACGCCAGGTCTACTTGAAAGAGTGTCCCATCGATTGATGGAAGATTGTGCCTCATTTATATTTTCGGACATTGGTTGATCGCTGTCACAATCTGACAAATTAGGATTTTTAAAAGTAGCCTGCATTTCCAATCATGCCGTTATATCCTCATTTTTATTACATGAATTATCAAATTTATCTACTGGTAAAGACCTGATTGCTTCTGCGGCTGTCAGTCGTCTTGCAGTAGCCATGAAAAAAAGTTTGTTATTATACAAGTACTTACTGAATGAATAAAAATCCAGTGTTATAAACAAATGTTATGCTGCTGTAAAACATACTAAACCTTAAACCAGCATGTTATTATAAAACGTTTATTTCAACCAACATAATTTCAAGGTGATAAGTAACTGAAATAATATTAAATCAGATTTATTATATAAATCAATAACTAAATTTTCTTTTTATAAAATCAAATAAAGGTTTTGCTATTAATTTGTTGCCTGTACCTAAGATAAATTCTATAAAATTTTGAGCTGCGTCCGCCGATATAGAAGAATAAAGTTTTCATGAAACAGCCCTGATTTTGACGTAACAAAAAAATAACAAATGAAAATCAACAATCAGGTAGACAGAAATTTTTTACATAATGTCAAGTTGATCTAAACTCTCAAACAAACTGTTTTGATACCGCCTAGCATAGCTATCGCAATGATAAAATTGTATGCGGTCAGATATGACCGCTCGTCTTTCTAGGTACGTATACTTCTTAATTGGACTCGTTTGAGAAGTTAAATTAAATTTTATTTTTGTTTTCAAATAATTTTAAAAAAAAGAAAAAAACTCATTGGGAGACAAAAGTCGAATTCTAAAAGCCAACGCTGTAAAAAGAAAAACAAAATTTAAAAGCGGTCAAAATTGACCGCTCGTCTTTCTAGTGTTAAGCTATAATAAAAAACCTAGTTTCGCAAATAGCCTACTTATAAAGACATTTATTTATGTGTTCCTACATGGAACAGTTCAAAAAACTAAAGCTATAGTTTTATATGCCTGGAAAAATTTGGATTGTTGTTAAAAAAATATGTCAAATTTTTTTAATTTTAAAATTTTCATAGGCAATTAGTTTCAGCATCTTTTTAAAAAAAAGAAAAATTACAGTTTTTTGGTTTGAGAAAGTGTCTACTTTTTCTTCTTCTCCTTTCGGCATTTCCCTTTAGTCAGGGGTGGCCACAGCGTATCATCATTCTCCAAACCTTTCTGTCTTCAACATCCGTCTCCTTTGCACCAACTTCCCCCATATCTTCTTTTACCACATCTAAAAATCTTCTCTTTGGTCTCCCTCTTCTCCTCTTTCCCTGTAACCCCATTTTCATCATCTTTTTTCCTACATACTCTTGGTATCTCCTCATGACATGTCCATACCACCTCAGTATGCCCTCCCTCATCTTCATTCCAAAATATTCTACCTTAACGGTACTCCTGATGTGCTCGTTTCTAATCTTGTCTTTTCTCGTCACTCCCATAGTAAACCTCAGCATTTTCATCTCTGCGACTTCCATTTCTTCTACTTGTTTCTTTGTGACTGCCACTGTCTCAAGTCCATACACCATTGCTGGTCTTACCACTGAACTGTACACTTTTCCTTTTACTCTAGCTGGTAACCTCCTGTAGCAGATTACTCCCGATACTCTTCTCCATCCGTTCCATCCTGCCTGCAATCTCTTCTTTACCTCCCTCTCACAACCACCACTTTTTTGCACCGTTGATCCAAAATACTTAAATTCCTTTACTCTTGGCACTTTTGTATCCTCCATCTTTACTGTTTCGTCATCATTTCCTCCATTTATGCAAAGATATTCGGTCTTTGACCTACTGATGACTTTCATCCCTCTTCTTTCCAATGCATACTTCCAGGATTCTAATCTCCGCTCCACTTCTTCCCTGGTCTCTTTGTAAATCACAATATCGTCAGCAAACATCATCGTCCAGGGTGATTTTCTCCTTACTTCATCCGTTAGCCTGTCCATTATCACTGCAAAAAGGAATGAACTTAACGCTGATCCCTGGTGCAGTCCAACCTTAACCTTGAAATTTTCTGTAGTTCCTACTGCACACCTCACCACTGTTTCGCTTCCCTCATACATATCCTGTACTAGTTGCACATACTTTTCCACTATTCCGGATTTTCTCATACAGTACCACAGCTCTTCCCGTGCAACCCTGTCGTAAGCTTTCTCTAGGTCCACGAATACACAATTTAGCTCCACGAATACATAATGTAGCTCTGGTTTGAGAAAGTGTAAAACGCAAAAAAATAAGAAGCTAGTTTTGTCCACAATCAGATAAACCACGTCTTGGGTTTTAGGGTTTTGGCCGGATAGGTAAAACTTTTTTCAAGAAACTAACTGCTTAATGTGAAACACAGTTACTTCTTGAAAAAATTATTATCCTTGAAACCAGTGATGGCCTTACAAAAAGGGGCCACTTTTTAGTGTGCAAAGTTTTTTTCGTCCCAAAATAAAGTGATCTCTATAAAAAACGTCATCACTTTCAATTAATGACCAAAATCTTTATTTTTGTCCAAAAGGTACACTAATCTCTAAAAAAAATCTTCACGTTCAATCGAGTGCAATATCCCTACTTTCGTCTTAAAGTTAATGTGAAGACAAGGAGGGTCACCGTCATGTTGTTACTATGAAGACATAGAGCAATATTTTGCTTAGGGAATCCACTTTTTGACGTTTTTTAGGGGGCCCGGTGCGGCCGCTTCGTTCGCACCATACTAAATCCATCACTGCACATAACTTCCGACTCGCAGGAATGCGACAGAGGCGCAAATACATTGGGTAACCAATTATCCCGACCTGCTTCCGGAGATAACAAGATGTTCCTATCCGCTTGTAATTTACATGTAGTAGAGATATGACTTTAATTTAGAACTGCTTGCCAAGACCATTAGGCAGGGGAAAGTGCCGTTAAGTGTCTTTTCCTAGGACCAGTGGTGGATATTGGGTGAAGCACATGAAGTAGTTGCCTCAGGCCCCTTCTTTTTTGTGGTCCCCCTCGAAAATACCACATACAGTTTCAATCCGCTGCAGATGTTTGTTGAGAGTGTAAAAAACGATTCTGAATGAAAACCTTTTTCTTTTAGAGAACACCCCGATTCTGGAACAAAAATAGGGGAATCTGAGAGCAAATGAAAGTGAAGAACTTATTTTTTTAGAGGACACTATGAGTTTCGGAGAAAATATGCGAGCCAAGATCAAAGCTCTTTTTTTTTAGACAACATCAATTTTTGAAAATTCTTGCCTCGGGCCTTTAAATTGGAATATCCACCACTGCCTAGGACACAACAGAATAGCGCGAGTGTGTTTTGAACCCGAATCATGTCGATCACAATCCCGACGCTCTAACCACTCGACCACGCTCCGACAAATTATTTAGAAATCTCGAGAACAGCGTCATACTGTGGTAGAGTTTTTCATTGTAGGTTTAGCCTACCCTAAAAATAAAATATGGTATAGGCCTACCGATTTTTCCACCACCAAATTCTCGTACGAGATGTCTTTTCAGCCTAATTAATTTTGCTGAAGTCAGAAAAGGGGTTCCAAATCGATTTATAATAAACTAAGAGAATCCTTGTGAGCTTCAAAATTGTGGACTTCTAATACAAAAATACTGATTCGCATCGTGGCGAATTAGAAGAAATTGAAAAATGACAAGACTTTAATCAAACGATGTGTTAAAAATTACAGACAAAATAATTCTCCTCCCCCACCCCCGCAGCTCACATTTAGAAAAAAATAAATAAATGGGAAGGTTTTTTGCAGCTAATACGTTTTAAAACATTTTTTACATGGACAGAAGCAGCGCGATAGATAGTAACTTTTTTACAGCCGAGTTGGTTGGATTTGGAAAATTATATCAAGCATTCAAGCAAAATCTAAAATTTATTTAGATAAAAGTCAACGAACTCCTTAAAAAATTATTGTCATTTTAAATAAACTAAACTACTACGATGAACGCAGCCGTACCAAACTAAAACATTTTTTTTGTGGGGGTGGGGCAAAACAAAATTTTTTGACGATTGCCCGAATTATGATTTCGCATAAATATATAGACATGCCCAATAAGGTGGAGTGAAAATAATTTTTTTTTTGAAATTGAAAAAAGTGTAGTTCTAAAAACCTGCCAAACAGGTAAAATCTACGAAAAAAATTGGTTTTGGCGAGTTGCTACCTTTGGGGGCTAGCAACCCCCTAAAATGTGTTTTGAGGGGTAAAATTTCCTAAAAATGTCGTAACTCAGTAACCGCTTATCGTAGAGGCATGATTTATGGCTCAAAATTTGCAGAATCATCATGTTTTTATATGTGCTAAGAAAAATTTTTTGTCTATTTCCACCAGAAAAAAAGTTATGATAGAAAAACTGTTTAATAAGTTTGTTTGTTTGTACTTAACTAATAGTTATCTGAAAAGTTATTATTATTTTTTGCAGGTATATTGTTAAGTAATTGTGTAAATCAAAGCTTTGGCCAAACTGCGAAGTAGTAAAACATGAAAAGACAGAGTTCAACTTCTGTAAAGAAGATTTTACATAGTGGACACACTTTCTCTACCCGTGATAGTTTTCCACCAGGAGTATTGCCTACCAAGCGACATGTAATAGAACGCATTCTTCATTTGAAAAACTTTCAAACTTTCAATGCTGCAAATGACATTGCCAGAGAAATTTATGACAGATGGGTATGGTGCAACGTATATCCCATTCATCTGTACACCATTTCGAAAAAAGTTCAAAGTTTTGTGAATTGTTTCAGTGCACTTGATCGCTGGTCAAAGAAAAAACGAGGAGAAGCATTTTTACAAAAGGAAAAAGAGTTTATGTCAACTATTGATGAAATATTTGATGTTTTTTGTGTTGACGATAAGCAGCGCAGAATTTTGGAGAAACAACATGGTTTGAAAATGACAGATGATGATTATGCTTTTTATAAAGATCAAACTAGTAAGCGAGTTGGAAAATGTGTGGATGCTGTGGTTCCTTCAACGTCAGCTGACATACAGTTTTTGAGACGCTCTCGACCCTTACAACCTCATCCAGAACCACCAACATGTTCTTCCGTTACATCAGTTACATCAGTGCCTGAGTCAGCTTTGGATTATCTGTCAGATTCTAGTTCAACCAACACAGACCAAACGCAATCTTCTGCTGCTTTTGAATTTGTTTCTCAATCAATGTCATATGAAAATCAGAATCGAATGATTTGGTCAAACCTTGCAAGGATGAGTGAGCGTTTTCAGATATCCGACAGAGCTGCTGCTGCGATCGCTAATAGTGTGATGCAAGATTTGGGTCTAATTACTGATGATGACAAGACATACGTTATTGATTGTAGCAAGCTTCGAAGAGAGCGAGAACGATGCCGTGCTGAAATTAAGAAAAAGGAGCAAGAAAATTTCAAGTTAGTGAATGCCATATACTTTGATGGGCGCAAAGATGCAACACAGGTCACCATGCAAGGGCCAAATGACAAGTTTTACAGGTCTGTGCAACTTGAAGATCACTATACAATGGTTGGACAGCCTGGTAAATACTATCTTTCTCATTTTTCCACAGAGGATGGCAAAGGAAGAACCATAGCACAAAAGATCTTCAACACCATTGCCAACACCGAATTACATGACAAGCTTACAGTAGTTGGCACTGATGGAACTGCAGCAATGACAGGCAAGTTCAATGGTTGCATTCGTAAGTTGGAAGAACTATTGAACAAGCCACTACAATGGGTAATTTGCCTACTACATACCAATGAACTACCCTTGCGCCATGTCTTTACTATGCTTGATGGAACCACCAATAGTCCTGACACATTTGCAGGACCAATTGGGAAGTGTTTAACTGAAGATGTTTCAAGTTGGCTGGTTGCTGCTAATTTTAAGTCAATTTCAAACCCTCAGTTTGTACAGTTGCCAGAATCAGTTGTTAATGATCTGAGTACTGATCAACACTATGCTTACAAGATATGTTCAGCAATAATCATGGGAGTTGTCGACAGCAACTTGCAATATTTAAAAGTAGGTCCCATTGTGCATTCACGCTGGCTAACTCTGGGCTGTCAAATCCTCAGATATTATGTTTCGGTGGATGAACCCTCCTCAAACTTGGAAACTCTGACGAAGTTTTGTCTTCAAGTTTACTTTCCAAGTTGGTTTGAAATTAAGTTAAATAGTCAACTAACTTGCGGATCTAGAAATTTTTTCAACTTGGTCCAACGAATTCTTCAGGTGCCTGACGAAGCTGTTCGGAAAACTGCTCTGAAAGTTGTGCAACGAAATGCATTTTTCGCACACCAGGAAAATGTCTTCATCGCCATGTTGGGTGACAACGATGAGGAGATACGAATGCGAGGAGTGAACAAAGTGCTTTCGATTCGTGGAAACTTGCCATCAACGGTTTCATTTGATAATCATTACTTGGTTGACAATCGCAGTGAAGAATATTTTTTGGAAGGAGCAAAATATTATGATACCGCCTCAACTGTACGGCTGTTTGAACCGCCCACACTGGATCTAACAGTGAACTCGTACTACAAGATGGTGAATTTAACATCTTGCCATCAGCAGCCTCCGGTAATTGAACATTTAACTGATTTAGATATTGAACAATGCCGGATAAGACCACTGCAGCTCGACCACCCATGTCACAACCAATGTGTAGAGCGCCATGTCAAAATGGTAACAGAGGCCGCAGCACAAGTTGAAGGATTTGAGCGAAGAGATGGGTTGATTCGCCAGAAGATTAAATCTCGAAAACTTTTGAAAAAATTTGACACTAAAGTGCAATTCTGATGCGCTTCATTTTGCGTAGGGTATTTGGTGTACTCTAACTTGCTTTCTTATTTTTCTCTCACTCCTTAGGCAAAACAACCCAATATCAGCATCAATATTTCGAAAGTAATGAGATGTAACAGATTTTCTTTAAATTACTGAAATACTAAACATTTTATGGGCAGTAAAGCTAGCACGTTCTGTACCTTTATGAGTAGGCCTATTTAGGTACTTTGTCTGGTGACCAAAGTTATCCCAAATCATCTTGTTAATATTGTGATTGTCATAATTAGTCCTTATATTGTGATTGTCATAATTAGTCCTTATCAGTTAGACATATATCATTTCAAATGTTAGATCAAAGTTATTTCCATACAGCGCAATTTTCGAGTATTGAGCATAAAAAACGGTTTATCGATTATAACTTTTTTTCTTGTGGAAATAGACAAAAACTTTCTCTTAGCACATATAGAAACATGATGATTCTGCAAATTTTGAGCCATAAATCATGCCTCTACGATAAGCGGTTACCGAGTTACGACATTTTTGTCAATTTTACCCCCAAAAAACACATTTTGGGGGGTTGCTAGCCCCCCAAAGGTAGCAACTCGCCAAAACCAATTTTTTGGAAGTTTTAGCCTATTTGGCAGGATTTAAGAACTACACTTTTTTTAAATTTTTTTTTCACTCCACCCTAATGCCCAAATCTCATTTAGATTTAATGTGAAAACCTTTTTTTGGTCTTTACTTTTTTTTAGTCGTAAATAGAACAGAAACAATTGATTTTGCCGAAATAAACTTTTGAAGACCAAAAAAGTCTTTGCATCAAATCTTTTTGCTTACTGATCCAGATCGTTCTGGATGCAATAACTTTCTCCTGTCCAAAACGTGCATGGTCGGTACCTGAAAAATCTGATTCTGCCCAATTTTTTGCCTTTTTGGTAAGGCAGTTGTCCCCCCGGATTGTTACGCATATAAATAGACTGAACTTGAGCAGAATCTACCGAAAAGCAGTGAAAAAAACACATGGGGTAGGTTCTCTTAGAAAGCTACTTGTTACCGAGACGCTCGGTGGTAGAAACACATTAATTTGCTACCGCAGCTTTCTTAATATATCGGTGTATAAAACGCGAGAAATGAAAAAGTTTTTCTTTAATTTACCTTCAAGTCAAATATTTAAAAGAACTTTTTGGCAGTGAAATGAATTAAAAACCGAAAAAGCCTTCTCTTTATATCAGCTTATAAATCAGAGATACTTGGATTTTAAACTGTTAAAAATCGATGCTAACACACGAAAGAAATCGTCTTTTTAAACTTGTTTTCAACTAAAACGTTTCGTAAATTGTTTATGCAAAAGTTTAATGCTTACAGGCTTACTGTAATACGCTATATGATTTCTATATTAATTCATTCATCAGTTCATCTTTCCGTTTCGTAAAGCAGCCACGAGGCGTTAAAATGTAAGAACAGCTTTCGGAAATGCCAAGATACTGTTATCCGGTTAAGTTTTCTATTGGGTAGTTTAGCTTTTAAATAGTGATATAAATATAATTTAAAACTGCTCGTTCAAAATTCTTTACTCGTGACATTGGATTACTAGCATATTGCTAGGCTCGCCCATTAACCGAACTGTTTTAAATATTTATTTCACACAATAATGAAACAATTGTAATGAAAAAAGCAAAAACTAAAACTTTTTACTTTAGCAGAAATATTATTGTATTTAAAATAGTATTATAGAAATAGGCCAGAGATAGCAAAAAATGACAGACAAAAGTGTTTAACTGACCACTTTCTTTCTTGTATAATTTTAATTTAAGACGATTATCCTAAAAAAGCAATTTAATATGATCTAATCCATCAGACTTGTCAAACAAAAACTTTTATGCATAATTTGTCGCAACACTATTTAAAGTTAATCAATCTGCGAGTCAAGTTCAAGAATCCAGATTGGAAATTTAATGAGATGAATGGCTATTTTTCTGCTCAAAAGTATAGTTGACCACCAACTTCCGATCCTTGTATTTTACACTATCTGTTCCACGGTTTTCAAGGTAGTCAAAAGATCCTGTGATTTCCTTTTGATCTTCGGCGAAAAATTCTGGGTACTGTTTGGGAGCAGCAGGAAAAAAGAAGCCAAGGCGATCTCCAATATAAAACAAGACAATATAACCGACAAACACAAAAACCAACGGCTTCCACATCTGACTTAATTCATAAGGCAACGGCCTTCTATCAACACCAAAAACAGGAGTATAAATTTCTTGCTCGTGAAAGATCGGTTCCCCCCAGTTTCTTCGAAAAAACGGATCATCCCAGTCATAATGAGGGTCTCGTTCTAATGCACTTTCTACAGGGAGAAGCGGATAATCACCCAAAGTTATGTCAGAATTCCCATAAGCCATGGGAATATAATCCTCTGGCCTTAGATTATACTTGGCAGCCAGTTTTGCTCGTAATTCAGGAGTCAATGGTTGGCTTTCATCGAGGATTTGAACTTGGTTTTCTCCATCTTCATGCGTATAATCATAACCTGGTGGCACACCGATTCCGGGTGTAAAATCCTCACTAGTTGGTCTGTTAGTGCCATACCTGCGCTTCTTAAATCCAACATTTAAAATTGCAATACAACTGGTATTTTTCAAGAATAAATTTTTCCACAAGGCAGAACTATGCCTGAATATTGACATATTTAAGCTACATGCAACTAAACAAATAAAAGATTCTAAAAACAACAAAAGATAACAATTTTAAGTTATGGGAACAGTAACTAATCAAATACCTGTAAAATAATTTTTAAGTAGAATCTACAACTACAACTTTTTTTATTTTTTACAGCTTTAAAAAATAAGTAACCGGTAATCTCAATTTCAATGTGTTTAATAACAAAGTGTAAAAGTGAATTTTTTAAGACAGAGGTTTGTAATGCTTTAATTTTAATGGCACACAAATATGTTTAATTTTGTGCTGATTTTAACGCCATAGAACAAAAGATTGATTAAAAAATTTAGGAAGAACCAAAATATCATGCACCCAAAAGCTTAGAGTATTTTCCTTAGCTTCACTACAGACCAATATATGCCTTCTAGCAAATAAAAATATATTGTCATCATTGTTTGGAAGGGCATCCACTCCAGGTCAAACACAAACAAGACTTTAGGCGAGGATTTATCCTTTTACTATCCCAGGCTGCTGTACTGTCCAGATCCGATGCTGCCAGTGACATTGTTAAGTCAGCATCAAGTTTTGTAATCCAAAACTATCAGACCTCATGCTCCATGTGCTGCCCAATGTATGGGGCATGCTGCAATGTGGTCTGCAGTTTGTTCACTGGCACTGCACTTGCAATTCAATGAAAGAGCAAGACTCCATTTGTGCAAAGACAAATGGAATCGCTCAACACCAGTTCACAGGCAGTTGAGCTTAACCCAAGCTGTTCAGGGTAAGCTCATGTTAACAGGCCTAGCACTGGCCCTGAGTATGAAAATACAAAGCCTGGAACTATTCTCACAGTATAGTCAAAGTGGCCAATGCGCAGCAAAAACGCCGAAAAAATTAACTTTTAATTAAATAACTTGCTTTTTGAATGTAATGAAGCCGTGAATTTAACTTATTTTATTTAACAATTTATTGAGGTGTTTAAAAACAATATTTTTTTAAAATTTAACTTCCGCTTCCGGAGCCGGCACGGCTTTTTACGAGATACGGGTAATGCACCAGCGATTGCGGTAATACGCAGGCGATCGCGGTTATTGCGCATTTTATTTTATTTTGAAAGTTAAACAATCATAACTTGGGTGAAATGATTTGAAAATTTTTAAACATGGGAAGGACTATCTGAAGGGGGTGTTAAAGGGCCAAAATCCACCAGTTAAGCAAAATAAAAATAGCTTTAAAATTTTTTTTTTGCGTTTCAAAAATTTGTCTTAATTTTTCTTGCCGAGTTCTCCTTTCACATGTTGTTTCTGTTTTATCAACGCATTATGTAGAACTGGAAGGGAATAATTAAGTCCACTGATCACAGGACAGAATTCTCCGTTCCGGGTAACGTAACTACATCTCTAAACAATTATTGTATAGTACATTATTTTCAAATCTATTCGATTATTTATAGAAGGAAAGAGCCTAACCTGCCTTTTCCTGATGTTATTAGATTCAGATACGTTTTAGGCAGGCATAGAAATAGTTAGGCTCCGCATGGAACCACATAATGAATAAAAGATTTTTTGTAATTATAAAAAAAAGAAAAAAAAAAAGTTATTGGAATTCTAATAAGGTTTTGTTGTTTTAGAGAAGTGTTCGATCAGAGAAGAATAATGCTATATTAGTTTTGAAGAACAAATTTGAATCGACAACGAAGATTAGAGTACACTTAGATTATTATAGATTACGATGATTTAGCCTCTTATTATTCGTAGTGGTCTGCTTTTTACAGATATCAATTTATTTCAGCATTTAGCGTATTTTATGTTGTCTCGTTGCGTGTTATTAAGTAAGCAGTAGTTCACGAAAGCTAATGCAATTAAATAAATTTTGATCAACTTCAGTGCATTATTTTTTTGGTTCATTTCTGAAGAATTTTCATGCCAGTTGTTGTATAGGTCTATTGCTTAAAAATTTTTTTCTAGTCCACTGTTGATTTTCCCGAACTGCTTCCGGTGACACCAAGATATTGCTGTCCGGTTGAAATTTATTATTTAGATTTTTGTTTATTTATTTATTTCGATATAAATAATATGTAAATATGCTAAGTAAGAATTCCAAGCAGAAAAAAGTGTCGTAAAATTTCTTTTCCAAGGATAGGCTACAACAATTTGACCTGAGTACCTTTGAAATCGCAACCATGTTAATGCAAGCACCATCAAAATGGCGCTTTTAACCACTCGACCAGGCTATATAAGTTTTTTAATTCTTAAAAAATAATTGTCATATGCAAGGATAGGCTACTTAACCTTTTTGTACGTACAAAGGTTCTTTTTTAAAACGGCTTAGACCTTTTTCTCAATTTTTTTGTTATTAATTAAACAACCAAAACACCTCATTGAAATTTTGTTTTTGAATCTAAAAACATCTAAATGCTCCAAATAGAAATACTTTAAATATAATTTCAGAAAAAAAATCATCAAACCCTAAAGAAATCTCTGGTCTTCCCTTGCCCTTGATCATAAACATCAAAACATTGCACTAAGTTTTGCTGTTTCTGACCAAAGATGCAAGTTGAAAGCGCGTTGATGCTATCATGCACGGTCGGGTTTAATTCGAAAAAAAAAACGATTGAAGTGAAAGTTAATTTGAGATAGAAAAAGAGTTAGTTTTAGAGAGAAACTAGTTGGTTGAAAAAAACTAAGCTCTTCTCAAGTTTCTTAAAAATTAAAAAAAATTAAAAAAAATTAAAAAAATTTTGGGCTTACGAATTCAATTTGCGCGGGTTTTTTCTTTTTTTATGCGCATTAGACAAAACATTATGAAAAAAATATGGGTAAAGAACATCTTTTAATAAGAGAAAGAGAAAATTTTTTTTTTCGCTGTTTTTTGTTCAGATATGTTCTTGACCATTAGTAGACCGGCTAGAAACTATAGATCATATTAAGCGCTCAGTATATTTCGCGATGTAAGTAAAGTTAGCAGGTTGAAGGACAAAGTTAAAAGTTTAAAAAAATGTAGTGGTTTGAAAATCGTGTAGTTTAATTTCAAAAAACACTTGAATTCGCTTCATTTTGATACTGACACTTTTAAAAGGAATAAGTTAAATCCTGGAGTAATTTTTTTTTTTCTTTTTTTTGTTTGTTTATTAAAAAGCTTCTGCGCATTAGGCGGTAAAAAATGGGTAGCTGCGCATTGGTCAGTTTGACTATACTCCAGGTTCCATTCATGGATTGCCCACTCAGAAGTGCAGATGAAAAGTGTGGCAAGGTTGTTTAAAAGAGTCCATGCAGCTAGCACAAATGGGCATCTAGATCTTAATCTCTCTTGTTGAGCAGCTGGGGACCCACTTAAAAGACCATACAAAATATGATCAGAGTCCAGAGATCCATGGTAAGCCAAAGAGAGTGTCGCTCCCAGTCAGTGAAACTCAGCTGGCTAGATGCCTGAGAGTATGGGTAAGTGGTCCATCGGAGTGGGATGCAGGCATCCAGCGACTATGTGCAATTTTACAACTGAAAATGCACATACTATTATTAAAAATCAAAAGCTTTTAGGCAAAAAGCAAAATATGTTTAAAACCTTTTGATGGCACAGCAAGATTTACCAAGATCTAAGAGTGCTAAAGCTCTTGGTTTTAGTTATTGTATGAATGCTTTTAATTTAGCAGGAAATTTCACTTGTGGTTTAATGATGTTAAATCACAAGCATATTAATAAGCTTACCTAAAAAAATTGGTGCAAATTCCAAAAACATTTTGCTTCCAGTAACAAATTTGGTGGCTCAGAACAGGGTTAAACATAATGCAACCTTTCAAGAAGTGACTACAAGCATTTTTGCTAGTAGTAAAACTAGCTGAAAATCCCAAAGAGGGATTGCTGTGCTAGAAGGGATTCCCAGAAAGCAACCATAAACTTTTTTGTAAGTGAAGCTTTGTGAAAAGACCAAACATAGTTTTAGACCTTAGCAAAAAAGCCTAAAGTATTAAAGATGGAATTGGAAAATAAGTTCAGTTCAGTTTTCTTTTAGTTCAGCTCTGCCACATGATTAACAACAAAATATAGTAGAATGCCAATTATCCAAACTAATTAAGACCAGGGGTGGCTCAGATAACTGATTTTTTAAATAATTAAACAAAAAACAATCTTTCAATAAAAAGCATCATATACACTTATGGTCATTTATGGTACATTATGAGTAGTATAGTGATCACTCAATTTTTTATTCTAAGTTTGTTACTCTTTTCATTGTAGCCAATCTCTTATTCTTTTTAGAAGCAAAAACTGTGTTGAACAACACTCACTCTGTCATTCACACCATGCAATGGCATTATACCATCATCCTAGTAGTGTTCGGATAATCGGTTTTCCACTGTATAAACAAGATCAAAACACAAAAAAATTTAACCCTTTGCAGGTCTAATTTTTTTTTACCATATCTGGCCCACTAGGTCCAAATTTTTTTATTGCATAAATCACTTGCAATTAGCTCAAAACTTAGATTTATACTACTTTTTTGGGATTTGTTGCCAAAATAAACGAAAAATTTGAATTTTAAATATTAGTGGTTTTTCACTTTCCTGGTCAGGATGGGGGGGTAAAGCAATCAGATTATTTGCAGTTTGTTTATTTCCAAATGGTTTTGTAGTGAACACAAAATCTGTTTACTTGAGGTTGTTGCACAACATCACGTCTTACGCAGATGTCATGCAACAACCTCAAAAAAACAGTACAACTAGATTCAATAGAATGTTCATTGTTCTATTATTGTTTGAAGGTCTGATTCATATAGTAATCTTTGAAGCATTTTTCTGGATGCAGACCAGGTTTTCGCGAGCACGTTTTAATAAGGCAAATGGATATGGGTAAAAGATAGGTATCATATTAATGCACACTGCACAAGCAAGAAACTAATCAAGCGTATTTGCGCTTATAATCATCCCTGGTATACGATTTGGACTTGCTGTATCGACTACATACTCATAATCATCCCAGGGATGAGGTTGGACTGAATTACATAAATTTATTTATCATCCCTGGGATGAATTTGGACCACAAAGGGTTAAAATGTACAAGAAATAGCAAGAGAAACCTTAGATTTTTGAATTAGATAATACTGACAACAAAATACAACAGAAATATTTGGTTGCACAACAATAAAGCTTTAATTTTTTAATACATGCTCATATGCAAGTAAAAACTAAGTAGTAAAATTTTAATCACATTTTCTAACAAAATATTTTAGATTTAATTTAAAATAAATATTATTAATGAATAAATCAACTTGGTAAAAAAATAAATTTTTTTGATAATAATCAGTTTTTTAAACTTAAATTAAGTACAACAGTAAAAATCAATCACTAGGTTAATGTTGTTTTGAATAAATTATTATTTAGAATAAATTAATAATTTTTATTTTTTGAAGTGATAGAAGCAAATATTTTATTTTTTGTTATGTATCTTGTAGAATAAAATTAAACTTTTTATTTTACTAAACATGTAATACCTCTGGAATTGACAAAACATTTACAGGTAAACCTTTTGGGTCTCTCTAGAAAAGTCAATATAAGTGAATTTTTTTTTGATGAAACTAACCCAGAATACCTTTTTTAGCACCAGGATGGAATAAAAAAAAAAAAACACGAGAAAAAGGATCTCTTAAAAAGCAATTGTAACTGCAAGGGGATCCAGGTTAGTTAATTTTATAAACAAAAATCGTGTAAACAATGACTTTTTGAAGAGAGGTCTCTTTAAGAAGTCAACTGGTCCCCAAACTTTTTAAATTAACTAGCCAACTAAAATCTTAAAAAGCTTCATACTTTAATTGAGCTTTAATTCTTTTATTCTTTTAAATAAATTTTTTCTAAGTTATAAGTTAAATTTAAAATGTAGATTCTATCATATATTTTAGATCAAAATCCACAAAATCTAGCAATCTATAGTCTCATTCTATTAATATTTACTATTTCTTTTCATTATCATTCTTACAAAGTTTCAATATCTTAAGCAGCTGCAAAGCTAATTCTAATGTTGTTATGTGGCATTATTTTTATATGGCAAAAACTGAATTAATAAGAAAAATAAACAGAAAACTGAACTAATAAAGTCCTATCCCAATATTCTATTTAAAACACAAGAACAGAACAGGTTACTATACCACTAGACCACAGGACCCGGACAAGATGCTTCAAATAAATTAGTTAGCTTGCCTAGGTTAAGCTATGTATCTGAGCAGCTGGGTAATAAAATACGACATTAGAAGATAATAAATCTGCAATAGTTTAAAAAATTTCAGCTGTGTGCTAAAATAAAAAAAATTACGATTTTATTTCTGAAAAAATTTGTCAGTCGTACAAACGATGAAAAACAAAATCCTTTTAACCAATTATATAACTAAAACTAAACAGTTTCTTGTCACGGACATATTTCTTGAAAAACAATTCAACAGAGATTAAGCAAACATCACGTACCGATATTTTATTGTACAGCTGTCCTGTTCTGTTGACCAATTTGAGGTCACTTTGGGTCCAACCAGAAACGATCCATAATTTGGGTTTAAAACTTAAAATCCAAGCTGCGGAGTTGGAGCTGGAAACTAAATTTTGACTTTTTTTACTTTTAGGTGTCTGCTTTTAGGTTACTTTTAGGATTAAGTTGTTCATCTGGGTTGTTTCTACGGACGAGGGGAAAGTCTCGTCTAATCCTGCGCAGTCAGGTATTCGAAATTCTAAATGTTTTGGATCAAAAGGATTTAATCGGTGTTTTCAAAATGTGTATGAATAAAACAATTTAAGTTACAATTCTTTTAACCAGGAAACTATTTGAAATCAGATTTTACAATTTAACTAGAATTAAGCAATGATCTAGGCCTTATTCAAATAGAATAAAATAAATACAAAAGATTAATGGAAAAACAAACGCAAACAGTATTACAAAACATACCTAATCCTACTCTAGCTAAATCAGCGTATAAACAAACACTAACCTAACCCTAAACTAGCTAAGCTAAAATTGACCAAGTAAAAAATGGATGAAAGAACTCTGGCGCTATAAACAGAAGGAAACAAAGCTTTTTAAGAACAAAATTCGCGCCGCGAGAGAACGAACAGAAAGAAAACAAATTGCAATAATGACGCGCCGCGAGAGAACGAACAGAAAGAAAACAAATTACAATAATGATTAACTGAGTAAAAGAATTAGCGACGCGAGTTCAAAACCAACAAAAACGGTAAAGTGAAGTTTTAACGGAAACAAAAACAAATTTAAAACATATAATAGTCCTTTTGCCAAGCTGGAGGTTTTATTGTTCGCCGTCTTGACGGGACCTCACAGCTTGGCGCATCATCCGTCGCAACATCCTCGCCGCCTTGACTGCACTCGGTTGGTGCAGTCAAATCTGGAAAGTCTCTTGTCGAAATTGTTTCTTCACCGGACTCGAGCAAATGTAAACGTTGAATCGGCCTAGTCAAAAGTCCAGTTTTGGTTTTTAATTTAAATGTTCGCATCAGACCATCTTTTCCTGGAATCGCCTGAACAATTTTTCCCATCGGCCAGGTGGGACGAGAAGTGTTTTCTTCCGTAATTAAACAGATGTCCCCCACTTTGGGAGCAGCCTCTGTCGAATGCCATTTGTGACGAACCGCTAAGGAAGGCAAATACTCTTTTGACCACCGCTTCCAGAAGTGTTGCAACAAAAGTTGTAAATGAAAATATCTTCGACTCAATTTAACTTTTGACGAAATGGATGGAACAGATTTTAAAGCCCGACCAATTGCTAAATGACTTGGAGTAATCGCTTGAAGATTGTTTGGATCACTTCCCAAATATGTAAGTGGTCTTTGATTTAAAGCTGATTCGATGTCAGTCAAAATGGTATACAATTCGGTATAGTTCAATTTTGCTTTACCAAGAACCTTTTTTAAAGGCTCTTTCAACGATCGATTTAGTCTTTCATAAAATGCACCACGGTGTGGACTACGCTCGGTAATAAATTCCCAAATAATGTCATTTTCGGTAAGATATGATTGTATCGAATTATCCGCAATAACACTTTCACGAGTGGAAAATTTTAAAATCTGATTCGCTTTTTTAAAGGTCAATTGATTATCACTAATAATTTTGCGACACTTTCCACGGCGATTAATCATACGTTTCAAAGCAGATAAAAATTCTTCGGTAGACATATTATTTGTTAATTCGAGATGAATCATACGACTATGGGTACAGGTAAAGATACATATGTAAGCTTTTCTCATGATTTTACAATCATATCTTTTTAGGTAAATTGGTCCGGTAAAATCAACGCCAACATCGGAAAACGCAAAAGCCGGACAAACCCGCTCTTCGGGAAGAATTCCCATCTTTTGTTGCAAGGGCTTTGTTTTAGCATGTCTACACACCACACACCGTTTACATACTCTTCTCACCTCTTCACGAATATGCAAGATATGGTACCTTTCCCTTAAAATAGCGATGGTTGTGTCTTGAGGAGAATGGTGATTCTTTTGATGGACGTGAAGGATCAATAGTTCCACCAACAAGTCTTTATTCGGAAGGATGATAGGATACTTGGTGTATTCTGGCAAATCGGAAAGTTTAAGTCGATCTCCTGCAATAATCAAATTTTTTTCAAAATTAAATTGCGGGTCCATATTTTTAAACCGACAGGACGAAGAAGGCTTTCCCGAACTCTGCAATTCAAAAAAATCATCCATAAAATTACATTTTTGAACCAGAGAAAATAAGAAATACTCAGCGTTTTTATACTCTTTAGGGCCTATAAGATCCGGTCTGCAGGTATGGTCAAGTTGTTTGTTGACAGGATGCCTCCATCGCAAAATTCTGGCCACCAGACGAACTACTTTAGAGTAGGTCGAATATCCTCGAAAAAACTCTTCGTAAGGCAAAGTAGCAGACAATGCAAATGTTTTCACTTTAGCAGCTTCTTTGATACAAGCATCACTAGTGGAAGCTTCCAAAGAGCAATAACCACCGTGCTCCGAGGGCCACTCAGACTTATACTTAATAAGCCAAGGCGGACCTTGCCAGTAAAGTTGGTTTTCTTTCAAATTGGATAACTTCATTCCTCGGCTGTGCAGATCGGCGGGATTTTCAATTCCAACGCAATGACCCCAAACTGAGGAAGAAAAAGAGTCATGAATATCTTGTACTCTATTCTTGACGAAAGTCTTCCAAGAAGAACTAGGCTTAGAAATCCAAGCCAGCACGATTTTTGAATCCGACCACAAATATACTTCGTCGATAGTCCTTTGTGTCTTTAACGCATCTAAAACATAACGAACTAATTTAGCAAGACTATGAGCAGCCATCAATTCAAGTCGTGGGATCGATACCGGTTTTACAGGTGCCACCCTAGTTTTGGCCATTAAATATGATACTTTAATAGCGGTAGAAGATTCTATTCTTAAATAAGTGACGGCTGCATACGCATTTTCTGATGCATCACAAAATCCATGAATCTGAATGTTATATGGAGGTTTAACAGTTAAGAAAGGACATCTGGGGACTTTAATACTTTCAATTTCCGATAATTCCTCTACCCATTCTTGATATTCCTTGGCGTTATCTTCTGGCAATGGCTCATCCCAAGAAAGTTTTTTCTGCCATAGCTTCTGGATTAAGATCTTTGCCCGAATAGTGAATGCTGCCAAAAATCCAAATAAATCAAATATCTGACCAACTTTACTTAAAACCGATTTCTTCGTAACAATTGCATCAAATTTTAATAGTTTTTCACTAACCTTGCAATAAAAGTAATCTTTCAAAGTGTCCCATTTTAATCCAAGAGAAGCGGCTTCACCAAAGTCTTTATTATCGAAGTCCAAAACTAGATTAGGCAACCTTTGTTCTTCTGGAATGCAAGATAAAACTTCCGCGGAGTTAGAAGCAAACTTCAAAATTTCCCAACCTCCAGATCGGAAAAAATCAACCAAATCACTTTGCATTTTTACCACCTCCTCAACCGTATCACCACCGAAATGAATATCGTCCATGTACATATTTTGCACCAACCAATCATGAATATGGGTGCCGTATCGCGAAACAATATTATTAGAAAGGGAATGACATAAAACAGATTGAATGGCAAGAAACGGACTGGAAGTTACACCAAACATCAACCTTTGCATAGCATAAATCTTTGGTTGAATATTTGAATTACAATCTCGCCAGAGATATAACTGATATCGCTGATGATCGGGAATGACAGCGGTTTGACAGAACATTTTGCGAAGATCTCCGTTAAGAGCAAATTTGTGCATTCGAAATCTCAAAAGAACGGCAGCAATATCAGGAAGTAGATTAGGACCTTTCAGCAAACAATCATTCAAAGAGTTACCATTGGGATCTTTAGCACTGGCATCAAAAACAATTCGGACCTTTGTCGAAGAGCTTGACTCTTTAAAAACAGGATGATGAGGAACAAAATACCTTGGTTTGTCTTCAATAGCCTTTAATTCTTCTTTTGTTAATTCTCTAGCAAACCCACACTTAACATAATCCTCAATCGCCGTTTTGTAGGCAGCACGCTTCAGCTCATCTCGTTTTAAGCTTTTCTCGCAAGAAATTAAACGTGTTCTTGCTTGGGAGTAATTGGAGAGTAACTCTGGAGAGTTTTCCTTGAAGGGTAAGGCAACAACATACCTATTGTTACTAAAGCTAACAGATCTTTTGAAAGAACGTACAGCTTCTCTCTCTTCCTTTGTATAAACATCATTTTTCTCAACGAGACCAATAGATTCCATATTCCAAAATCCTTCCAATAGTTTCTCGAGCTTAGACCATGGAGAGGCATCAGTTGCAGTCAAAGCCATGCATTTACGACTTTCTTTCTTTTCCAAACGTTGAATGTGAAAGGGTCCCGCTAAAACCCATCCAAACATGGTGTCTATGGCATAAGGTGCCGTTTCCGCAACATCTGGACCGACAATGCTTCCCTGCATTAACTGAAAGTAGTATCTGCCTCCAAGCAGTACGTCAATTTTTGCTGTTCTTCTCGGAAATGGATCAGCCAATTTTAATCCCTTTAAATGAGAACAATAATCACTATCAAAGTCAACTGGGTGTAAAGGGGAGCAGATCGAACCACTCTGGACATGAGCTTCAACATGGAATTTTTCTTGACTGTCAGCTTCAATGGGACAAAGCAGGAAACGCACAAGATTCATGTAGTGAATACTGGAGCTACCTCCGAAACCTTCAATGTTCAAAAAATCGGTTCTGGTAGAATCAATTCCCAAGTCATCAACCACCTTTTTTGTCACGAAACTTTTTTGAGAAAAAGAATCAAAACCAACCCTTACCAGTTTTTCTTTCGTTCCATATTTAATTTTGGCAAGAGCAGTAGGTAACAACGTTTCCAATTCATTATCCGAAAATTTGGAAGGTGCACCGGCTAAAACCCGAACTGTAGCAATCAGGGCGTTTGTCTTCATCGGTTCTTCTTTTGACTTAGGATCAATGTGCAAAAGAGAATGGTGCGGTTTCCCACAGTTCGGTACAGCACATTTAGCGGAACATTTACGGAAGATCAGCGGATGACCAGGCGTTCCTTTACACTTAAGGCATTTAAAGCAAACCATACCTGGCATCTTCATCAATTCTTCTAATCTTCCGGAAGGTGTAAGTCCTTTGAATTTCGGACAAGCAATCAATCCATGTTTTTCCGAACATAAAACGCAAACTTCAAAGCTGGCTTGGGTTACCAAAGCTTGCGCAGAAGAAGGCCACAACTTTTTCAACTCTTTTGAAGATTTGGTCTCTTTGGAATTTATCTTGGGGTCACCCCTACTTACCAGAGCTTCCAAAGCGGCAAGCTCAGCAGTGAGGAACTCGATCAACTTCACCGAAGATGGAGCCTCATCCTTTTCAATTAAAGGGGAGATATGCCGAATCCATCTCTCCTCCAGCGACTTGGAAAGTTGACCCTCTACAATTTGTGTGAGAACCTGGCCCCAACTCACCTGATGCCTCTCTAATATTGCCTTCTTAGCGACGACTTTATCGAGAAGTGAGCGTAACTGTTTAGGTTCGTGATTAATTTTCTTTCCGTTTAATAATTCTTGAACATGACTACGAATAATTGCTTGTTTACGGCCGAAGCGCTTCTTGAGTGCTGCAACGGCAGCGTCATAGTTTTCAGCTGTAGTGGGATAACTTTCCAAAGTACCTGCAGCGGCTCCCTTTAAAGCGCTTTTCAAGTAAGACATTTTATAAAATTTGCTTACCCGGCGATTTTCGTGAATCAGTGGCGAAAATGCATCCCAGAACGTCGGAAACAACAATGGGTCACCATTATAAGTGGGCGGGATGATTCCACTCGGAAGACAAGAAGCATGCTTTTCCTCTTCGTGGAGCGCTTTTAATTCTGAAATATAAGAGTTTGCCACAAGCAGCTCACTTAAACAAAGCTCCTTAGTATGTTTCAAATTACTTAAAATGGGTTCTCGCATTTCTTCTTCCAGTTGATCAACTTTCTCACAAACAAAGCTACGCAAATCATTCATAGCTCCCTCTACGGCCTTAACCATCACTTCAATCTCATGAAAGGGGCGATAGTTTTCCCGTCGACTACGCAGACCTTGAATCAAATCGAGTGCTTCGTCATCTAGTCGGCGAAATTTACGCTGAACAGCTTCTGGAGAACTACAATTAGAAGACGTTTTCCCACCTTGCAATTGAAGATCAGCCATGAAACGAACCATATCAAATCGTTCTTCTTTAGCCCTCTGACGAATTTCCTCCAATTCTAATTTAAATCGTCGTTCGGCAGCTTCATGATGCTGTTGCTGTTGTTCCTGATACTGTCGCTGTTGCTCTTGATACTGTCGCTGTTGCTCTTGCATCATTTGAAACATCAGTAAAAACTCGCTTTTATTGGAAGTTCCAGTTCCTTCTTTATTAGCAGAATCCATAACGACAAACTTATCAATAAACTCAATTTCAGCAGCAAACTTTAAATTGTTTTGTGTTGTCAATTAACAAAACTCAATTAACAAAACCAAATTGTTTTGTATTGTCAATTAACAAAACTCAATTAACAAAACCAAATTGTTTTGTATTGTCAATTAACAAAACTCAATTAACAAAACCAAATTGTTTTGTATTGTTTCTACGGACGAGGGGAAAGTCTCGTCTAATCCTGCGCAGTCAGGTATTCGAAATTCTAAATGTTTTGGATCAAAAGGATTTAATCGGTGTTTTCAGTAGCAATCTCCAGTTTAACTTTCGTGCAAGACAGGTAGTTAACAAAGAAACACCACCGCACTGGAGACTGAGACTTCTCTCCAAAGGGTGCTGGGCTTTACTAAAACTTAGAAATGATGTAGACCTAACAACTCTAAAAACTGTTTATTACAGCCTTGTTTACTCATATCTACAGTACTGCATATCCTCTTGGGGACTTGCATCTACCAGCACTCTTGCTCCTTTGAGAATATTGCACAAGCGAGCAATAAGAATAACGGTGTTTACTAAAAGACAAACTTATTCATCACCTCTATTTTATTCTTTAAACATTCTCAAAATTGAAGATCTTTTTAAGTTTGAAATAGCAAAATTTGTATTCAAACTAAAAAATATTCCTGACTTTAACTATACGCATAACTTAAAACCAATAAACCAAATTCACAAGTACATTATCAGACTTTCAAAAAACAATTATTTTTTCAAAGAAAAAAACTGAAACGGGTAAAAAATTATTGGAATACATTGGATCAATCATTTGGCTAGATTTACCAAGTGATATTAAATTGTGCTCTTTTCCAAAATTCAAACAACAGTTGAAGTTTTATTTATTATCAAACTATATGTCAACTTGAATTATATTTAATGATTCGATTTACTGTATAATCTGTTAGCTGCAGTATACGTCTACTTGATGTGCTATTTTATATACCTGTAAAACAGTGGTTCTCAACCTTTTTATTATCGCAGACCTTTTATTATCTTTCGAGTAATCGCGGACAAGCAATAAATTAATCAACATACTTTTACTTTACTAGGACCCCTTGATCATGGGCACCGGCTGAACCGATTTTAGAGGAGCAAAATAGGTGTGAAGTACTGCCTAGAAAGAAGCAAGATGGTTAAAACTTATCAAAAAGCTGTATTTTACAGATTCCAGGGGCACCAAGGCCTCTTCTTGCTTTCCCCCGGTGCCGGCGTCCATACATAGCATTTCTTTTCCTTGACCTTCATTTGGAAACCAAATTTGCATCTGAGCATTGCCAAGGCTCTATCCCTACATACGTCACAAAGCTTTCCCCACTGCAAACCTTGCGTTTTAAAAAACGTTTGAGATGCTGATCATAATTATATTTTTAGCTGTTGCTGTAGTTTCCAATGAATTGCAATACGATAACTCTTCTTTAAGATCTTTCTTATAAATGTATCGAACAAATACCAAGAGCCACGAGCATGATGCAACATCTGTTGATTTGTCGAGTTGCTCAGCAAACATGAGAGAAGATATGATTTCCGCAACAACTTGCTGTTTAACGTATGTTGACATAAACAAAATATGCCTCTTAATTGTTTCGTTGGATGACACTTCTGGAATCTTTTTTACACTTGCTTCTCCTAAAAGCAACTTCAACACATCTAGTTACTACACATGTTTTTACAAGGGTTTCTCGTATGGATGGTATGGTACTTTTTTCTCAGCTACATGTAATGCCACTTTAAAAAAGCTGTCAGGCTTGCAGTGCTCTGTTCTTAAAAATATCCACTAGCATTCAATTTTTGCCGTTTGAACAAGAGCTTTTGTCTTTGAAAAAAATCTAAGATTTTTTCTACATGCTCTGGGTGCTTTTGCTGCAGGTAACGCTTTAAGTTTTGATGGCTTCATTGCTTCGCTGCTGAGGACAGAACAAATATAAACCGTTGCGATCTTATTGCGTTAAAAAAGAATGATGACCAAAGCGGTAGGTCTATTTTTGATTCTTAATATTGAGTAGACTAGAGATAATTGGTGTGCGTAGTGTTTTAGCACCAGCACCCCATCCCGAGCCCACGAGTTGTCTCAGCAGTGGGACGCGCGAAGATAGTTTTTTGCGCAATGCCACTAAAAGATGAGGAAACGTGAGCAATCTGTCCAGTTTTACCCCGAGATAAGTAGGGGTTGGACAGAAAGGTAAAAGTTTACCGTTGTTGTAGACCTTTGGCTCACGTTTGGCCTCTCGGTTATTTAAGGGAAAGGCTGCCGTCATCGTCTTAGTGTGACTGAGCTTCAACCTCCAAGTCTGGAGATACAATGAAAGTGTGGACATGTCTTGGCTTAAAGTCCCCTCCAAGTCCTTCCAGTTTCCAGAAGAGTGCAACAATGCTAAATCATCAGCATAAGCAAACTTTCTGGAAATCATGGAAGGAAGATTGTACGTATAGATGTTAAATAGGAAGGGACCCAAGACCTATCCCTGACGAACGCCGTTTTTAAGACGGCGTAGCCTGCTTTGCCTGCTGTCGTCGATGGTAAGGGTGAAACTTTGATTTCGGACAAGCTCCATAATCATTCTGACCATGTGCTTATCCGAAAGTAGTCTCAACAGCTTGCAGGAAAGGCCACGGTGCCAAACAGTGTCATAAGCAGCTGTCAGATTGACAAATACGGCACCGGCCTTCTTTTTAGCCTCAAAAGAATTCTCGATGTTCTGGGTTAGCAAAACAACTTGATCTACAGTTGACTTCCCGCGTCGGAACCCAGCCTGCTCTCTAGAAAGCAGTGGATCAATCAATGGTTCAACGCGGGCGTAGATAAGCCTCTCGAGGATCTTGTAGGGGACACAGAGCAGAGATATCGGTCGATAACTCTTTGCTCGTTTGGGGATCGCGACCACAAGTGCTCTTCTCCAGATCTCGGGAATTTTGAGTCGGCGCAAACAGGAAGAAAGGAAGTCACGTAACCAGGACTTCAAAGACCTTCAAAACAGCTCCAGCAGAGAGTATAAGCTCTGAGCAAATGGAATCAGGTCCCGGAGCTTTACCTGGTTTTAAATGTTGGAGGCCAGCAGCAAATTCTCTCATGTTTAAACTGTCACAGATATTTACTGCGTTTAGTGTTGTGGCCCTCCAAATGTTAGGCATTTCTTGAGAGACAAGTCGAGATGACTTTTGGTCAACAGCCTCGTATTTCCCATTTCTAACCAGCTGAGATGCAATAGCATCGGCTGAAACGCACAGTGACCAGGAAAGTGTTGTGACCTATCCGTAAGGTTGTTCAAAATACTTTATGCTTTTCGATTGGAGTGTGAGAAGTCAATGCTCCGAACTACCTCGGACCATCGATCTTTTCGCTTTCTATCAAGCTTGGCAAGCAAAGCTGTAGCAGCCACACTTGAGTCGTCTCTCTGAGGAGACTGCAGAAAGGTTTTATAGAGGGATCCACACACTGCAGCCCAACACGGAATGTAGTTATTTCGATACCTGCGTGGGATAGTCTTTTTGGCTGCTTTCTTAATGGTGTTACAGAAGTCCTAGTAAGCCGCATCCACGTCAAGTAAATCAGGCGGCAACAAAGTTTTTGCGAATTTATTCGTCAAAGCAATGTAGTGACTCCATTTTGCCTTGCGGAAGTTCCATCGCTTAACAGGCATGCTTGGCACCGCCATAGCAAACCTTGGTGGTCTAATAAGCGAAGGTCAATGTTGTGACCTGGGGAACTTTTCAAGGACACGTCTATCCGGTAAGCAACTGTTTGGACCTACGCTAGCGAAAGCTAGATCTGGATTGGTGCCAGTGTTCTAGCGACTGCAATAAAAACTGGCAGCGTCCTTGGATTGTACAGGAGGGCAAGACAATTAATACTTGCCGAGCCAGCCAAGCACTCACCGTCCGGACTGTTGTCATCGTAACCCCAGTCACCATGACGACAGTTAAAATCGCTAGCGTAAAGTCAGGGGTGAGGAAACACTGAGAGATCCAGGGATCGCAACGCGTTGGTGGTGATTTGTAGACGTTGACTATTTTTAGCCATCAACGTCCATACACAACCACTCGATCTCCGATGTCGGTGGAGATTGGTCCAAAAGCGTGTATGTTAGTCGCTCGTGGACAAACGTGGCAAGGCAATGCTTCCTGCTTAAAAAAGACCCAGCTAGTTGGTAGTTCGGAAGTACCAACTTCTCTGCATCAGTGCAGTGGGTCTCATACTGCATAGCGAGGTGATGAAGAACGTTCATCTTGCTTGCAGTGAAGCCTTCGATGTTCAGCTGAAGAATAGTGGGTCTTCGGAACTTGTTGGCAATGTGGCCTGAAAAAGGCAATTTTATCCCTGCATTGCCCCGTCCTGAAAAGGACGTTTGCCAACTAGCAGACTCACACTGAACATCGGAATGGGTGGATACCCTTTCGTTTTGGTGAGTTCGGTTTCGGTCTGTCTTTTTTAACACCAATGAACAAACTTACTCACGGGCCAGGCTGCGAGAAAGCATCTACCATCTGGGCAATTGGAAATTAAAAGTGTTCATTTTCAAAATATAAAATTTCAAAATTTAAAATCAAAAAAATTTTTCGTTATTTTGTCTTTAATGAGCCTAATTGGCTTTTCGCCAAGCAGGTTTGAACAATGCTTTTGTCGAGTCTTGTAAGTTAGAGTGATATAAAATTGGTATTGCAGTGGTTAGGGACGTTATATTCAAGTTTAATTGCTGCAGTTTAAATTCAGAAAGTTAATCACTAATTTAATTCTATTTACAGTACATTTATTCTATTTACAGTACAAAAGAATTCTCGAAAACTGCAAAAACTTTCTTCCAACAGTTAGTTTAATCTAATTCTTCTTAATTCAAAAACTACTAAATTATTTGTCGATTTTGATTGATTTTTTTTATTGACTTCGGTAATTTTTAAACATTGTTTTGCCTTTTTTTCATTTCTGTGTCAAAATTTTTTATTTACAAATTGTTTGTGTTTAATCTGACTCGTAGAATATTGACAGCCGCAGCATGAAAAAAATTAGCAAAAATTTGCTTCAGTTAGCTTATGCAAAATATTTCATTAATGTTTTGTTAGGTAGCATTACAATACTTGTACTTGTGCTTATTTTTATCTACAACCGAAATAGAAGTTTTCTAGATCCTAAGAATATACAGTCTGATATTTCCTGCTATAATAAGTCTTTGGCAACTTTTATTACTATTGATCTGGGATTTGAGCTCGAATCTTCAAGATCTACATGCGGATATGCTCGCTCCCGCACTTAATTCTTGTATATAATAGTCAATATTTAGAAATAAAAAAGTCAAAAAATAGGTAAAACACGTTAAATAAGGCATTTGCATTTTTGATCCTTTTATGAACACATCAGTGGCGTGCGCTGACTTCTAAGGCTAGTCATGCAGTTGGCATGGAAAAGCTGGTTATCCAATTGACATGCAATACTGTACGGGTAGGAGAAAAAATTGTGTGGGGTTCTAAGACGAAGGCAAATTTTTGTCTCAAAATCATGGTGTTCTTTAAACAAAAGTCTTCACTTGAAATCAGTCTCAGTTTTCTTACTTTTTGTCAAAAAATCACAGTGTTCTCTAAAAAAAAAGGTCTTCCTTTGAAATCTGTGTTTGAAATAATCTTTGAAAGGTCTTCGCTTCGGATCAACCTCAGATTTTTTTAATTTCGTCCCAAAATCGTGGTGTTCTTTATTTAGTACAAATTATTTAGTAACGGTCATCACACAAAAGTTGGTTGGTCATGCAACACATGACTTGCATGCCCTGATCGCAAGCCACTGGAACACATGTAAAATGAAGTTACCAATCCCGGAGTTAGAAGTTCCCTCTGGAGTTAGAGGAGATATCTATTTGTGGTAACCTACCAATTTTTTTAAAGTTATTTTCTAAATACATTTTATCGAGCTTTCGATTTTTACAGCATTGAATAAAACTCGAACTTAAACTTCAACTCGAAAATTTGAAAATGAAAGAACTCGAACAGGTACTTGCAAATTTTTATGAACTCTTGAACTCTAACTTGAACTCAAATAAAAATCCATCGAATTCACAAACCTGGGAGCGAATGGCATATTATCGATTGAATATAGGGCATTATTTTATAGACACTATACGTATTTCATCTACTTTGCTAACCATACTCAATGGCGGTCATTAGTTAAAACTAACATTGAAACGCGGCCAGCAACAGTAAAGGTTTGAGATCGTTGTACTAAGTTATTTAACTAAATTTAAAATATTGATCATTGTCTAAATTTGATTTTTTTCTAAATAATTTGTTTTTTTATATTTTATTCCTTTTCTTTTTCAATAAATTAATGACTACTAGGGGCGTTCAGAAAGTAATGCAACTGATTTAAATTGTTGCAGCGTTCATTTAACTAACATCTGATTCGTTTACAGATTATAGATTGGCAACTAAGGTTTACAGATTTTGTAAAAAAATAAGGATTTGAATTACTGCAATTCAAATTTTAAGCAATCCCTCCTTCGTTAGAAGGTAAAACCGGCATGATTGACCCAAAGCAATCTCGAAAGAAGCAAAGAGTTGTTATTGAATTTCTACTGTCGGAGGGAGAAACAGCTCAGAACATAAGCAGAAGGCTAAAGCAAGTGTATGGTGACGGTACGATAGACTACAGCAAGGTGACGAGGTGGGTGAAGCGAATCAATGATGGACAGGAAGAACCTGTTGAAAGCAATCTTTGCGACAGGTCAAGAAGTGGTAGGCCATTTTCTGCTCACAGTTCTGCTAATATTGATTAGGCAGATGCATTGATTAAGGAAAACAGACGCATCACTATTAATGAGTCATTAGGAGTAAGTAAAAGGAGTGCTGTAAAGATCATAGATACCCTGGGGTATTCAAAGTGTGTGCAAGGTGAGTCCCAAGGCAGCTCACAGAGGCTCATAAACAATCCCGCCTAGAAACTTGTTCTGAACTTCTGGGGTATTGCTATAGTGAAAAAACTTTTTTGGGGAAAATAGTGACTGGAGATAAGAATTGGGTTCACCACTTTGAACCAGCGTCAAAGAGAGCATCAATGAAAGGGCACCATCCCGCCTCACCACGCTCAAAGAAGTTCTAATCTTAGCAGTCTGCAGGAAAAGTAATGGTGACTGTGTTCTGGGATAGTGTTGGTGTAATACTGGTAGACTTTATGTCCAAAGGAGCATGCAACAATCAATTTAGATGTTTACATAGATACATAAAAAAAGTTAAAAGCAAGAATACGAATAGTTCGACCTGCTTTGGAAATGTCTAAGGTTTTATTGCAACATGACAACCCTAGTCCTCACACCAGCTTCAAACCCATGAGGTCATCAGCTCCTTTGGCTTTACAACAATTTCACCTCCCCCATATTCGCCAGACCTGCATGGCACCGTCTGACTTCCATTTGTTTGGGCCCCTCAAAGAAATTTTGAGGGGGCGACATTTTTCCAGTAATGAAGAGGTCAAAACTGCTGTTAAGAAGTAGTTAAAAACGCAGCCTGTAGAATTTTACAATGAAGAAATATGTGCACTTGTTAAAAGATGGGAAAAGGCGGTTCGGACAGCGGGAGATTACATCGAGAAGTAAGCCTAACTATGAAATGCTCATGTTCTATACTTTCTTGTGATGCACGATTTGTGTACCTTTAAAACTCAATGTCATACGATTTGTGTACCTTTAAAACTCAATGTCATAAGAACAAACCTGGTTACATTACTTTCTGAACGCCCCTCGTACTTAACATAATATTTACTTGTAACTGGACTTTATTTACTTAGCGCCAACATGACTAATTTTTTGCTTAAACTTATTGCCTGTAAAGTTGATCATCACTTCTCTGTTTTTCAAGCAACAAGTAAGCAACCAAATAAATTGCAGCAAGTCTGAATAAAAAATTCGGACTTATCAAATACAGGCCAACAAATAATTCAAAAATTAAAATCAGTGCGTCGAACTGGAGCCGTTTAAAATCAAATTAATATTTCAGTTCCGGTTTAAAGAATAACAATGGTTAATACAGGTTTGCGGATCCGGTTCGTTTTTGGTTGAATCGCCCCTGCCGTTTAGGTTAACACAGGATTATTTCGAGGCTCCGTTCCACTTTATTTAGCTTATTGGCAAAAGATTTTTTACAGCATAACGTCCGCTGCGTTTACAAAATATAAAAGAAATAAACCAAATTTTTGTACTGCAAAACTTTAAGCATCGTAAAATTTTTTAAAAATGTTTTATTTACACACTCGTGCAAACAATTCCTCATTAAAAGACAGAAAATTATTTCCTTAACCTGTAGCTGCACATGTCAGCATACTCCCTTTGATATCAGATAAATTTAATTAAGAATTTTCGGGTCTCTCAAGAAGTCACCGTGAACGATTTTTTTGGTGAAACTAAGCCATAATCCCCTTTCAGCAGCAGAGTGGAAAAATAGGAAACCAAGGGATAAAGGATCTCTCAAGAAGCGATAGTAATTGCAGAGGGATCTGGGTTAGTTTCAGGAACAAAAATCGCTTACCATGATTTCTTGAAAAGATCCGAATTTTCTTGATATGTTTATTGGACTATGGGATAAAACTTGTTGCTGCTCCTCCTCCAAAAATATCTTGGAGGAGCCATGCCGTAACCCTTAAAAGAAGCGAATCTAGTTGCCCACTTTGGATGACTTTCAAAGGCTTCTTTTATAGACAAGCAGCGAGGTAAAGAGGTGATTAGTGTCATGCGTGTGTGTCAAGTACGCTGGGCTTCGAAGTATGTAAGTATCAGGGTTTACTGCGCATAGGTAACTTCAAAAAAGTGGTGATTTCTTATCTCTTATCTGTACCAGTTTTGTACGCATGTGATGTGGAAGGTAAAAGTTAAAGTTTTAATCGAAAAATTGTCATTGTGCTTTGTTACACTAATCGATATATCTTAATTATCTCATAGTAAGTTTAATGTAAAGTTTTTATCCTTGTAGTGTTATACGTATATAGAATCATAATGATTGATAGAAAAAACTAAAATTGATAGATTGAAAGCATGTCTGTTTGTTTTTTCAATTGATAAAATTTTCACTATGGATGTATGCAAAAAAGATATTTCTGGTTCATTGTTGGTGTTAAAAGATAACTACAAACTTTGGCTGCAAACATGTAATGAATGCAATGTTTATATAAATTCAATTTTTAACTCTTTGCAACAAATTTCCTGCTGTAAAAAAGCAAATTTACAGAATTCTTCCCTGGAGCAAAATTTTCCTGATATTAAAAAAAAGCTTTTAGTTAAACTTAGTCTAAATTGTGAGCATGCATATAAAAAAATTTTAGAAAAAAAAGAAATTTTACACCATTGTAAAAAGAAAATTGAAGCAGCATCTGAAAGTGTATGTAATTCTATAAATAAAGTTTCACCAATTCTAAATGTTTGTTTATGGAAAGCAACAGAACCTGCATTATGTGATATTGCATTGTGGATGGAATCTTTTTCTGCTTTAATAAATCAGAATTATGCTGTAAAAGTTGATATTTTGATGAGGTTGAGCAATTTGTTTTTGAATATGATTGAAAATTATGATTTTATTAAAGAAACTGATCAAATGAAAACAGTATGGAATGACAACACTAAAATTTTAAGTGCAGCTGATGAAGTTTTTAAGTATTGTTCAGCATTTATGTCTTGAAAATGCATTATTTTTCTGCTACAAATTTTTATTATCATTACCATGCATCTTTGGGTCTCTTTAAAAAGTCACTGTAAGCAATTTTTTTGTGAAACTAACCTGGATTTTCCTGCAGTTATTATTGCTTCTTGAGAAATCTTTTTTTCTTGGTTTCTTTTTTATTCCATCCTGGTGCTAAAAGGGGGATTCTGGGTTACTTTCATGGAAAAAATTCCTTACAGTGACTTCTTGAAGAGACTCACATCTTTTTTTGTTTTATCTCATCTTTTATTTAAAAATCTATTGTTAAAAAAAATTGTTTTTAACTAAAGAAACAAAAAATAATAAAATTTATAACTCCCATAATAAGAATCAATAAAACTTACAGGCTTTGTTTTGATAGCTTAAAGTAAGTGTTCTTTGTTTAGTTTGCAGTTAGGCTGCAATCTAAAAAATAATACAAAAAAGACCAGAAGGGTCTAATTATTAACATGTAGTCAAAAAATTTTTTATTGTGCAATTTCAGTTACTGATATTTTAAAATTCAGTTTAGTTGTTAAAATTATTTCATAAAAGTGTTAAAATTGGATTGCTTATAATAATACTTTAAGTTGTACATGCTATAAATTTTTTTTATATTCTAATTATCCTACTTACTTGCAGAAAAGTGTTGGTGGCATTTTACTTAAGGCAGTCATTAAGCAATTACCTCAATCTGTTATTAGGGACACTAAGATATTGGCTGTCCAGTTAAAAAATTTTTTGATTTTTTAGTTTTAGAGATATGACAAAGCAGAATAAAAAAAATATGACAGTGATTATGGGCTAATAAAGCTGAAAACTTTTCACTTTTAAGTTCTCAAGTTTTTGACTTATGCCTGACACCGAAAATTTTATTCCTGACCGCATCAGTTACTAATGCCTGATGCTACGCTCAAATCCAATGGGTAGTTTAAAGCATGGCCTCTTGCACACATTCTACTATGTTTGGTTCTAAAAAATAAGCAAAAATAATTTCTTTTTTTGTACTTTTTTGAAAAAAGTTTTTTTTTATTGAGACAATCATTTTCTTTTTTTTTTTTGTAATAACATTAACAGTGAAAGAAGCAAAGCAAAAAAACTGAAAAAGGTAACCAATTGTTCGAAGTACCTTTAAGATATTACTAAGCAACAAAAATCGCTACTGATGCAGTGCATTGAACCAGAAAGACACATTTGTGGTTGACCAGTACATCTGTCACAGTTTGTGTGTTTGCAGTTTTTTGAGCCACTTCTCGACCTTTCTCTTTTTTGACTTTCTTGTAGCAAGAACTACAATATCATTTCATTGGATTTCCAGCAGTGTTGACTCGCATTATGAAGTGATGTGTTGTACTCAGTCTCATAGAAGGAGATCTCAGCTGCTTGCTGTTGTTGTGTCTTAGCTTCAACAAAGAATCAGCCAATTCTTCTTTGAAGCTGCGAATTTTTGTTTTTTTCTGAGATGCTTTCCCATACAAAGTTCAAGCATTTACTACAGTGACTCCAAAAAGAAGTTCAATGACAAGCTTGCAATACCGTTTTAATCCTTTTTGCACAGACGTTGCATATGATGCCATTTGGTCAGACTTATATATACCGAATTTGCCTTTGTTGTAGGCCAAAATCGCTATGGGCTTTTCTGTTGCTCTTCGACGTCTTTGTTGCCTAGCACTTAAAGTATTGTCAACCGGTGATGTTTGCATGCTGTGACTTGAAGATGGTTGTGTAGATGTAGATGGCTGTGTGGTTGTGGTTGGCTGCGCAGATGTAGATGGCTGCTGGGCAGAATCCTGTGAAGATGTAGATGTTGTGTGGGTGTAGATTAATGTGAGTGTATTCAACGTACTGGTGCCATAATGGGTGCATGCTTGGTTGAGAGAATTTGAACATCTTGTGTATCTCTCCATTTCAGTACAACAATACCATCTTGATCTTCTTTGGCAATAATCCCACCTTGCCTAAGCTTAGCCTTAAGAACCTCTTTAGGGGCATCTTTTTTGTTTGCTCTCAGGGTTCCCGCAACATGTGTTTCTTTCTGCAAAAAAGATTTTGCAAGTTTATAGCTTGTATAGAAGTTGTCAACATATAAAGTTTTACCCTCATTTAGGAGGTCTTTAGCCAGCTCCAAACAAATTTTTTGTGTGAACCCGATTTCTCGCTGTCCAGTGGCAGATTTGCCTGCATAATTCAAAAACCTCAAGTATAACCATCAACCGAACACAGTTTGAACATTTTAATGCCATAGCGATGAGCTTTGTTTGGTATGTATTGCCTGAAGATTAATCTTCCCCTCCAAGGAATCAAGGTCTCGTCGATAACAATATCTTTTTCGGGGCAAAACATATTTTTGAAATTGATCTCCAAAATGTCTATCACAGGTTGGATTTTAGCAAGGCAGTCACCATCTTGAGCAGTTGCATTGTTGCTAAAATGAATCATGCTGAGCAACAACTGAAATCTATTTCTTGACAACACTGAAATAGGAATTGCTTGCTGATAAATTCTTTTTTTTAACCAATAGTTTTCAAGAAATCCAAGTCTCACCAAACCCATCCGAAGAATCAAGCCTAAAAATTGTTTTATCTCTTCAGAATTTGTTGGACTCCACTTCTTCAAACGAGAATATGGTTTAGGTGTTATTTTAGCAATTTCTTGATCAGCATATTTATTTGTTTCACAAACAATGTGATCAATCACCTTGTCATCAATCAACAAGCGAAAAACATTACTGGAGAATAATTTGGAGGTATGAAGGTTTTCATACCTCCCTGGCCACTAAATAAAAATGGCTTATGCCTTCCAACATAATCTGTCCAACCTCTGTTATTGGTTGCATCATTATCATCATCACTGACTCTATCTTCATCGTCAGAATCCTCTCCATCTTCTTCCAGCGCAAGATCATTTAGAACATCTGTCAATGACTCTTCATTGTTTTCTTCTTCATCATAACTCGATTCCTCATCAGAAGTTAAATGCGGCTGCCAACCACCATCTACTACAGAGTCATCTAAATCACTATAATCATCCTCGCTTTCATCATTGTCAGAACTGCGCAATAACAAGTTAGTATCATTCTCAGTTACTTTATGCTTAGTCATGATAAGGCTTAGCTCTACAAAAATAACCAATGATTAGTCATTAAAAAGAAACTACCAAGAATAAAAGAAATTTTGTTCAATACCAATACAAATTTCTATGCTACTATTGACGCTTTCTTGGAACTGCTTGAAGATAAGCCTCAGCCTGATCTCTTCGAACTCATAAAATACAAAGAAACACAGTAAACGAAAGCTTGCTTTGTTATCAACTTGTACGAAGGAATGATTAGTTTGGCACGAAAGCTGCTGTATATGTGGGAAACAGTGTTTTCAGTTTTATTGATTCTGAAATATTAAAACTTTTGTGAGGGAGCACCACTCTACATTTAGCTTTTATTACCAGTAAGCCGACTACTTGGTCAAATCCAAATTTTACTGTAACTAAATCAGCTACTATGACATAAACTACTGAAATATGCCTGGTTTACACCAAACTAAGATGAAAACAAAAGGATAAATTCTTGTCTTTGCTCAGGTATGTGTGAGAGCCTTTTCTCTTGGAATTTTTTAACTTCAAGGAAAAAAAAAGGAAAGTGTTTAACCAGAAATCAGTGTACTGAATCAATGACAATAAATTATGCTAGTTTCTAAATTGATTAACCATATAATGACTTTATAAGGTGGTATAGTGCATTGTGACCAACGCTTGGTGACATGTTAGTCATAAATGACTGAGGTAAAATTTTGTTCGTGGCCACGTCAGTCATATTTAACTGACAATAAAATATTAATATAATTAACTAAAAATGTCTCCAAATAAACGCTAGTTGCGCAAAAACATGATTTTGAGGTAATACTAGCTCAACTACCACTTTTTAACATTTGTCCCTAGGGGTAATTTTTCTAAAATATGTGCGGCAGTCAATGTGTTAAAGATAAAATTGAAATTCAAAGGACAAAACTAGTCATTTGCTAAGAATTATTTAATTTTACATTAACTTTCAAAATTAAAAAAACATGTTTTTAAAGGTTTTGTATCTGTAATTTTTTGTTTCATTATATGCAATTGTGCTGACTGGTTTTTAGTTTGAGATTGTGCTGACTTGATATTATTTGTGCTTTTAGTGAAATGGCATGATTCATAATGTTTTTAAAAAGTTGACTTCAAGCTTTTAATTCTTTTTAAAAAAGTGCTTACAATTAAACTATTGAAAAGAGTACAATTAAACTCTTCAATAATTTAATCAGGAGTTTATAAAGTTTCAACAGTAATGGCTACATTTTACTATTTTTGAGCTCCTGCAGACCACACTCTAAAATATTTCAAATATTTTTAATCTTGAAGCTGCACATTAAGAGTTTAATTGGTATACAATTGTCTTATATTTGATTATACACCATTTACATTTTATAACAGCCACTTTCTTAAAATAAATCAAAGCTTTAATCAAACGCCAGCCTATGTAAATTTTAATTAGAAGCCCAGGCCACACTTTTTGCACCCTTGGTTTAATAGTACTAATAATGATTTTTATAAGTTTTTAGCTTTTGTTTCAGTTAAATTCAATATGCGTGCTAAACCTAGTGCAACAAAATGCTCAGAATATCTGTTTTGTTCTTGTAGAGATAATAATATCAGCTAAATTGAAGATATTGTATAAAATTCTTTACTATGAAAAAATTAATTACTAAATTCTTTACCAAATTATTTTTTAAATTCTTTTGTGTGATATTGCTGATATGAATTTTTATCGACTTTCTCAATTTCTTTTTGTTAGGTTTGATGCTTTTAAAAATAATGAGTGAAAAAAGATCTGGAACATCACGGAAAAGGCTGGCTAAGGTATTGCAAGAAGGTGAATGGGATTGCAGCGTTTGTACTTTTACAAATTCGCCAGAAGCTTTCAAATGTCTGATGTGTGATGTGAGAAAAGGAACATCAACCAGAAAACCCAAACTCAACCAGCACATTGTGGCGCAACAAGAAGCGACACGACTCGTCGGGCAAATGCCGCAATCTCCGAACTCCGGAAGTCCTAAGGAGGAGCGTGTTGAGACGAAAATAAAACCAATGTCTGAAGCTAAATCGAAGTCAAAGTTAAAGGAATTTGACCGCAGCAACCCTGTAACACTCGCTGTAACGGTAAATAATGTTACATTTACATTTACTGAATACCGACAAAAAGACTCTTTGGATAATGAAAAAAAAGGAAGACATAAAGAGAAAGTGCTACCATGACATGAGCAAAAGTTAAATAGAAATTGAAACAAACGCAAATGTGCAGAACAAAAACTTTTTACACTTAGTTTTTTATGTCACCAAATATAGTTTTGTTTTTCATTGTAGTGATCACATTCTCATTGGTTGCAGTTTATATAAACCTATCTTGACCTAGTACTAACGTTACTTTAATTTTTCAAGTTTACAATGAAATCGATTTTTTCCTGATGGCTATAAATACTTTTTCCAGTTTGCAATTGACTGTTATTAATATTTTTAAATCGAATTTATTAAGCATTTATACAAATTTCAGATATTTAACAGTTCAAGCTTTAATTGCTTTACAAAGAAACAAAAGCTACTATGCTTTTATAAGTTAGGACCTAACTTAATGATAAACTAAATGTTATGACCAGTCCTCCACAATAACTGCCATCAGTTTGTGTTTTAATTTGACTTGCTGTAAACTTTTAATTTTTTGCTTTTTCATACCTTATCACTTTGCTGCCAATACAAGCACCTTTTTTATTTGCCCACTTTTTTATTGAACTTTTATACAACGCTTTTTTCTATTAAATCAAACTCTAAGCAATCAATGATGTATCTGCTGGTATTGCAACAAAAAAATCGAAAAATTGTTGTTTATAACGTGTGAGCTCCAGCGACCAAGATTTTAAACGTGCTGCCTGCAACCTTCTCTTCTAATCGCTTTTATGTTATCAAAATCGAAAGACTTAGATACGATTTTCTATGTTGACAAAGTACAACTGTCTTTGAAATCGACGCTATTACAGCAGTTAGTCAAAATTTTTTCAAAATTTCGTTAACTTATCAATTTGTGTGGATAAGCTTAGTAACAGCAACCACTACCAATAAAAATTATCTAAATTACAAAAAGCTGGTTAATGTTTAAATTAAAGACTCTTATCATAATTCACGTTTGCTTTGCCTAGTTTTACAGACATGAGAGCAATACTTCATTTAAGATCTCTTCACTATCAAATACTCTATTTTTAATTAACTTTTAAAGAATAAAATGTAAACTAATATGCGTCTTATCGATGTTAGCCGAATTCTCCAATGTTTTCTTTATTCACTGTGCTTTTCTATTTGTAAACAGTTGCTTTATCTCACAGCTTTTTTTGCTTTTGTCCGCTTAACAATTATTGTTTCATGATACTAAAAAGAGAAAGGTTGTTGGACTTATTCTGTTTTCAGATATTTTATAGCTTATGAAAGATTATTTTGCTGCACCTACTATCAAATTGTTGTATTTTAAAACAACAAAATGCAAATTACGTCACTCCTTCACAACTTTATTTATGCACTGTTACACCCCACATTGGCCGCGCTGCTCTATTTGATTATATAATGAAGTCAAAACTTTTATGATTTTTGGACAGATCGTAAGACATTGCTGCTTTGCTTTATTCCAAGTCGATTTTTTGTTGCATTGTTTTCAAATTTTAGCAACTGATTATTTTGATTTATTTTTTTTAAAATGATGATTAAAATCAAACCAAGTCGTAAATATCATTCCTTTATTAAAGGACACGATTAAATTTTGCCTTACTGCTCAATTACTGTTAAAATTATTGTGTTCGGAATCAATTATTATATTACAAATATTTGATTTGCTACTTCAATATTTCTACTGTGAAAAAATCCGCTATTATCTGATAATAATAGATATCTCTTTTAACTTGATTAGAAAAATATTTTTTATACAAAACTAAATAAAATAAAAATTGTTTAATCCATCGATCGTGAAGAGCGAAGCATAGTTGTGTTTTTAATCTCTGATTTTCTTTACCTTGTACCTTTTTTTTTTATCATGAAATAAACTTTTCTTTTTGTTAGCTATGCTTATCGCTAAGAAGTATCTTGTTCTTCCGCCTCTGACAATATACCATTTTGCTTTGATATTTCTTGTTCCATTCTCTACGATCCAAGCATGATATTCTATCTTGTTATATACTTTAAAAAAGTCTCCTGGTTTTAGTTATATGCGTGATTGTCTACTGACTGTCTCGTGCGTCGTCGCCCTATTGTAAGGCTCTATGACTGGCCAATTTCGGCCGTTCTTTTGTTCTTGTGGTCTCATCAATAGGATTTCGCCCGGCTGTTGTGACTCCCAAAGTCGATTTGTCTTCGTATCTTTTGAACCAGGCTCGAGAAACCCACCGCGATACGTGCGTGACAAAGCCCGCCATTTTTCGAAATTCTTAATGGCATGGCCTTAAACAAATTATATTTTTGATACATTGCTAAGTAAATCGTATTTTAAAGAAAATTAGCAATTAAAGTGAATTTTGGTTAGCATACTAGCATAGGGTAATTTTTATTCGTCATAAGATTTCACATGAAGGTGTGCAGGTGCGGCATAAGCAACGCCTTTTTTGTATTTAAAAACATTTATATTACCCGTACAGAACGTGTATTGCGTAATTTTTATTGAACGTAAATTTATTGCATTAATTTAAAAAAAGATAATAACTTGTTAGAAAGTTGTTTAGCATTGTTTTACGAAAATAAATGCTTTACTTACAAATATAAAAAGGCGTTACTTAACGCTGCACTCTGTATTTAAGTGATTCAAGCATACGAGGTATAGACCAAATTTAAATTCTTATATTGTTTAACTTGTTGGCAAACAAAACAATGAATTTAAAAAAACATTTAACTTTAAAATCGAACCTAATAATTGATTTAAAAAGTAACTTTGAAGCTGATTTTGTGTCGGCGTACAGAAAAAAGCGATTTTCAAACTTTGACGCAGCCGCGTTTTTTTTCGATATGTTTATCTTTCTGACTTGCATGAACACGTCGGAGGCATTAAGCTCAGCATAACAGCCAAGCGATTACCCTGATCTGCTTTCTGAGATGCCAGGGTATCGCTGTCGGGTTGAGGTATCTTATTGATTTTTTAGTTTTGTTTGTTGTTTTGACCATTCATTCATTCATTTTTATTTTATTCTTGACCACCAACATGATCATTAGATTTTACACATTTAAAGGTAGACGCAGGAAAACATCAGACGTGCCTTTTTATTGCAAAACATGCAATAAAAAGGCACGGACAAAAGTAAGAGAAAAAGAATACCGGAGCATGCCTGCGTTACCAAAAGAACAAAAGAAAAAGGAAAGAAAAGACAAATTTAAATTAAATTGTATACAAGTGTAAACATCCGAGCCATATGAAGAGAATGTTGTATAATTATGGGTGGGAGAAACAACAAACTCTTTGACCAAAGGGGTCAAGACCCAAAAGGGGGTCAGGCAGGCAAAGAAACCCACTGCTCCGTTCTTAAAAAATCTCCCCTATTATGTGTATTTACAATCTCCTAAAAAATCTCTTTGATTTCGCTTTGGTCCGGCTCAAATAGCCAAAGAAATAACGTGTTTATAAGCATTTTAAATATTTTTAGATTTATTTACAAGAAAATGGCAACACTGCTTAATTTCATGATTCTTAGAGTAAATTCTAGATTATTCGCTTGACTGGTTTTCACTATGACGTAATAGTGATTGTGATTAACTTGATTTGATAACTTTCAAAACGTTCGAGATACTTATGACCGAGTGATATAAATAATTATGATTCGTTGTGGTAACTTAGTATTGGAAATTTGTTAGCTGTGTGAATTCATAGTTTTTGAACGCAAGTCTCTGGTTGCCTAGGTTATTGTGAAGAATTAAGCTATTGAGCTTTAATTTGCTGCTTTGATTGTATACTATTGTGGGCTCCTAAGTGGATTGGAGCATATTTTTAATAAAGAAGTTATTGTGGTAGTCCGAGCTGTGGTTTAGCTAGACCAGTGGTTCCCAACCTTTTTACACCGGGGACCGGTAAAAATTTTAAAAAATGTTCGCGGACCGGCAACAAAAGATCCGTAGTGAATAGAACATATATTTGTAACCTTTCTGTTAACCAAAGTTGTCGTTGCGTAACATACTGCAAGATATTGGCATAAGCTATGTATTTAGCACGAAAAATTACAACAAAATGGAAATCAAATTAACTCAAACAACGAAATGTTAATTTATTTACATACAAAATCAATGTTAGTGTGAAATTTGCTGCTGTTTCGCGATCCAAGCGAGGCATAAAAGAAGTTTCCGAAACACGTAGCTGTGCTTCGGCATCCAGCCGATTTCTTTGCTTTGTTTTAATTAAAGTTAGCGATAAAAAAGATTTCTCGCATAAATAGCTAGTTGAAAATACCACCAACAATTTGATTGCTTTGTGAGTTAGACACGAATATTCGTTTTCAAGAGATATCCAGAATTGTGACAATGATTTTTTTTTTGTATCTGGACTGCAAAGTAGAATCACAGCATAATTCAATCAGACTTTCTTTTTCATGGGGATTAAGGTCGCATGTGTTGACATCTTCGATGAAAGGATTGTTGATCCAAAGGTTTCCACGTCGAGGACCTTCATGTTCCGGAAAATAATGGTCAAAACTGTTAGACAACTCTTTTAAGTGCTGACTTACAATGCTCAGTAACTCTTTACAGTTAACATCAGCACTTGCCAAATACTCATTTAAAATTGGAAACATAATTGTATCTTCCTTTTGCATAAGACTATCCCAAAGGGCCAGCTTCTGTTTGAAAGCATCAGTCTTTTTTCTCAGTACAAAGATATTTGTGCAAGGACCTTGCAGAGAAGTATTAAGCTCGTTCAAACGGCCAAATATATCTGCCAAGTACGCAAGCTTACACAACCACATCTCATCTAACAAAGATTTTGCTAATGGGGAGTTCATTTCTCTCAAAAAGTGTTTTGTTTCTTCACGAAGTTCAAATAGGCGAGAAAGAACTCGTCCTCGTGACAGCCATCTTACTTCTGCATGGAGAAGAAAACGATCGTGCTGGGAATCATACTTTCACAGAATGCTTGGAAGAGTCTGGAGTTCAGAGGTCGACTTCTAATTGCATTAACAATTTTCACAGCGTTAGTAAGTACGTTTTTTAAATCAGGAGAAAGCTTCTTTGTAGCCAAATGCTCTCGGTGGATGATGTAGTGAGTAAACAGCATTTCTTTGTGCGCAACTTCTTTAATTTTTGCAACCACACCAGAGCGATAGCCAGTCATGCTCGCAGCTCCATCAGTACATACTCCGACGCAATTTGCCCAGTGTATGTCTTTCTCACTAAAGTACGTGTTAAGAAGCCTAAATATTTTTGACCCGGTGGTACGTTCTGGTAAGTCAATGTAACAAAGAAGTTCTTCCTTAAAATCTGTTTTTTCCTTATGCGCACGAAACATAGAAGAATCGCACAATTACTCACGTCAGTTGACTCGTCGAGTTGAATAGCAAAATAGGGTGATTTCTTTACCTCCTCTATTACCTGCTGTTCAATGTCCATTGCAATATCTTCAATCCTTCGTTGAACTGTATTGTTGGAGAGTGGTATGCCATCAAATTTTCGAGCTGCTTCTTTAGGACCCAAAATTTGTTCAGCCGCAGATAAGATGCACAGCTTTATTAACTCTTCCCCAATTGTATAGGGTTTTTTTGTTTTAGCTATTTGTAGGGAAATTAGGTAGGATGCATGTAGAAAAGATTTTTCGGTAGTTGTTATCTTTTTTATTTGTTTTTTTTGGTCATTCATATTAGAGCGTAGTCGTTCAAAATATTCAAGGGGCTTGTCTTTAAGATTGTTGTGTTTTGAATGGAAGTGACGAGCAAGTTTGGAAGGTTTCATAGCGTTATTTGAGAGAATTTGGGAGCACACTAAACTTAAGGGCCGTGGCGATTGTTCACTTCACGGAGCTACAGTAAAACCAAGCTCCAAGTACTTTTTATCGTATTGCCTGACAAATTCCCCTTTTTGTTTCTTACTTCCTCCTGTGACATTCGACTTATCTGCACATGTCCTTTTCGTAGTTTGCTCTACACTTACAGTAGCCCTACTAATACTAGCTTCATTTCCATTTTGAGAATTATCTGTTTCAAAAGTCTTAGTTTTATTCTTTTTGTTAAAATACACCATAATACCTTGTTGTTTAGTTGATTCCATACTAATCCTTCTGCAGTGTCACAGTACAAGCTATTACAGTGTAGAGTATTATGACATCACAATACTCGTATGTTGTAACCTTGTCTCGTGTATTGCTACAGTTCAGTCGTTGTTCGTTAAGTTAATAAAAAGGCAGTTGTTTTGAGCTTATAGTTTTAAGCAGTTATACTGTAGTTAATAGAACGCTACAACAGCATCTCAAAAGTAAAAAAATACTTTGCACAGCATTCCATCAATAAACTTTTAGAACGCTAGACGTAGTTTATGTCGAAGCAATTTTAACAAAATCACTTATGACGAAACAAAACTTAGGTCAAACATGAATCTAGAAGGTAATCGGAAGGTTTACCTTGATTATTATTAAACAATTTTGCGGTATCAACGATGAAAGGCAAGATACGTCAGTTTTACTGCTGCAAATCGGCCAGGCGTAAAATGAGTTTTACAGAGAGTAACATCTTTGCAATGGTTATGATTCCATACTAAAATTATCTTGGCAGAAAATAAGATACTTCGCGGACCGGCAAAAAATTTACGCGGACCGGCGGTTGGGAACCACTGAGCTAGACTATACTTTTGCTGTTACTGGTTCCTAGGAAGGTCCAGTAAGAAGATTTAAAAATTTTGTCTTTTGGTAAGCGGCCAAGTTTGCGTTATCGGTGAGGCCTTATTAACAGGCACCGAAAGGTTAGAAGATGAAACAACGTACCGAGTTACTGAATTAATTTCTACAAAATTTTAAAAAACTAAATTTGTGGAAGTTACAAAAATTTACAAAGCTTTAACAAAATTTCAAAAAATTTTTAGCAGCTGAACACCCACCAAAAGAAATCTTGCCGCTGTTCAAAAGGACCATTTCAATGTGTATAGTCGGCAAAAATAAAAATCAAAAAAAAAGAAAAACAATTTTAAACTACAAATTTAAATTGTTGTTAAACTTTGGGATTGGAGTGTCATTTGTAATCATTGCTTGACCGATAGTTGACAACTGGTTGCTTCTTTTCATTTGGGCTACCTAACAAAAACAAAAACCAAAACCAAGACTTTTTTATTAAAAATAATTAATTACTATTTAGCATTTAATTTTTAAAATTATTGTAGCAAACTGTATCGCTTAATATTTAAATTAGCTCCGACATTGATAAAGAAATAATCGATTACTCAGTGTATTTGCACGCAAATTTGTGAAGGTTTTTGCAAAAGAACCCCAAACTTTGTTTTTTATTTTTCAATGAGTTTGGAACTTTATTCCAAAACGTAGGACCACGATAAGATATCGATTGTTGATACAAAGAATTAAAATCAATGGCGTACGCAGAAATTTGTAAAGGGGGGGGTTTTGGAGCCGAAAATGTGATTGTTCTCAGTAGTCCTGGTAATGGGCAAAAACTTCCAAAATTAGGCCTACATTCAAAAATAAAGTGTTTTGGTTTTAAGAACATCTTGCAGTAGCATGAATTTCTTTTTATCAAACCGTAAAACTAACTATTGAAAAGGTATGTGCGAGTAATTCAATCATGACAAGAAACTTTTCAAATTAAAAGCAACTCGTGTAAATGATGAGAACAATAGGTGGAAAATCAAACGAACAAAAAAATAACCTTACTTAACAAATATTTAAAATTTTTTGAAGGCTGATATTCAAACGCCTGTTTTTTTCACTTAATCTGTTAATTACATCATCAGGGCAAGGCACGCGTGTGGCTCCTATAAATGTTTAGTAATGCAGATACATTCATTCGAGTGGTACCACTTGTGTTTAATGTGGAAAGCTTTACAATTGTTCACTAGTGCATGTTATCACTGGAAGAGTTAACAAAATGGTCATCAATGTAGATATGTTTGGAACAGCATCAGAAGTGCATTCCTTGATGCTGCTCAACGCATCAGTTAGTCTTTCTGCTGCGTTCAACCGAAAAAGTTTCCTGTAACATAATATCAGTTCAGGCACTAATTCTCCCCAGGATTTCGTTAAATCATTTTTGTAAAATTTTTCCAAAACTTGAATACTTTTAATTTGTTGAGGAGTTGGTGCACTAGTTTGATCAGCAGAAATTAAACACTGAAATTCACCAATAATCGATTTGTGGGCTGTAAATCTTGCTTTGAGAGTGACAATAAAGTTATCAAGAAATAGAACAAAAATCCCTAGTCTAAAATGTTCTTCATCTGTTACAGCAGCAATATTGCATCAATTGGTCTGTCTTCAAGAGAGCATAGTATTTTCAAAATAAAATTATTGGCTTTGGCCGTTTCTTGCGCAAAATTATAGAGCTGGGGAAATTCATATTCGGTTTTTTCTCTAAGACACTTCAACTCATTTGCAATATCCTGTGCAATGTTGACGGCCTCAAGAAGATTTATCGACTTTTTTTGCTTAACTTTACACAAAACAACACTGTATCCAAAAACGTATTTTAAAACTAAGAGAGCAATGCAAAATTCACTTTGCGTAATTGTCGATAGCAACTGCAGAGCTCGTGATGAGGTTTCTCTGTCTGGCCATGCTTAAATTTCTGCCAAAAGTACTAACACTCTCGTGTCGATCGACCCATCTGATAGCACAAATTTGAACAAGTTTTTAAGCTTTTGTTGTTGACGAAATTGTGTTGATAGACTTGCGCAAAATGTTTTGACGTTTTGGAGCATTAAAAAATTGTGAACTGAAGCTATTGTTCCCATGCAGTTTATTTCCATTCCCATGCTTAACTTTCAATATTTTACAAGTTTGATAGTCTTCTTCACAGTGGCAATGTACAGTACATTAGCTAACTTTGAAGCAATTTAAACGATAGCAAAAATTGATGCGCAAGCAGTAATTAAGTTTAAAAAGTGCGGTAAACAATAGAAACCAAAATCTTATTATTAAAGCCTATTTATTACCATGTACTGTATATATAACTGAACACCATTCTTCAAGGGGGGGTTTTGACCCCTGAAACCCCCCCCCTTACGTACGCCTATGATTAAAATACAACTTAGGTATATACAGTAGAAACTGGATATTACGACACCGGCTATAAAGACAATTCGCTTTTAACAACGCGTTTTTGTTGGTCCCGGCAGAATTCCTATCTTTTATGTACATTTGACTTCGGCTTTAGCGACACCCGGTTTTACGACAATTCGCTTTTAACGACGCCACATCTTCATTTCCGGGAGCAAAATTTTCTTATTTTGCGACAGTTATTGCCTTTTGTTTAAATGCATGACGGGAATTAGCAGCTCTAATCTCCTTTTAAATGTCAAGCGTCTGCATCTAAAACAAAAGCGATGGCGTGACAGCACGTATACAAGACCTTTGTTGACCTAATAAAAAGCCCGACTTTGCTCTACTGTGCACTGTATTTAAACAAAAAAGTACAGTACCGAATATACAGTAGCAGAAAGTCTAACAAAAGAACATCATTACCGTTATGGAAAAAATATGACATCGTTAATGAGATGAACAGAAGAAATGATACGCCAGTGTCAATACTTGTTAAGAAACTTAAAATTTCAAGAACATCCTTAATCACAATTTTGAAGAATAAAGAAAAGATAAATCGAAGACTTTGAGGCAAGTTGCAGCAGCAAAACGAAACGGAAGCGTAAGCATAATTTCGAAGTGGTGGATGAGCTTTTGGTGAAATGGTTTGGTCAAGCATGAGACGAAAAAATTCTAGTCAGTGGGGAAATGTTGCTGTTGAAACCTCAAGAGTATGCAGAAGTTTGCGGTTGTGAAAATCCCAAGAAATTAAATATGAGTTGGATAAATCGATGGAAAGTGAGAAAGGACATTGTGTGCAAAAAATTATACGGTGAAGCACAATCCATTGATCAAAATTATCAATTTATTTTTTGACCAACTGATTTGCTTTGTTCTTGCACAGATTAAACGTAGCAAAGACACGCCATAAAGCAGTAATACTCATTTGAGTACGCTTGTTATCCCTGAAATTGAACTAAAAACACTTTGTAGGAACAAAATACACCAATCCCGCTATAGCGACAATTCGCTTTTAACGACACTTTTTTCACGGTCCTTTGAGATGTAGTAATAGCCGGATTTTACTGTATTTAGATTTATTTCGAGTATTATAATTAGACGTTGCTTTTGTAAATACATCCAGAAATACAATTGGATTTTTACTAATATTGTGTTTAAACATCAACACATTTATCTCTTTAAATAGCATTTAATTTATGTTTAATATCTTATATTTTGACATGATGTCATTAACGTTGTAATTTCTTTTTAAACCAAACGTCATCCTAATAAACTTATTACATAACTATTGTAATTTGTTGAGTAAAGTTTTATTGCTGTAGCACCAGTTTGTTATACAATATTGAAGATGACTGTTAAAAAAAGAGTGATATAAAGTAAGAAGAGACTTTTGGTTTAAAAAAGACCTAATCCTGCTTGTTGCTCCGAGACAACCGCGAAGTTTAGACAATAAATATTTCATGTGTGGACACCAAGAAAGATATTCATCTATTTAGACACCAAGAAATTTTAAAGAACTGACTTGTTCTATTTTATTATTTCTGATGAACAGATTTAGGTTTGTATGTTGAACTAAAATTCAGCGCTGCTTCATGAAACCTCCAAGTAGAAGAAAGTGCTGTGAAGTGTCTTTCGCAACAGAGACAACAGAGTGTAGTTTTTGAACAATAACCATGTCGATTGCATACGCCAACAATACGGCGCTCTTACGTAGTTACCCGACCACGTTTATTTTTCATCTGGCCGTATTGGCCTGGTAGGTTTTTTTGAAGTTATGTTTAGTTGACGTTAGACCGATGGTCGAAGTACAAATAAAACTTATTTTCTGAGTTCAGATTGAGCAGTAAGTAACTCTCAAGAAAATTAACGATTTTTTATTGAAACAACTCTCAATGAGTGATAACTTATATGAATAAAGGCTAATCAACACAGGCACAAGTTCAATGCTTGCTTTTGCTAACTTGGTCTCAATCAAAGAGGCGGCATAGTTGATATAGGCCTTATATTTACAGTATATACAATTACGTCGGCACAAATGGTGGTCTTTCAGCCTGATTATCGCTTTTCTTTTTAAGAGGAGTCACCGATGCAGGTAAGCAAATGACTCCATTAAGAAAGATGTTGTAAAATGCCTATCCTCTGGTGGACTGAGCATCGAACTAGCGTCCTTCTGCTTGCAATTCAGATTTAAAAAGTGTTTCCTCATGTTTTGCTTTTTACTATAAAATTACTAATGAAAGCCGCCATATTGGATTAAACATCTTTTTTAATTGATTTATTTGCATTATTAAAGAGAAAACAAAAAACAAAAAATTGAACAAACGTTTTCCGCTAACTTCAGCCCTCGTCAAGTTTTCATATTTAATATAGTCTTTCCTGACTTTACTTCGATTTAAATAGAGGATCAATTATTTGTAAAGGCTGACAAAGTAATTTTATACAAGACGAAGACAGATTTTTCAGAACTGTAAACACAATAGCTGTAGTTAAATAAAGCAGAAAAAAACAAGCAGATTTTAAATACTGTAAATACATTGGCGGTAAATTAAATTACTTGAAACAAAGAATGAAAAAAACGAGCAGATTTTTAAAAAATGCTTAGTAAGAATAATTTTCTATTGGCATATAATTGGCGGTTTAAATTAGGACTGAACTTTCTTATTAATAGAGCTTTATGTATTCTGGTGTAAACTTTTGATTTAGATTTGTGCAATATTGAAAAATTACTTGAACCAAATTTAACACTTGAACAGGAATCACATGATACAATATGAGTTTTTACGGCACTCTCTTGAATATTTTTGAAATTCAAATGCTCCCGGACTCATGTGATTAAATGTCTTGATGACGTACCAATGTATGTCATGTTCGTGTCACACGAACCTGTGAATTTATAGATGACGTTTGAACACAGAACCTTGAGAGTTCTCGATTTTAACAAAAAATGATTTTTTACTTTAAAAGTTTAAAAATTGGTTACACTTTTTGGTTAAATCGATTACTGATCAAAGCTGAACTTTGCTTAGCAAAACGGCGTAAATCTTTTCCAATGTACGGTATGATAATTATACGGTGCTGATGTGAAAGTATAAACACAAACACCGTCTGTTGCATGTGTCTGCAGTGCAAAATGATCATCACCATTTTCGATGAAAACATTGTATTAATTTCGTGTATTTCCTTTTTCCCGCTTGCCTTTTGGGGTTGCGGTTGGAATCTGCAAGCATCCCAATCTCCTGCAATTAGTGGCAATTCCGCTGATAGAATTTCAAGACGCGTCCAAACCATATCTTCAACATAATGCCGCCAGCGAGTTCTGGTTGCCCTCTAGGCTTTTTGCCACTCGGAAAAGCATCCATTAGTTGCTTTGCTGTTCGCTCGCGATCAAAATGATAAAAAATTTTATTACATTTCAACTGACCTTTTAAGAGTTCAGCTGCTTGTTAACCTTTATCGGCGCTTTAGTGTATTTTTTTGTGACACTTCCGCTACCAAAACGGCGACGATAATATTTTTTGTTCGCGTTTATTGGTTTGTAAATCAATGCTTAGTATGGTAAAAAACAAATTAGTTGGTACAAAACTGTGTGATTTTGTCATTAATCATTAAAAAAAGTTTTCACTTAATTAAGTAAGATTAAAAGATTGTGAAATTGTTTTGGGTTCAGGATTTAGACCCTGCTGCGGGGACTACAGATATTGAATCGAAGACATTTTGACGACACAAGTGCAAAAAAACATAATAAAAAAAGAGAAAACAACAAGTTAGTCTTGTGTTATTTAATCAACTCCACTATTACCGGTAATGTTTTTCTCTTTGCTTTCTTCCAATTGGCTATTGTTGCATGCGTTTCAATTGAGCTTTAACAATAAATGCGCGACCTATTTTGTCTACAAAAGTAATGATTGATGCGTCCGCGTGACAGTAAACAAATCTTAAACGGACAAAATTTATTCATATGCCAAAAAGAAGTCAATCGACCAATCCAAACACAACTGTTTTGGGCTCCAAATATAAAAAAGGTATTTCATTTTAACTGGAATGAAAAAACTTAAAGCATTTTTTATCGCAACTATCTGGAAAAATTCTTTTTTAAGGTGGATATGCATTAGTGGTTCTAAGACTTTTTTATCAATACATCGCTGACTAGAAAATATAGAAAACAAGTGTAGTAGCCAAGCAGTGCGTCTTCTCTTCATTTAAAAAAATAAAAATAAAAAAATGATATTCACTTCAATTATACGAGTATTTTTCTTCATAATAAAGTAAAACACAAGAAAAAATCTTCCTTTTAGTTGAAAAAAAAACATCGTAGCCTTCCATAGTTAGCGTCAGTTTAAACAATGGTAAAAATAGATTAAAATAAAATAAGTGTTGATTGTTCCTTCTAAAATGAAATGACTCTGTTAAAAGTGCATTCCCACCTGAAAGAGCTTCGTGGCCGGCCGTGGACCATTGGTTGAGAAGCGTTGAAATACGTCACTAAATGTAAATTCAGCATAGCCACGATTCAGCTAAAAGGTACGTAGCTAAAAAATTTTCGAAACAGTCTGTTATGAAAATAAATTGATCTTGCCGGACATTTTAATCTGTTGTTATTGCTTGGCTGCTAAAGAGAAATTAACACTGAAACTCATCGCTATTTGATCGATGTCAAAAAAATTAATAACAAAGCAAAGCAAAAAATTTGTAATTTGATATCCAAACGTAAACGAGTTATTAATGGGATACTCAGCGCGCGTGTGTGTCAATGGGATCAATGTCAATACTCGTCAATGGGATGCTCAGCGCGCATGAAAGAGTGAATGTAGTCGGTAAATGTGAGTTGGACAAATGAGCTACCAAACCGGAAAGTTTCTATTTTCATTTCATCTTTATAATTGTCCTCCTAACTCGCAGGAAAGCGACGGAGGCACTATACACAGGGCAAGCAATTACCCCGACCTGCTTCCGGAGATGCCAAGATATTGCTGTTCCGTTGAAATATTTTATTTTGGTTTTTCAGTTTTAAAGAGATATGACTAAAACTTGAGTGTGAACGTGAGCAGCGTCATTGTTTCAACGCAAAGACAGTTTTTGAAATATGAAAAGTAAACTTGCTTATTTATTTAATCTTTTGCAACTAAAGTTTCACGTTTTTTGAGTCAAAACAAAAAACAGATAGGCTACTTCTTTTTCCGTTTCTCAACACTTTTACCTTAATTCGTCGTTTAAAACAAAAGGCCTGCAACAATAAAAACAACAACAATCACTTTATATTCTTTTCCATTTCGTGTGTTTTGTGGTTAACGAAATTCTTTTAACCAATGCCTCGTTTTCAATTTTACAATCCTGTTTCTGAGACTCAAGGACTATAAAAAAATACATTCCAAGCAAAGCTGCAAACACATCATCACGTACAATAAAATCAACACGTACAAGAAAAAACAGAACAAGTATAATCTATTAATAATCTAGTTGTACCGTACTTAATGTCTTTTAAAGCATTCATTTTTACAGTTGAATTTAAAATAAAGTGATTTTGAAAACTTATCAAAACTATTTTAATTGCTGCGGCGCTGTACCTAAATCTTTTTTGCATTGATGTCATGATTGATCACTGCTTTTCTTTTTAAGCATAGTCAACATTATTGATAAGCAGCATAATTCCATTTGAGAATTTTTTGTAAAATGCTTATCCCAAGGACACAACGAAAACGTTTCAGACAAAACCAAAACCAGATTTCTTGATTTACTAAGCGATTACAATAACGTAAAGACAATATGCCGTTATCAAGGAGGCAGCGATAAGACCAACAGTCATCGACTCACCTGCCATCTTAACCAAAAAACAAAAAAGCATAAAACTAACACTTAAATCAAATAAAAGAATAGATAAATAAATAAAAAAAGAACAACACTCAACCATAACGAACGCAAATACACTATTATTAAATTAAGCTGCATTATAAACTATTATAACGAACTGAGAATCGAACCAGATTTATTTTCTGCCATCGCACTCAGCTGTATTAAAGAGCTTTTAATATCCGACAAATGCACAGGCTTTATCTGCGCGACAACACGTCGAGTCAACTCAATATTTACATAGCAAGATAGGTTGGGATGTCTAGGACCCGAAAATTTAACCCATACATTTTCGCTCTGGGACGCTTTACTGAACAAAAGGTAGATGTAAACCTATGTCGTCGTTTGAAGGGCATCCACTCCAGGTCAGACACAAACAGGACTGGGGCCGAGGGTTTATCCTTTTACTACCCCTGGCTGCTGTACTGCCTGAATCAGATGTTGGCAGTGGTGTTATTAAGCCAGCATCGAGTTTCGTCATCCAAAACTGTCAGACCTCGTGCTCCATGTGGTGCCGATGTATAGGGCATGCTGTTAGAACATGGTCTGCGGTTTGCTCAGAGGCGCCACATTCGCAATTCGGTGAAGGAGCGAGACCCCATTTGTGCATGGACGAATGGAATCGCCCAACACCAGTCCGCAGGCGGTTGAGCTTAATCCAAGCTGCTCGGGGTAAGCCCATCCCAACAGGCCTGGCACCGGTCTCGGGAACAAAAGCACGGAGCCTGGAAGCATTTTCACAGTACTCTGTTTTCCATTTGTGACTTGTCCATTCAGAAGCGCGGATGCTGAGTATGGCAAGATTGTCCAAAAGATTCGGCGCAGCTGGCACAAATGGGTATCTGGATTTTAGTCTCACTTGACGAGTATTTGAGCACCCACTTAAAAGACGATATAAGATATGATCAGGGTCCAGAGATCCACCGTAAGCCAAAGATAGTGTCGCTCCTAGTCGGCGAAACTCAGATGGCTGGATGCTTGAAAGCATGAGTAAGTGGTCCGTTGGAGTGGGACACAGGCATCCAGTGAAAATGCACAAGGCGTCATTTAAGACACTCGTCTATGAGGCGAATGTGAGCGCTGTGACACCAGACTGGTGCGCAGTACTCAGCTGTTGAGTAGACCAGAGGTAAGGCAGCTGTGCGTAGTGTTTTGGTACCAGCATCCCATCCTGAATATACAAGTGGCGTCAGCAGTGTAACGCGCGAGGATAGTTTTTTGTGCAATGCCACTTAATGGTGACGAAACGTGAGCGATCTGTCCAGTTTTACCCCAAGATAAGTAGAGGTTGGACAGAACGGTAAAAGTCTACTGTTGTTGTAGACCTTTAGCTCACGTTTGGCCTCTCGGTTATTTAAGTGAAAGGCTGCCGTCACCGTCTTAGTGTAACTGAGCTTCAACCTGCAAGTCTGGAGATACGCTGAAAGTGTGGGCATGTCTTGGCTTAATGTCCCCTACAAGTCCTTTGAGTTTCCAGAAGAGTGCAACAATGCTAGATCATCAGCATAAGCAAACTTTCTGGGAATCATGAAAGAAAAATTGTACGTATAGATGTTAAATAGGAGGGGAGCCAAGACCGATTCCTGATGAACGCCGTTTTTAAGATGCTTTGCTTGCTGTCACCGGTAGTAAGGGTAAAACTTCAATTTCGGACAAGCTCCATAATCATTCTGACCATGTCCCAGTGAGCAGAACAAGTTGGGACCCAGTTGGTAACCAACCGGGCTATCATAGTGGTTCCCAGCTGGGCAACCCACGTATTTGTCCGCAGTATCCAACTGGGCACCAAGTGTTATAGCCCACAAAGACAATTGGGTCCCGATTGGGTAGCAACTGGTTCCCAATTTGGTTTTTATTGGGAATTGTTTAGTTTTTTTGCGGTATTTAGTTGGAAACCAACTGGGCTAATCTAGAAACAATAAAGGATCCCAATTGGGCCTATTTGTCTTTTTCACTGGGAAATTTCTGGTTTTTCGTGGTAACTAGTTGGAAACCAAGTGCGCTGATCTAAAAATTTTATTAGGCCCCGATTGGTACCTATGTGTGCTAACCTACACGCCGCTTGTTTGCTGCTATACTTAACACACATTTTCGCTTCTTTTCATCTTCAAACTGTTCATTTTAAATCCTTTAAAAATGACAAAATTTATTAAAGCTACAAAAACCACATAAAATACATAAACAGAAATCAAAACACAGAAAAACTCAAGCTTGGCAAGGATTGAATTTTATCAACTTTTAAAAAGGTGCTACTTCGCTTTTTTTTGCGCGATTGCTGCCACGATCTCAAGCATTTACGAACCACTTCATTAGTTCTCGTTCTATTTCTAATTTGGTCACGTCGGGCGTACATGCATTTTTTTACAGCACCTAAAAGCATCATGTAAAGTTTATGTGTGTTATCATTTGCTACAAAGTTGCAAATTTTTATGGAATAAAACAGGATTATTTAAATCACGGTCACCGGCCATATGTGGCTTAAGATATGTTTGCTTGCAGCTCGGCAAACAATTTTAAACGCTTTTAATTGTTTTCTGAACAATTTAGAAATCATTGATTTAATCGTCCCGTGACCAGCGAGCGATTAAACAATTTGCTTATATTCTTCAAGAAGGAACAGATTATAGCAAATTACAAAAATGAACTTGGGCAAGCGTGAGGGTGCATATTAGTTTTTGATAAAACTATTGCGTCTGGTAAATATGGAAGTTTTTATTGTTAGAATTTTGTCAAACACAGGTTTTCCAAACGGGTAAATATCTAGGGTAATCTATTAAAAATATATGTTTTCTCTATAAATCCGCTTCTTCTACAAACTTTATGAAGTCTTTTTCCTGCAGAGTACGTTAGTAGAACTATTAGAACTAAACTTTTGAGGTTACACTTTATTTAAAACTACAGCAACAAATTCTTTCGATACGGATTAATTCCGCTAGCTAGAGATAACGAGTTAAATCTAGAAGAGCTCTGTCATGTCGCTCACTTTAAAGTTTAGGAAATCAGCTGATTTAGTCAAGCATTTTTAGGGTCGTGTCTAATTCGAAGGAAAATCAATTGGAGTGAGAGTAAAAAGAAACAAAATTAAATGCTCTAAGAGATAAAAAGAGAGAAAAACGTCGCCTAAATTGTTCTTGCGGGCCCAAAGTGTGTTCAAATTTTTTGAAATTTTTTTAATTTGTCAAGATGCTCAAAAACTTAGTTTTTTTAAATTAACTTCTTTTTCTCAAAAATTAACCCTGTATCTCCCTAAAACTAACTTTCACTCCAATCGGTTTTGTTCGAATTAGACACGACTCACTTTTAACATTACAAAAAACCGATTCAACGTTACCAAATATCCTATTTGCTTATCGGAATTAAAAGTTGTCGATAAAAAGTTTTTAAAAATTGCCAAAACCCGCAATACAAATCACAAAATTTCTCTCACACAAGTATAGAAATAATAGTGTAGCACGTAAATATATTTATGTGATAAATCTACACGATAAGTTAGTTCGCTGATCGTGCTCATTAAAATTGTTCCCGTTTTGGATAAAAGACTAATGAAACGCTCTTAAACGAAATAAAACAGCTTCTCTTTTAGCACTACTTTTAAATCTCAAAAAAAATTAATCTTTTTGTGACCTAATAAGATAACTTGATGTTTTCATGATTTTGTCTGCTGCAAAAAATATTATCTTGCTTTACGTAATGGGTCATACGACAAAAATATGATTGATGGAAATATGATAGCCAAATTGTGTGAGACCAATGCAAACCTAACACAACTGGAATAGTTAGCTTATGATACATGTTCTTCCTTGCAAAATCTTTTCACCAAGCAAGAGAGACTAAGCAATTCAATTGGATTTTACAATTTAACACCTATTTAATATTATGTAAAACTTTTTAATAAAAATAGTATATTCAACTAAAAAAACTCACGGTATAACAAAGAGTACAACTTCGTTTCTTTAAATTCTTCTTTTCCATTTCTCCCATTTAAATTATACAAGAGAGCTAGCTCATTCGTCATACCCCGGCCCATAACTCGACTGACAAATTCTTTTATTGTCCTTCCTCCTATATCGCGAAAAATATTTACCTAAAAAAGCAAAAAGTGTAAATATCACAGTTGCATTGCTGATGCTATAAAAGACCTGTGTGTCCTTTGTCTAACGCTTGCATTAGTACCTTTGTTTGAGAAATATAAGTTTATTTTTTGTATGTCATTAGAAAAATACTGTAAAAAAGAAGAACAATTACAAGGTTTTCAGTTTTATCACTTTCTTAAAGCTAAAATGTTTAAAGTCAAAACAAATAGAACATAAATTGGAATCCCAAAAATCTAGTTTTTTTAGCAAAATTTAAAAAAAGTCCGGAATCACACGACAGTCACCGAAAGAATTCTTTTTTAAATAAAGTTCACTAAGATTAGTTTTAACACAACGAAATAATAGATTTGATTTCGGTGTAAAAATCATTATCAGTCTTATTCAAAAAGAAAAAAATTCTTGCTGTAGTGACTTTCATAAGATCCAAGATTTTTTCTATTTTAATTCTAATATGACCATTTCCAGTGCCTTGGATTCACTGTCGATCAGTTTTCTGTAAAACGATTCAGTATCTTCTTCATGAACAATAAATACTTTTTCAGCAATTCTTTTTTAAAGCTGTGTTGAAGAATCAAGGCACTTCTTAAAATTTAAACGCGAGAAAAAACATACTTGATTTGACAAGATCAAAATATTCTTGTCACAAACATCGGATTGAACAAATGTTTTTTGTTCCCTCCTTCAAAAATTTTGATATGCCTTTCGTCTTCCCTATAAAAAATGTCCAATTTCAAAATAAAATCTAATTGCTTAATTTTGTTTTTGTTATTAGACTAAAGGTATAACCTACCTAACCAACATTGTCACACTTCATTTATAATAATTTTAATCATAACGGATAGTTTATTCCCGTTAAAAGTAATTCCTAGTTTTATTATAAGATAATAATCGCGTCGCTTTGGAGCGCTGCTCTCGTATTATGTGATATAACTTCCGACGCGCTTTCTATTACGTGATGCATACGGTATATCCCTTTTCTCTTTTCGCCGGATAGTAAAGACTTAATATGTTTTTGATCAGCGTCACTGAAGTAAAATATTCGCGTATATACTATGTGGTTCTAGCATAAGCGTATTCTCTAGAGAGTTGGAGAATGATCTGTTTATTCGAGTGAGTTCGCAGTCACGTGGTGTTTGTCTATATATACGCTCGCTAAATCGCAATGACAGACGAAAAAGAGAAAGCGGAGACGACCACGAAAAAGAGACAAAGTAGACAGGAGAGAGATAATTTGAGACAACTAGAGAGACAACTCGAGCAAAAGTAATTTGGTTTGGTTGCAGGACGTGGCCCGTTAGTTTTTGATCGGTTGGCGAGTGTTGAATTTATTTTGCCCCAGAGTTTTGGAGTTGTGTTCTACGGAGGTAGAGTCATTTTGAGTTGATTGAATTAAATTATAGCGTTGATTTCGCTTTGCAGTGTGGCAAAGCGTGGAATAGAAGTTTCGTCGGTCGTGAATTTTGTAATACATTCGTTCTTAATAGAGACAGTGGTCTCTGTTTGTCTGTGAAGAAGAGTCTTCAACGAAACCAATCCGAGTTTTCGTTTAAATCAACTGTATAAAAGCTTCCGGTTTATAGCAGACTATTTCTTGATTTGGAATAAAATAAAATTTAGACACAGCTTTGTTTCAGCGCAGGTATTCGGGTTACCTAGCTCAACTGGTCCTTTAGGATTCCCGAACAAAGTCTGTGACGCTTATAAACAGACAATTAAATTACAAGGGCAAAACATTAAATTTGCTGTGCAGTTTCTATATTATTTCAAATAACTTGCACTTTTGCGAATTCGTTTAATACTTCTACATCTTTCTTTTCATAATCACTGTAATTGTAGTTTTTTAAATGAACTATTTTAATGGCGATGGCCTAAGTCCCAACTATGCTATCGTAGGGAGTCTATTTGAATAAATGATAATAATTTAATCAACACGAACTGCGGCTGACCTTATTGTTGAAGTACGCGTACTGAGTATAGCACTCGATAACGAAGCGACACACCAATACACAAAGTATGTATGTAGGTACAAGTACGCACCCACCCACGATTATTAACGAGCAATTATTTAACTATTGGTAGTTTCACAAAATAATGCAGCAAATGAATTTACCAGGCTTCTTGGGCCACAATACCGCTGTAGTTAGTATAACGTTGATAACGGTAAAGTTCCAGAATAAATCCAAATTTCAATTGAAATATTTCTCTTATTCAACTTATTCAAATAGCATATTACAAAACATATTACCAAAAATATAAAACATATTAAAAAATTGAAGGTATTACAGAAAATTGAAATCTTTACTATTAAAACGAAGCTAGCTGCTTAAGCACTTTTTAGTTGTATATTTAATTACGATATAGTTTACTTTGTCAGTGAACAAATCATTTGTAAGTTTACATATAAATTGCCTCGTGGTGAATAAAAAAAAAAAAAAAAAAGTTAAGACAATGAGAATTGTGATTAATCAAGAGACATAGGTTTGAATTTAGGTCGCCTCGTGGAAATGAACGAAAAGGTAAAACGAAAAAACGAAAACAAAAAGCATTGAGCTTAAAATCTTACAATAATTGACAAACTTTGCATTATTCACTGATTAGAATTTCATGTTAGTTTTTAGATTACGTTTAACATTTCAAGTTAATCAGTAAGATTTTATTTAAGTTTTATTTGGTTTTCTTATTCCAGTTAACTAATTTTTACTGCCATACTTTTCAAACAGCTAAGTTAACTCTTACAACAACATAAGGTTCAAAATTATTAAGCTTTTTCTCTGCTTGCAGTTTAAACAACTTTATTTGAATTTAAAATTATTGTTCTCTTTCAACCACAATTTTGAAAAATCTATATCTCCGATTGATAACTAAGCGTAATTTAATAGAAACCTATTTTAAGCCCATTTTAAATCCATTTAGTTGTTCTCATCATCATACCATTTCTTATCCATGTTCAAACCAGTTACCGTTCTCATTTAAAGGCCAACTTTAACCCAGTTCATGATTCCCGCCCTAAAACCACTTTAAGTTCAACTTCAAACCAGTTTTTTTCTTCCGATCTATTTCCCACTTTATACCCAGCAAATCATTCCCAGCTCTATCCCATTTTTAGCCCATTTTAAACCCATTTAGTTGTTCCCATTTTTATACCATTTCTTACCCATGTTTAAGCTCGTTACCGTTCCCACTTAAAGCGCAACTTTAACCCAGTTTTTAATTCCCATTCTAAAACCAATTTAAGCCCGTCTTCAACCTAGTTTTTTCCCCATCAAATTCCCAATTTATACCCAGCAAATCATTCTCATCTCGATCCCACTTTGAGCCCATTTTTAACCCGTAAATTTGGCTTTAATAAATTTTTTCTTTTCTTTTTTACAATCCCTAATAAGTTCAACAATTACTCCAATTTTAATTTTATGCACTTTAAAACCTTATTTTTAAACCACTTCAAACAAAACTGGGAAGACATTGGGAGTATTGTGGGCTATCCAGTAAATATCTTTTTTAATAAAAGTTATATCATAACAAAACTTTTAAAAATTACCAAAATAAAGTTATTGCGACCTTATACAAACAAAAAATTACAAAAACAACACTTAAAATTATTTTGATTTGTCCCCAGTTGTTTTGTTAAAATTATTTTGATTTGTTTACACACATATTTGCCCATGCACAATCCACATCCCACTTGCCCACTAAAAAACTCACATGGGCCCCATGTGGACATGCACACTGGGGTGTTTATCCGGAAGAAGTTTCAGCAGCTTGCAGGTAATGCCACAGTGCCAGACAGTGTCATAAGCAGCTGTCAGATCGACAAATACGGCTCCGGCCTTCTTTTTAGCCTCAAAAGAATCCTCAATGTTCTGGGTTAGCAGAACAACTTGATCTACAGTTGACTTCCCGCGTCGGAACCCAGCCTGCTCTTTAGGGAGCAGTGGATCGATTAATGGTTTAATGCGGGCGTAGATAAGCCTCTCGAGGATCTTGTAGGGGACACAGAGCAGAGATATCGGTCGATAACTCTTTGGGTCCGCCACGGGCTTTGTTGGTTTTGGGATCGCGACTACAAGCGCTCTTCTCCAGATCTTGGAAATTTTGAGTCGGTGCAAACAGGAAGAGTGGAAGTCACGTAACCAGGACTTCAAAGCAGCTCCAGCATGAATTATAAGCTCTGAGCAAATGGAATCAGGTACCGGAGCTTTACCTGGTTTTAAATGTTGGAGGGCAGCAGTAAATTCTCTCTGTGAAAAATTGTCACAGATATTTACTGCATTTGGTATTGTGGCCCTCCAAAGGTCAGACATTTTTTAAGAGACAAGTCGAGATGACTTGCGGTCAACATTTCTAATCGTATTTAGAAATGGAAATTGTATTTTCCATTTCTAATCAACTGAGATGCAATAGCATCGGCTGAAACGGGACAGTGACGAGGAGAGTGTCGTGACCTACCAGTAAGGTTGTTCAAAATACTCCACGCTTTTTGACAAGAGTGTGAGAACTCAATGCTCCGAAATGCCTCGGACCATCAATCCCTCCGCTTTCTGTCAAGCTTGGCAAGCAGAGCTGTAGCAGCCAAACTTGAGTCGTTTCCCTGAGGAGACTGCAGAAAGGTTTTATAGAGGGATTCACACTCTGCATCCCAACACGGAATATAGTTATTTCGATACCCGCGTGGGATAGTCTTTTTGGCTGCTTTCTTAATGGTGTTACAGAAGTCCTGGTAAGCCGCATCCACGTCAAGTAAATCAGGTGGCAACAAAGTCTTTGCGAATTTATTCGTCAAAGCAATGTAGTGACTCCAATTGGCCTTGCGGAAGTTCCATCGCTTAACAGGCATGCTTGGCACTGCCATAGCAAACCTTGGTGGTGTAATAAGCGAAGGTCGATGTTGTGACCTGGGGAATTTTCAAGAACACGTCTATCCGGTAAGCGACTGTTTGGACCTACGCTAGCGAAAGCTAGATCTGGATTGGTGCCAGTGTTCCAGCGGCCGGAATAAAAACTGGCAGCGTCCTTGGTATTATATAGGAGGGCAAGACAATTAATACTTGCCCAGCCAGCCAAGCACTCACCGTCCGGATTTTATCATCGTAACCTCAGTCAGTATGATGACAGTTAAAATCGCCAGCGTAAAGACAGGGGTGAGAAAACATTGGGAGATCCAGGGATCGCAGTCGCGTTGGGCGTGGTTTGTAGACGTTGACTATTTTATAACCATCAACGTCCATACACAACCACTCGATCTCCGATGTCGGTGGAGATTGGTCCAAAAGCGTGTATGTTAGTCGCTCGTGGACAAACGTGGCAAGGCCATGCTTCCTGCTTAAAGAAAACCCAGCTAGTTAGTAGTTTGAAAATATTAACTTCTCTGCATCAGTGCAGTGGGTCTCCTGCAGTAAGATGACGGAGTGTATCAAAATGCATAGCGAGGTGATAAAGAACCTTCATCTTGCTTGCAGTGAGGCCTTCGATGTTCAGCTGAAGAATAGTGAATCTTCGGAACTTGTTGGCAATGTGCCTGAAAAGGCAGTTTTATCCTGGCATTGCCCCGTCCTGAAAAGGACGTTTGCCGATTAGCAGACCCACACTGAACATCGGAATAGGTAAATACCCTTCCATTTTGGTAGGTTTGGTTTCGGTCTGTCATTTTTAACACCAATGAACAGACGTACTTACAGCCCAGGCTTCGAGAAAGCACCTACCATCTGGGCCTAAATTTACGTAATTAAAACATATTCTAAAAAAAAGTAATAAAACATATTTTTGCAAAACGTTTTATCGCCTTAAAAATTTCATTTAACTTTCTAAAGTTAGTGTCGTTTCTTTTCTTTCTTTCGAAGATTCCGTCGACAATGACAGCTTATCGGCAAACTTATAACGTGCTTTTTAATTTTTAATTTGTTGCCGTTTTGCTTTGTTGTGCTTAACAAAATTCTCTGAACAAAGGATTTTGCTTTAAGTTTTTTCGCCCATCTTTTTGTCTTCTTACATTGGTTTGGAACCTTGCATCCTTGGCATAAAACTGAGTTAATCGTCACTGGATCAGTGTGTTTACATTTCAGAGCTACCGATGAGTAAGTGGCGAATCCAATTGTTTTGTTCGTCGGCGACACGCGATATTCGCATTTCAACTGTTTTAAGATTCTAAAAAAATAATTTATTTTATTAAAACAAAAGTGCCCATTACGCAACCTTTAGAACAGGAGTGTCAAACTGGCGGTGCGCGGGCCAAATTCGGCCCGCCATGCTCTATTTTGCAACCCCATCATTCAAATTCTATTGCCATATTGGGGCAGTGCCTACTTTTTTCGGGACGAAGCAAAAAAATCCGAGTCAGATTCAAAGTGAAGACTTTTTTTGGACAACACTACCTTTTAGGGACGGAACCCAAAAATTCCGAGACAGATCTAAAGTAAAGTCCTTTTTAATTTTTATTTGAAAAATAGTCTGGCCCTCGTAAAATGTAAGTGCGCAAATATGGCCCTCAGCATCAAATAAGTTTGACCAACCTACTCTAGAACCGGTCAGATACGCGTGATAAGATTAAACCAGGGATAAGATTAAACACGTAGTTTTTTTACGTAGTTTTTTTTTACATTTGATTTTTTTTTTTTCAAACTTGTTTTGTGCTGCAATCAAAAGTAAAGACTTTTTATTTACAAACCACAACTTTGCAAGGTCTACAAAATTTTGGTTTGCTGGCCGCAGGGCCACACTCCCAGGCTGCCGTCTTTGTTTCGAATAGGTTTGTTTACACCCCTAGGTTAGCTTTACATTCTTCAATTTGTATTCTTCAATTTGTAATCAATTGAAATTCGTGTTTTTAATTATTAACCCAAATAAAGATCAATCAAATGTTGGTAATAAAAACCCTGAAAAATTTGTTCTTCATTTATTTGGATTAATAAATAAAAATACTAATTTCCAAATTTTATAATTTGGTCGTCAACAAACAAGAAAATTAATTGACGATTTTACTTTACGAAGCGTCTAACTGTGTCCTACTCCTCAATATTGCGTGTGGACTGGACAACACACAGTCATCCATGGGGATTGGTTGCAACTGCGACGAGATGTCGAGAGCACTTGTCACAGAATTGGCCCAGAATTTTCGCGCCAGAGTTGGAATCTACGTTCGCCGTTTTTTAATTAAATTTTTTATGCCACAGCAACAATAACACGAAATGTTAAGTAGTGATTTTTATATATTGCTACATTTTTAACAATTTTTTACCTTTCGGTCGCTTTTCTTTGAGAAGGTTTGCAATCTTTTAGCCAATGTTTCAATCGGAAAGCAGAGAGACCAGACATATTAAGAAGAATCTACGAAATACTATTTATAAATCATTCAAAATAATTTATTACATAGTTGCTAAGTCCATTAAATGCAGAGATTACAATACATTTTGTTTTAAAAATAAATAGTAGTTTTATAGATACGTACAATCTTTGAGGAGCTCTAAGCAATTGCTTTAGCTAAGGTTTACTTTGAGGAGCTCTAAGCAATTTTGAAAAATCGCTAATTTTTTTCTTGTTGTTCCTGAGCGTACTTAGCTTTGTTTACACTATTGCAGAAGCAGATTTTGAGAGACCGCTGGACAATTTTGAGAGACCGTTTCGGTTCCTTAAAAGGCCTTAAAAAAACACTGCGTATGATAAGTAATAATTGACCGATATTCATTACTTTTTTTCCAACATCGAAACGATAAATAGCAGATTTGATGATGAAAATGAAGAAAATGATGATAACTACTTACATCTAAACTACTGACATCAAAATACATAAGTTGAATTGAGAATTCGTTTTTATATGAGTTTTCGAGATTGAAATACGTAGTTATTTTGACCAACTTATTTTTTTCATCATTACATAATTGCAAGCTACGAGCAGAGAGCCCAGGCATATTAAGAAGAATCTACGAAATGTTATTTATAAATCAGTCAAAATAATTTATTACATAGTTGCTAAGCCCATTAAATGCAGAGATTACAATAAATTTTGTTTTAAAAATGAATAGTAATTTTATAGATACCTACAAGGATAAGTAATAATCGACCGATATTCATTACTTTTTTTCCAACGTCGAAACGATAAATAGCAGATTTGATGATGAGAATGAAGAAAATGATGATAACTATTTACATCTAAACTACTGACATCAAAATACATAAGTTGAATTGAGAATTCGTTTTTATATGAGTTTTCGAGATTGAAATAGTTATTTTGACCGACTTATTTTTTTCATCATTGTGTCATTGAAAACTACGAGAACAACAAAGCAACAATGAAATTCTTTTATTCGTGTTGTGATATTGTGCAATCGATGACGTAGTGTTTTCTTAAACGCTTCTAATCTTAATCAGCGCCTTCTGCTCGATCAATTATTGGACACACGTATCTCCAAGCATAATTGTAACCAGTTAAATCTGCGCCTCTATTTCGGTTCATCAGTCAGTTCAAAGTTATCAAGCTACTACAGCAAACGAACTACAAGCAACACCAAGAGCAAATGACAATGCTTCAAGAGCAGCTGAAAACTTTACAAAGCAGCTTGAACAACCCGCGAGAAAATGTTCCAACACCGATGGCAAGTTTTCAACCATTCGATTCCACATCTGAGTTATGGACTGATTATTTGGCAAGGTTCCGAACATTCGTCACTGCTAACTCTGTTCCCGACAACAAGCAAGCACAAATTTTTCTTACCAACCAATCTAACTCCGTTTACAAAATGCTTAGCAACTTAGCGGCTCAGCAACAACCTGTCAAAAGCATACATGAGCTAACCATGAATAATATTCAGACGTTTATGGCAGAGCAGTTTGACCCAAAACGATTTGTTGTCAGAGAACGTTTCAAGTTTTGGTCTGACATGAAACGCAAACCTGGCGAAACTATTCCTGAACTGGCAAGCAGAATACGACAAGATGCAGCTACATGTGATTTTCAATCCATTAAAGATCCATTAGATGAAGCCTTGCGAACTAAATTCATCTGTTCAGTAGACAACGAAGCAGTTTTGAAGACACTTTTCAAGCTCAAGGACGATGAACTGAAGTTTAGCAACGCCATCAGAGTGGCTCAAGAAGTGGAAGAAGCAGCCAAAAGTCCAAAACTTCCAAAACGCAAGAAAAGAAAACCGCCTGCTTCAGGTGTGGAAATTCATGGACATTTTAGCAAAGCTTGTCCCCACATTAAAGCAAGAAAACAGGTCATCTGCAATCTGTATGCACAAAGTCCAATGTTCTGTTTCACCCATCTATCAAACTATTAGACTTAATGACCGCAGAATTAAGTTTGAAATTGATAGCGGAGCCAGTGACACATTTTGCTGTGAAGCGACGTGGCAAACGCTGGGTAAACCCATTCTACAATCTGTATCTGTTCAATATCAAGTTGCTGAAGGTAGCCCGCTACCCGTCGTGGGAGAATTCCAATCAACTGCAAGTATTGATGGAAAATCACCTGACGTGACCTTTCCTGTAATTGTCACTAAGGTGCCCAATCTAAATTTACTAGGTCGTCTGGCGATGATGAAGTTGAAACTCACCAACTTAACTGATCAACCTAAGTTGTGCTGAATCTACTGCAACGATAGAGCACGTCACTACAACTGGTCCAGAAAACTCTTTAGATGCGGCATGTATTCAATTATGTGGAGAGTTACCTACTTTATTTGAATCTACATTGGGTTGTCTAAAAGATTTTTCACTGGACATACGGTTTAAACCTGAAGCTAAACCTATTTTCAAGAAGCCAAGACCTGTTCCGTTCTCAATCCTACAAGATTTAAACGAAGCATACGAAGCAGGAATTAAGAGAGGTGTATGGGAGCTTACAGATTTTAACTCGTACGGCACCCCCGTGGTTCCTATTCGAAAGTCTCCTTTGCCAGGTCAAGCAAAAGCAAGCATCCGAGTTTGTGGAGATTATTCGGTGACTGTAAACTCGCAACTGGAAGACCATCGTCAACCAATCCCTCTCCCAGAAGATCTAATGCGCAAGCTAGGACGTGGTTACCGCTTTAGTAAGATTGATCTAGCTAATGCATATAATCAAATCTGTCTTTCTCCTGACAGCCAGAAGAAGCTGGCTCTCAGCACTCACAAAGGAGTTTTACTGCAGAAAAGACTTCCTTTCGGAATTAAATCCGCACCAGGGTATTTCCAAGAAATTATGGAACAGTTAACGCAAAATTTGCGAGGAGTTGCCGTGTATTTCGATGATATTTTGGTAAGTGGTGACAACGCAAAAGATCATTTGATGAACCTGCGAGCTTTGTTCAAAAGACTAGAAGAAAAAGGTCTTCGCTGCAACCGTGAAAAATGTGTTTTCGCCCAAGTATCAATTGATTACCTGGGTCACACTTTATCAAGTCGAGGAATTGCAAAAGGGTCCAAAGTTGATGCCATACTAGAAATGCCTACACCCAAGAACATTTCTACGTTAAAATCTTTTTTAGCATCTGTGCAGTTTTATTCTAAATTCTTACCTCCATATTTTTCGGAAATCACCGAGCCGTTGTACAAGCTTACACGCAAAGGACAACAGTGGAAGTGGGGTGAAGTAGAAGCGACATCTTTCAAAAAGATCAAACGGTTACTATGCCCAGAGACTGTACTTGCGCACTATGACCCATCTCTTCCGTTGGGTTTATCTTGTGACGCCTCAGAATGCGGAATTGGAGCGGTATTATTTCATCGCTTTGCAGACGGAAGCGAGCGTCCGATTCTCAATATTTCTAAAATCTTATCGGCGACACAAAGACGCTACAGCCAAATACAGAAAGAAGCACTATCCTTAGTGTACGCTTTGAAGAAATTTCATCAGTTTCTCTACGGTCGTAAGTTCATTGTGGTTACCGATCACAAACCTTTAGTGACCTTGTTTGCCCCTGATAAAGGTACTCCTGCAATGGCCGCGAATCGACTTGCACGATGGGCATTACTAGTCCATCAATATGACTACACGGTGGAATACCGTAGAAGCAAGGACCATGGCAATGCCGATGCTCTTAGTCGCTTGCCATTTTTCAAATGACACAAGTTTTGATGGGGAGGAGATGGAAGATGATGGAGGAGATGGAAGATGATGTCGATAGCGTTTGTTTAGTTCGAACAATCAGTCGTCAAATCAATCCTGACAATCCATTACTTGTGGTCAGAGAGACTGCCAAGGATCCAATTCTTTCCCAACTAATGCGATTTGTGAAGGAGGGATGGCCGCATGCATTTTCGGAAAAGCTTAAAGACTTCAAAAAGTTGAAAAATTCGTTGTCAACAGAGAATGGTTGCGTTTTTTACGGCTTACGGGTAATAATTCCTTCAACCCTACGTAATCATATTCTTAAATTATTACACCTTGGACATTTCGGCATGCAACGGATGAAACAACTTGCCAGGTCAACTGTCTATTGGCCTAGAATTGACTTTGACATTGAGGATTTATGTCGCAAATGCACTTCCTGTGGCCAATTTCAAAATAAGCCGGATAAACCTTCAATCCATCCGTGGATGATGCCAGAAAAACCATGGTCAAGACTCCACTTGGACCATGCGATCAACTTTCTGGGAAGAAACTGGTTAGTCCTTGTAGACGCTTATTCAAAATATCCTTGCATTCATCCAACAACCTCAACGTCTTCGAAAAGTACTACTGCTACACTTGAACAAGAATTTGCTCATTTCGGATATCCCCACACGTTGGTGACCGATAATGCCACAACATTCATGTCTCAAGAGTTCCAAGCTTGGTGCAAACAACGAGGCATTGTACATCTCACCGGAGCACCTTATCATCCAGCAACAAACGGTGCTGCCGAGCGTTTGATACAATCCTTCAAACAGGCATTGAGAAAATCCTCGTTACCTCCAAAGGAAGCTTTGCAAGAATTTCTAATGCAATATAGAAGAATTCCTTTTGCATCGGGACTGTCACCTAGCGAATTGTTGAATGGAAGAAGAATACGCACCAAAATTGACACTTTGGTTCCATCCATTCCGCATCTCCTGCAGGGAAGACAGTCAAGACAAGCGAGCAAGCATTCAAATGCTGAAGACTCGGAAGTGGTTTCGAAAGTCGAACATCATTACTCACTAGGAGACCCTTGTTACGCACTGTACTTCGGCCCTAGAAGAGATCGTGACCCACAATGGGTGCCTGCGATAGTTACGAAAGTCCATGGTACACGAAGCGTCAATGTACGAGTCATTCCTCGAGGACCAACTTGGAGAAGACATCTTGATCAACTTCGACCTCGATACGGTTCGGATCAAGATGATGATCCCTGTGAAATCCCAACGAGCGTTTTGTCTACAGAAACACTTCCAGCCGGGACTGACCACGCATCTAGTTCTTCTTCGATGAACCAACGCAACAATCCGAGACTACCAACCGGAGACGAGTACGGGCGATACAATCCACGACGATCAGCGAGAACAAAGAGACCTCCAAAAAAATATTGTTGCTAATATGTATATATATTTTTTGTCGTAGTTTATTTGGGGAGGTGTTGTGATATTGTGCAATAGATGACGTAGTGTTTTCTTAAACGCTTCTAATCTTAATCAGCGCCTTCTGCTCGATCAATTATTGGACACACGTATCTCCAAGCATAATTGTAACCAGTTAAATCTGCGCCTCTATTTCGGTTCATCAGTCAGTTCAAAGTTATCAAGCTACTACAGCAAACGAACTAAAAGCATTCTATTTCAATACGGTTGTTTTTTGGCTAAGTGATTTTTGTGAATTTTAATTATTGTTATTTAATAAACCTGTGTCTTCGTGCAAAGATACAACAATTCGATTGTTCGATACTACAACACTTTGATTGGTTCTTCATTCTTTCATTCACTGCTTGTTTACGTTTATTCTTGATTAATATAACTACTATTTAGTAACAATACCTTATTTTTTGTGAAATCATTTTTATAGTGATCAAAAAAAGGAATGAAGCGGCACAATATTCAGACCCTAAGCCATGCAAAAAATGATAATAAAGAGCAAAAAACAAACAAAAACAATGTAGAAAGGTTGCTGTACCGTGTTTAGCCGCGTAGCAAAAAGTAAATCAAAAAAAAAGAAATGAAACAATGCAAAAATATATTTTAATTTTATTGAGCAGGATCAGCAAAGTAAACGGCATAGTAGGAAACCTTAATAGGTCCGTGACCTTTCCTTATTTGGCAACGTATTAGCATGTGAAAACATGGTCAGCTGGTTTGATAAAAGTGCCCTGATGACGAACGCGATTGACTCGGCTGGGGTTTAAAACCTACTCCCGTCATTTTCTAGTGTCCTTCGAAAGCCACTTTACGCAATCACCTCTTCTCGGTGGGTCTTACCAAACAGCTCTAATTTCGTTTGTTTTCTAAATAAAAAACAAATAAACATATGCCAACCCGACAGCAATTTTTACATCTCCGGAAGCAGGTCATAGAAATCGCTTCATGATTGCTGTGCAGTAAATATAACACCTTCGACGTTTTCTTGCAAGTCAAGAGGATAAATATAAATAGGCCTAAGTATAAAAATAATACAAAAATAACTAGTTAAACAGAACAAAATTCAGCTTGTAAAACAAATTAAACAAAGTAACACACGGGTAATTATTTTGCGAAAGGATGAAACAATTTTATTAATAATTCCACTTTGCTTATTACAATTAAAAACAATTTTAAATACAAAGATCTTTAAGTCCATTGTCATAAAAGTCAAATTGCTTGTTTGGCGTTTTGATTTGCCTGATCATTTTGCTAAATTATAATTTTGTAGCAGAATTTTACAAAGTAAAATAATTTTCTGTTATTGATTTTCTTCCATCTACAGTATATATACAGTGATGGCTTTAGTACGGTGCGAACAGAGCGGTCGCACCGGGCTCCCTAAAGCAAAATATTGCTCTATTTCTTCATAGTAGCACCATGATGGTGGCCCCTATCTGCACTTTAATTTTAAAACAAAAGCAGGGATAATGTCTCGATTGAAAGTGTAAACTTTTTTTTAGAGATCAAAATATTTTTGGGACGAAAATGGAGATTTTGGACATTTACTGAAAATGATAAGCTTTTTTTACAAAACACTATATTTTGAGAGCAAAAAACTTAAAAAGTGGCCCCCCATATTTTTCTTTTAACGCCCCCCTTTTTTAAAAGGTCCCTACACTATTTAATATATATATAAATGCACAATAGAGATTCTATGTAACGCTCACATTAGGTTCCGAATACACTGACAGTTTTGTAGGTGAGTCCGAATTATCACAAACTTTTTTCTCCGGGCCGATTTTTTGAATGTTCAGGTAAGCCACTATATCAGTGACCTTTAAAACAGGTGAAAAAGAATTTAACAATGAAGGTAGAGCCATCATGAAGATACAAGAAATACATTGTTCATATACTGTACAATACTTGAACAATGTATTTTTTATTTTTTATTTTAGAAATCGGAAACTATTATTCATAGTCCGTGACAGCATTGTTTTCTATCCAGTGTTACACCGGCTTACGGTACACTTGAAAGAAATTTTATAGTAAAGTCTTGTTGAAGAGCTGTATTTCTTCTATTTATAGATGCAACGTATTCAATACAATTTCTTGATTTGTAGGTCTAACTTAAAATTTTATAAATTTTAAAAGTTCTGTCCAGGGTTGCGAACTCGATAGATTTTTATTTGAGTTTAAGTTAGAGTTCGAGTTCATAAAAATTTCGTTAAGTCCAAGTACGACGAATTCGAGTTCTTTATTTTCAATTTTTCGAGTTTAAGTTCGAGTTCATGTTCTATCCAATACAGTGAAAATCGAAAGCTTGATTACGCTTATCTACATTATAACTTAAACCTCTTTAAAAAATTAGAAGGCTACTACAAAGAAATAAACAAAATAAAAGAAATAATGAAACAGGCCATAGGCATACGGGCCGAAAATATGTTAGGTGTGGGGAGGGGCAATGCAGTTTTGCCCAAATTTTATGACTTTACCCAAATCATGATTTTTGATACTTTGCCGAAGTGGGAAAAGTTTTGTTTCAAATTTAAAGTGAAATCCAAAAAAAAGGTTTTGGAATCCGTCTCAGATTTCTCGATTAATTCCAAAAAAGTAATGATCTCTAAATAAGATTTTCACCTCAAACTGTAATCTTTTTCTAAATTTGAAAACTTTTTCCTGCAAAAGTTATTGGTTTTCTGGGCTTAAAGTTGTTCTGTTGCCCAAATATTTTCCTGTCGCTGCCCAAAAAATTCTGACTTAACACAAATATTTTCTAAGTCAAATGCAGCTGCATTTGAATTTAACAATTTAATATCAAAGTAAAATCCAAAATATTATTTATTCTCTTTTCAAAACTTTTCAATTAATAAATTCACATTTTATTGTGTGTTTTTTGAGTTCAAGTTCAAGTTCGAGTTCAGCAATTTTTTATTTTTCGAGTTGAAGTTTTAGTTTGAGTTCGGCAATAAGCCCGAGCTCTTCGAGTTCGAGTTCGAGTTCGAGTTCGAGTTCGAGTTTCATTTCGGCAAAAAAGCAGAGTTCTTCAAGTTCAAGTTCGAGTTTGAGTTTGAGTTCGAGTTCGCAACCCTTGCTCTGTCATACGAATAAAGTAGAGTCAATCCAAAATTATTTTGAAATTTGAAACCTTAGCAATAAGCAATTCTAAAAGCGTTCAAAGTTATTAGACATGGAGCAATATTGTTCATAACATTCTGCATTTATAAAGTATTGATATGCTGTTTCTGGAAGATTAATTTGTTTGTTGCAATTTTTACAAAGTTTCTCAATTGTAAGAGAATTGAAATGCGGCAAAAGTTTTTCATCATAAGAAAATAATTCTATAGTAACATAACGAATATAGCAACATAGTTTCAAATCAAATTCAATATACAAACAACACGTTACAATGTGTAAGTAAATCAAGGGTAGAATATACACATAGCAATGCCAGCCGAAAAAAATTTGAGGAAAGTAATAGAGTTTTGCCCAAATTTTATGACGCTTTCTCGAATCTTCATTTTGCAGCCTTGTAGTAGTTGAGACTAAACCTCACACTTTTTCGTCCCAAAATTTTAGTGGAAATTAAAAAGAAGGTCCTCACCTCAACTCTTAATCACGTTTTTAGTTTTGAAAATTTTCTCCTGCGCATGTAGTTTATTATCGTTGCCCCCTCTCAATTTTTTGGCCCGAATAATTGCGGGCGATGTCCAAAAAATTCTGATTTTGCCCAAATTTTTAAAACTTTTTTTGCAACGTTTATGTAAATTAGACGCAACTTACAAAAAAAGAGGAAAAGAAACCGTTGCAGTTGAAATTTCTTATGTTGGGAAACAGTCTCGCATCTTCGCAAAAGACATTTCTAAACTTATCTGGAAATTTTCTGTACAGAATTATTATTGTTTTTGAATTGAAATATTAGTGCCAGTGTAAGCAAAAACTTGAGAAAGCTGTTCTATATATTTTGGTTTAATTGTAAGCAATTGTCTTTTATGGCTTTATGTTAAACTGTGCTAAAATTTTTGGATGCTTTGATAAGGACTTATGAAAGTCAAAAACGTTCAGCTTTCTTATTTTTAAATAAAACTTTGCAAACTAAATGATAAAATGCTGGCTTCTGGTTTCTATTATTTACAGGTAAAAAATTTTTTTGGAAAAAAATAGATGTCAAAAGTCAAAACATAGGCAATATTCATACACAAGTCAATTTCAGAAAAAAAAAAAAAACTATAAATGCTATAAACGGAAGATGCACAATTTTACGTACCATTCTGTGTACACGTTTGTGACAAAGCAAATTTTTAAAATTATTTTGTTTTTTTAGTTTTATAAAGATATGACTGAAATTTAGAACTGCTTGCCAAGACCGCCAAGCAGAATAAAGTGCTGTAAAGTGTCTTTTTCAAAGAGTGCCACAACAAAGACATAACAGAATGGCGCGAGTAGGTTTTGAACCTATATCATATTGATCACAAGCACGATGCTCTTAACCACTAGAGCACGCTGCGACAAAGGTTGATCCCGTACCGTATATCCGAATAGAAACGACTGCCATGACCATTTATTAATTGAATTGTTTTGACCAAATTAAAAAATGTTTAGTAAGAATGATGTTCCATTGGCATATAATTGGCGATTTAAATTAGGACTGAACTTTCTTATTAATAGAGCTTTATGTATTCTAGTGTGAAATTTTGATTTACATTTGCGCAATATCAATAAATTATTTGAACCAAATTTAACACTCGAACAGGAATTACATGATACAATATGAGTTTTTACGGCACTCTCTTGAATATTTTTGAAATTCAAATGCTCCCGGACTCATGTGATTAAATGTCTTGATAATATACCAATGTATGTCATGTTCGTGTCACACGAACCTGTGAATTTATAGATGACGTTTGAACACAGAGCATTAGGAGTTCTCCATTTTGACAAAAAATGATTTTTTACTTTAAAAGTTTTAAAAATTGGTAACAATTTTTGGTTAAATCGATTACTGATCAAAGCCGAAATTCGCTTAGCAAAACGGCGTAAATCTTTTCCAATGTACGGTATGATAATTATACGGTGCTGATGTGAAAGTATAAACACAAACACCGTCTGTTGCATGTGTCTGCAGTGCAAAATGATCATCATCATTATTTTCGATGAAAATATTGAATTAATTTTGTGTATTTCCTTTTTCCCGTTTGTCCTTTTGGGGTTGCGGCGGCAGTCGCTCGAATTGGAATCTGCAAGCATCCCAATTTCCTGCAACTAACGGCAATTCCGCTGGTGGAATTTCAAGACGCGTCCAAACCATATCTTCAACATAATGCCGCCATCGAGTTCTGGGTCGCCCTCTAGGCCTTTTGCCACTCGGAAAAGCATCCATTAGTTGCTTTGCTCTTCGCTCGCGATCAAAATGATAAAAAATTTCATTACATTTCAACTGAACTTTTAAGACTTCAGCTGTTTGTTAACCCCTATCAGCGCTTTAGTCCATTTTTTTGTAATCACTGTCGCTACCAAAACGGCGACGATAATATTGTTTGTTTGCGTTTATTGACTTGTAAATTAATGCTTAGTATGGTAAAAAAACAAATTAGTTGGTACAAAACTGTGTGATTTTGTCATTAATTACTAAAAAAAGTTTTCACTTAATTAAGTAAGATTAAGAGATTGTAAAATCGTTCTGGGTCCAGGATTTAGACCCCGCTGCGGGAAGCTACAGATATCGAATCGAAGACATTTGGACGACACCAAGTCCAAAAAGCCATAATAAAAAAAGAGAAAACAACAAGTTCGTTTTGTCTTATTAATCAACTCCATTATTACCGATAATGTTTTTCTCTCTGCTTTCTTCCGATTGGCTATTGCTGCATGCGTTTCAATTGAGCTTTAACAATAAATGCGCGACCCATTTTACCTAAATAAGTAATGATTGATGCATCCGCATTACAGTAAACAAATCTTAAACGGACAAAATTTATTCATATGCCGAAAAGAAGTCAATCGACCAATCCAAACACAATTGTTTTAGGCTCCCAATATAAAAAAGGTATTTCATTTTATTGGAATGAAAAAACCTAAAGCATTTTTTATCGCAACTATCTGGAAAAACTCTTTTGTAAGGTAGATATATTCCAGTGGTTTTAAGCCTTTTTTACATCGCGGACTAGAAAATATAGAAAACAAGTGTTGCGGCCAGTGCGTCTTCCCTTCATTTAAAAAAATTAAAATATGATCTTCACTTCAATTATATGAGTATTTTTCTTCATAATAAAGTAAAAAACACGAAAAGATCTTCCTTTTAGTTGAAAAAACCATGGTAGTCTTCCACAGTTAGAGTCAGTTTAAACAATGGCGAAAATAGATAAAAATAAAATAAGTGTTGTTTGTACCTTGTAAAATGAAATGATTCTGTAAAAAGTGCACCCCCACCTGAAAGAGCTTCGTGGACGGCCGCGGACCATTGGTTGAGAAGCTTAAAATACGTCACTAAATGTAAATTAAGCATAGCCACGATTCAGCTAAAAGGCACGTAGCTAAAACATTTCTGAAACAGTCTGTTATGAAAATAAATTGATCTTGCCCTGACATTTTAATCTGTTGTTATTGCTTGGCTGCTAAAGAGAAATTAACACTGAAACTCATCTCTATTTACATCGATCTAAAAAAAAATTAATAACAAAGAAATTTCAAACTGTAATTTGATATGCGAACGTAAACGAGTTATCAATGGGATACTCAGCGCGCATGAAAGAGTGAATGTAGTCGGTAAATGTGAGTTGGACAGATGGGCTATCAAATCGGAAAGTTTCTATTTTCATTTCATCTTTATAATTATCCTCCTCACTTGCAGGAAAGCGCGGAGGCGCTATATACAGGGCAAGCAATTACCCCGACCTGCTTCCGGAGATGCCAAGATATTGCTGTCCCGTTGAAATATTTTATTTTGGTTTTTCAGTTTTGAAAAGATATGACTAAAACTTGAGTGTGAACGTGAGCAGCGTCATTGTTTCAACGCAAAGACAGTTTTCGAAATATGAAACGTAAACTTATTTATTTATTTAATCTTTCGCAACTAAAGTTTCACGTTTTTTGAGTCAAAACAAAAAACAGATAGGCTACTTCTTTTTCCGTTTCTCAACACTTCTACCTTAATTCGTCGTTTAAAACAAAAGGCCTGCAACAATAAAAACAACAACAATCATATATATATCAACAACAAAAAACAATATTCCTTTCTATTTCGTGTTTTTGTGGTTAACGAAATTCTCTTAATTAATGGCTTGTTTTCGATTTCAGGATCCTGTTTCTGAGACTCATGGACTATAAAAAATATATTCCAAGCAAAGCTGCAAATACATCAACACGTACAAGAAAAAACAGAACAAGTATAATCTATTAATAATCTAGTAGTACTTAATGTCCTTTAAAACATTCATTTTTACAGTTGAATTTAAAAGAAAGTGATTTTGAAAACTTATCAAAACTATTTTAATTGCTACGGCGCTGTACGTAAATATTTTTTGTATTGGTATCATGACTGATCACTGCTTATAGTCAACATTACTGGTAAGCAGCATAATTCCATTTGAGAATTTTTTGTAAAATGCTTATCCCAAGGACACAACGAAAATGTTTCAGACAAAACTAAAACCAGATTTCTTGATTTACCAAGCGATTACAACAACGTAAAATACAATATGCCGTTATCAAGGAGGCAGCGATAAGATTAACAGTCATCGAATTAGCTGCCATCTTAACCAAAAAACAAAAAAGCATAAAACTAACAATTAAATCAAATAAAAGAATAAATAAATAAAAAAGAACAACACTCAACCATAACGAACGCAAATACACTATTATTAAATCAAGCCGCATTATAAACTATTACAACCGAGTGAGAATCGAACCCGATTTATTTTCTGCCATCGCACTCAGCTCTATTAAAGAGCTTTTTAATATCCGACAAATCTGCAGGTTTTATCTGCGCGACAACACGTCGAGTCAACTCAATATTTACATAGCAAGATAGGTTGGGGTGTCTAGGACCCGAAAATTTAACCCATATATTGTCGCTCTGGTACGCTTCACTGAACAAGAGGTAGATGTAAACTTATGTAATTGCACTGTTCTAGTTTCGAAAATTATCTTTAATCTTAAGATTTACAATTTGGGAAGAGAGTAAAATGTTTTCTTGATCCATAATACGACTAAATATAACAGCATAAATGTATTCATCAGAAGTTGAAGACAGAAAGATGTGGAGAATGATGATACGCTGTGGCCACCCCTGACTGAAGGGAAAGGCTGAAAGGAGAAGAAGAAGAAATGTATTCATCAGAAATTAAAAAAAAAAAATTTTTAACAAAAACAAACAAAAGAAAAAACCATGATAAACGTTTTCGGCTTGCGTCAGCCCTCTTCAGGTAAATAAAATGATTTAAAGAACTATGTACTGTAATTTAAAAAAGACGAAGTCAATGATTTGAATTACGTAATTATTTGTCACATCTTTTTTACACGCGTTTTTTTTTTTCAACATAAAGGAATTCATTTGAAATGCGACCGCCATAATGACAACAACAATAACAATATATCAAAACCAAATAACACAAAATACCAATCTAAAATATATTTAATAAAAATGATGAACCATTAGCAAATAATTGTCGGTTGAGTTTGGGGTTAAGTTTTTTTATCAATAACGCTTCATGAATTTTGGTTTCAAAATTAGAATTACATTTTTTAATTATTTTAAACGAATTAACGTTGAATTTTATATTGGAGCAACTATCACATGACATGATATGCTCCTTGACGGAGCTTTCAGTCTTCAAATTATACTAACAATAGTATAATTGTAAAAAAAATAAAAAAAATAAAAAAATAAAAAAAAATAAAATAAAATAAAAAAATAAAAAATAAATAAAAATTTTCCTTTTAGTTCCAAATTTTAGCACAAAACTTGCATAATTTTGTTCCTTTTTTTTGCCAAAAAAATTTTTTACGTTGACGAAATGTGGTTTTATTTTTTAAATACTTTTGATTATTATGATAACTGTTACTAAGCTTAATTTCTAGCCAATCAGGATCAGTCTTAAAACTTTTGAAATACTAGGTTCAGTTCTGCAATTCATTCTGGCGAAACCTCCTGAAGAGGGCTAGACGAAAACGTTCGAGTTTTCAAAACAGCTTTTTTCAAGGCTACTCAATTAACAAAAAAGTTTGAAATGAATCATTTGCTTTCAAAAGCTATTTGAAATGTTATTTATAAATCAGTCAAAATAATTTATTACATAGTTGCTAACCCCGTTAAATGCAGAGATTACAATAAATTTTGTTTTAAAAATGAATAGTAATTTTATAGGTACCAACAAGAGTAAGTAATAATGGACCGATATTCATTACTTTTTTTCCGATGGCGAAAGGATAAATAGCAGATTTGATGATGAGAATAAATACTTATAGCTGCTTTGAGTCCAAAATAAATGAGTTGAATTAAGAATTCGTTTTTATATGAGTTTTCGAGATTGAAATAGTTATTTTGACCGACTTATGTTTTTTCATCATTACGTCATTGAAAGCTACGAGCATGCCTCCCAGGTCGAATAAAAGAATTTCATTGTTCGACACTACAACACTTTGATTGGTTCTTCATTTTTTCATTCACTGCTCATTTACGTTTATTCTCAATTACTATAAGTACTTTTCAGTAACAATACCTTATTTTTTGTGGAAATCATTTTTATAGTGATCAAAAAGAGGAACGAAACGGCAGAATATTTAGACCCTAAGCCATGCAAAAAAACGATAATAAAGAGCAGAAAACAAACAAAAACAATGTAGAAAGGTTGCTGTACCGTGTTTAGCCGCGTAGCAAAAAGTAAATCAAAGTTGTATCTTTGCACGAATACACAGGTTTATTAAAAAACAATAATAAATATTCACAAAAATCACTTAGCCAAAAAAACAACCGTATTGAAATAGAATGCTTTTAGTTCGTTTGCTGTAGTAGCTTGATAGCTTTGAACTGACTGCTTAATCAAAATAAAGGCGCATATTTAACTAGTAACAATTATGCTTGGAGATGCACGTGTCCAATAATTGTTCGAGCAGAAGGCGCTGATTAAGATTAGAAGCGTTTAAAAACACTACGTCATCTATTGCACAATATCACAACACCTCCCCAAATAAACTACGACAAAAAAATATATATACATATTAGCAACAATATTTTTTTGGAGGTCTCTTTGTTCTCGCTGATCGTCGTAGATTGTGTCGCCCGTACTCGTCTCCGGTTGGTAGTCTCGGATTGTTGCGTTGGTTCATCGTAGAAGAACTATATGCGTGGTCAGTCCCGGCTGGAAGTGTTTCTGTAGACAAAACGCTCGTTGGGATTTCACAGGGATCATCATCTTGATCCGAACCGTATCGAGGTCGAAGTTGATCAAGATGTCTTCTCCAAGTTGGTCCTCGAGGAATGACTCGTACATTGACGCTTCGTGTACCATGGACTTTCGTAACTATCGCAGGCACCCATTGTGGGTCACGATCTCTTCTAGGGCCGAAGTACAGTGCGTAACAAGGGTCTCCTAGTGAGTAATGATGTTCGACTTTCGAAACCACTTCCGAGTCTTCAGCATTTGAATGCTTGCTCGCTTGTCTTGACTGTCTTCCCTGCAGGAGATGCGGAATGGATGGAACCAAAGTGTCAATTTTGGTGCGTATTCTTCTTCCATTCAACAATTCGCTAGGTGACAGTCCCGATGCAAAAGGAATTCTTCTATATTGCATTAGAAATTCTTGCAAAGCTTCCTTTGGAGGTAACGAGGATTTTCTCAATGCCTGTTTGAAGGATTGTATCAAACGCTCGGCAGCACCGTTTGTTGCTGGATGATAAGGTGCTCCGGTGAGATGTACAATGCCTCGTTGTTTGCACCAAGCTTGGAACTCTTGAGACATGAATGTTGTGGCATTATCGGTCACCAACGTGTGGGGATATCCGAAATGAGCAAATTCTTGTTCAAGTGTAGCAGTAGTACTTTTCGAAGACGTTGAGGTTGTTGGATGAATGCAAGGATATTTTGAATAAGCGTCTACAAGAACTAACCAGTTTCTTCCCAGAAAGTTGATCGCATGGTCCAAGTGGAGTCTTGACCATGGTTTTTCTGGCATCATCCACGGATGGATTGAAGGTTTATCCGGCTTATTTTGAAATTGGCCACAGGAAGTGCATTTGCGACATAAGTCCTCAATGTCAAAGTCAATTCTAGGCCAATAGACAGTTGACCTGGCAAGTTGTTTCATCCGTTGCATGCCGAAATGTCCAAGGTGTAATAATTTAAGAATATGATTACGTAGGGTTGAAGGAATTATTACCCGTAAGCCGTAAAATCGCAACCATTCTCCGTTGACAACGAATTTTCCAACTTTTTGAAGTCTTTAAGCTTTTCCGAAAATGCATGCGGCCATCCTTCCTTCACAAATCGCATTAGTTGGGAAAGAATTGGATCCTTGGCAGTCTCTCTGACCACAAGTAATGGATTGTCAGGATTGATTTGACGACTGATTGTTCGAACTAAACAAACGCTATCGACATCTTCTTCCATCTCCTCCCCATCAAAACTTGTGTCATTTGCGACTTAAGAGCATCGGCATTGCCATGGTCCTTGCTTCTACGGTATTCCACCGTGTAGTCATATTGATGGACTAGTAATGCCCATCGTGCAAGTCGATTCGCGGCCATTGCAGGAGTACCTTTATCAGGGGCAAACAAGGTCACTAAAGGTTTGTGATCGGTAACCACAATGAACTTACGACCGTAGAGAAACTGATGAAATTTCTTCAAAGCGTACACTAAGGATAGTGCTTCTTTCTGTATTTGGCTGTAGCGTCTTTGTGTCGCCGATAAGATTTTAGAAATATTGAGAATCGGACGCTCGCTTTCGTCTGCAAAGCAATGAAATAATACCGCTCCAATTCCGCATTCTGAGGCGTCACAAGATAAACCCAACGGAAGAGATGGGTCATAGTGCGCAAGTACAGTCTCTGTGCATAGTAACCGTTTGATCTTTTTGAAAGATGTCGCTTCTACTTCACCCCACTTCCACTGTTGTCCTTTGCGTGTAAGCTTGTACAACGGCTCGGTGATTTCCGAAAAATATGGAGGTAAGAATTTAGAATAAAACTGCACAGATGCTAAAAAAGATTTTAACGTAGAAATGTTCTTGGGTGTAGGCATTTCTAGTATGGCATCAACTTTGGACCCTTTTGCAATTCCTCGACTTGATAAAGTGTGACCCAGGTAATCAATTGATACTTGGGCGAAAACACATTTTTCACGGTTGCAGCGAAGACCTTTTTCTTCTAGTCTTTTGAACAAAGCTCGCAGGTTCATCAAATGATCTTTTGCGTTGTCACCACTTACCAAAATATCATCGAAATACACGGCAACTCCTCGCAAATTTTGCGTTAACTGTTCCATGATTTCTTGGAAATACCCTGGTGCGGATTTAATTCCGAAAGGAAGTCTTTCCTGAAGTAAAACTCCTTTGTGAGTGCTGAGAGCCAGCTTCTTCTGACTGTCAGGAGAAAGACAGATTTGATTATATGCATTAGCTAGATCAATCTTACTAAAGCGGTAACCACGTCCTAGCTTGCGCATTAGATCTTCTGGGAGAGGGATTGGTTGACGATGGTCTTCCAGTTGCGAGTTTACAGTCACCGAATAATCTCCACAAACTCGGATGCTTGCTTTTGCTTGACCTGGCAAAGGAGACTTTCGAATAGGAACCACGGGGGTGCCGTACGAGTTAAAATCTGTAAGCTCCCATACACCTCTCTTAATTCCTGCTTCGTATGCTTCGTTTAAATCTTGTAGGATTGAGAACGGAACAGGTCTTGGCTTCTTGAAAATAGGTTTAGCTTCAGGTTTAAACCGTATGTCCAGTGAAAAATCTTTTAGACAACCCAATGTAGATTCAAATAAAGTAGGTAACTCTCCACATAATTGAATACATGCCGCATCTAAAGAGTTTTCTGGACCAGTTGTAGTGACGTGCTCTATCGTTGCAGTAGATTCAGCACAACTTAGGTTGATCAGTTAAGTTGGTGAGTTTCAACTTCATCATCGCCAGACGACCTAGTAAATTTAGATTGGGCACCTTAGTGACAATTACAGGAAAGGTCACGTCAGGTGATTTTCCATCAATACTTGCAGTTGATTGGAATTCTCCCACGACGGGTAGCGGGCTACCTTCAGCAACTTGATATTGAACAGATACAGATTGTAGAATGGGTTTACCCAGCGTTTGCCACGTCGCTTCACAGCAAAATGTGTCACTGGCTCCGCTATCAATTTCAAACTTAATTCTGCGGTCATTAAGTCTAATAGTTTGATAGATGGGTGAAACAGAACATTGGACTTTGTGCATACAGATTGCAGATGACCTGTTTTCTTGCTTTAATGTGGGGACAAGCTTTGCTAAAATGTCCATGAATTTCCACACCTGAAGCAGGCGGTTTTCTTTTCTTGCGTTTTGGAAGTTTTGGACTTTTGGCTGCTTCTTCCACTTCTTGAGCCACTCTGATGGCGTTGCTAAACTTCAGTTCATCGTCCTTGAGCTTGAAAAGTGTCTTCAAAACTGCTTCGTTGTCTACTGAACAGATGAATTTAGTTCGCAAGGCTTCATCTAATGGATCTTTAATGGATTGAAAATCACATGTAGCTGCATCTTGTCGTATTCTGCTTGCCAGTTCAGGAATAGTTTCGCCAGGTTTGCGTTTCATGTCAGACCAAAACTTGAAACGTTCTCTGACAACAAATCGTTTTGGGTCAAACTGCTCTGCCATAAACGTCTGAATATTATTCATGGTTAGCTCATGTATGCTTTTGACAGGTTGTTGCTGAGCCGCTAAGTTGCTAAGCATTTTGTAAACGGAGTTAGATTGGTTGGTAAGAAAAATTTGTGCTTGCTTGTTGTCGGGAACAGAGTTAGCAGTGACGAATGTTCGGAACCTTGCCAAATAATCAGTCCATAACTCAGATGTGGAATCGAATGGTTGAAAACTTGCCATCGGTGTTGGAACATTTTCTCGCGGGTTGTTCAAGCTGCTTTGTAGAATTTTTAGCTGCTCTTGAAGCATTGTCATCTGCTCGCGATGCTCGTCGCGTAAAACTGCCATTTGCTCTTGGTGTTGCTTGTTCTGCTCTTGGTGTTGCTTATTTAACAACAAAATCAGTTCAGAAATTTCACTCATATCGACAATTCAAGCTTTAATGCAGATTCAACAAATTTTCTTTTTTTCTCGACGCAGTTGAGTTCCTTGAATCCTCGTCGCCACTTTTGCCTGTTGTATCTTTGCACGAATACACAGGTTTATTAAAAAACAATAATAAATATTCACAAAAATCACTTAGCCAAAAAAACAACCGTATTGAAATAGAATGCTTTTAGTTCGTTTGCTGTAGTAGCTTGATAGCTTTGAACTGACTGCTTAATCAAAATAAAGGCGCATATTTAACTAGTAACAATTATGCTTGGAGATGCACGTGTCCAATAATTGTTCGAGCAGAAGGCGCTGATTAAGATTAGAAGCGTTTAAAAACACTACGTCATCTATTGCACAATATCACAACACAATGCAAAAATATATTTTAATTTTATTGAGCAGGATCAGTAAAGTAAACGGCATAGTAGAAAACCTTAATAGGTCCGTGACCTTTCCTTATTTGGCATCGTATTAGCATGTGAAAACATGGTCAGCTGGTTTGATAAAAGTGCCCTGATGACGAACGCAATTGATTCGGCTGGGGTTCAAAACCTACTCCCGTCATTTTCTAGTGTCCTTCGAAAGCCACTTTACGCAATCACCTCTTCTCGGTGGTCTTAACAAGCAGCTCTAATTTGGGTCATTTTCTAAATAAAAATCAAATAAACATATGCCAACCGGACAGCAATTTTTACATCTCCGGAAGCAGGTCAGAGAAATCGCTTCATGATTGCTGTGCAGTAAATATAACACCTTCGACGTTTTTCTGCAAGTCAAGAGGATAAATATAAATAGGCCTAAGTATAAAAATAATACAAAAATAACTAGTTAAACAGAACAAAATTCAGCTTGTAAAAGTAATGAAACAAAGTAACACACATGGGTAATTATTTTGCGAAAGGATGAAACAATTTTATTAATAATTCCACTTTGCTTATTACAATTAAAAACAATTTTAAATACAAAGATCTTTAAGTCCATTGTCATAAAAGTCAAATTGCTTGTTTGGCGTTTTGATTTGCCTGATCATTTTGCTAAATTATAATTTTGTAGTAGAATTTTACAAAGTAAAATAATTTTCTGTTATTGATTTTCTTCCATCTATATATACAGTGATGGCTTTAGTACGGTGCGAACAGAGCGGTCGCACCGGGCTCCCTAAAGCAAAATATTGCTTTATTTCATCATAGTAGCACCATGATGGTGGCCCCTATCTGCACTTTAATTTTAAAACAAAAGCAGGGATAATGTCTCGATTGAAAGTGTAAACTTTTTTTTAGAGATCAAAATATTTTTGGGACGAAAATGGAGATTTTGGACATTTACTGAAAATGATAAGCTTTTTTTACAAAACACTATATTTTGAGAGCAAAAAACTTAAAAAGTGGCCCCCCATATTTTTCTTTTAACGCCCCCCTTTTTTAAAAGGTCCCTACACTATTTAATATATATATGAATACACAATAGAGATTCTACGTAACGCTCACATTAGGTTCCGAATACGCTGACAGTTTTGTAGGTGAGTCCGAATTATCACAAACTTTTTTCTCCGGGCCGATTTTTTGAATGTTCAGGTAAGCCACTATATCAGTGACCTTTAAAACAGGTGAAAAAGAATTTAACAATGAAGGTGGAGCCATCGTGAAGATACAAGAAATACATTGTTCATATACTGTACAATACTTGAACAATGTATTTTTTATTTTTTATTTTAGAAATCGGAAACTTATTCATAGTCCGTGACAGCATTGTTTTCTATCCAGTGTTACACCGGCTTACGGTACACTTGAAAGAAATTTTATAGTAAAGTTTTGTTGAAGAGCTGTATTTCTTCTATTTATAGATGCAACGTATTCAATACAATTTCTTGATTTGTAGGTCCAACTTAAAATTTTATAAATTTTAAAAGTTCTGTCCAGGGTTGCGAACTCGATAGATTTTTATTCGAGTTTAAGTTAGAGTTCGAGTTCATAAAAATTTCGCAAGTCCAAGTACGACGAATTCGAGTTCTTTATTTTCAATTTTTCGAGTTTAAGTTCGAGTTCGAGTTCTATCCAATGCAGTGAAAATTGAAAGCTCGATTACGCTTATCTACACTATAACTTAAACCTCTTTAAAAAATTAGAAGGCTACTACAAAGAAATAAACAAAATAAAAGAAATAATGAAACAGGCCATAGGCATACGGGTCGAAAAAATATTAGGCGTGGGGAGGGGCAACGTAGTTTTGCCCAAATTTTATGATTTTACCCAAATCATGATTTTTGATACTTTGCCGAAGTGGGAAAAGTTTTGTTTCAAATTTAAAGTGAAAACCAAAAAAAAGGTTTTGGAATCCGTCTCAGATTTCTCGATTAATTCCAAAAAAATAGTGATCTCTAAATAAGATTTTCACCTCAAACTGTAATCTTTTTCTAAATTTGAAAACTTTTTCCTGTAAAAGTTATTGGTTTTCTGGGCTTAAAGTTGTTTTGTTGCCCAAATATTTTCCTGTCGCTGCCAAAAAATTCTGACTTAACACAAATATTTTCTAAGTCAAATGCAATTGCATTTGACTTAATCCCGTACCGTATATCCGAATGGAAACGACTGCCATGACCATTTATTAATTGAATTGTTTTGACCAAATTAAAAAATGTTTAGTAAGAATGATGTTCCATTGGCATATAATTGGCGATTTAAATTAGGACTGAACTTTCTTATTAATAGAGCTTTATGTATTCTAGTGTGAAATTTTGATTTACATTTGTGCAATATCAATAAATTATTTGAACCAAATTTAACACTCGAACAGGAATTACATGATACAATATGAGTTTTTACGGCACTCTCTTGAATATTTTTGAAATTCAAATGCTCCCGGACTCATGTGATTAAATGTCTTGATAATATACCAATGTATGTCATGTTCGTGTCACACGAACCTGTGAATTTATAGATGACGTTTGAACACAGAGCATTAGAAGTTCTCCATTTTGACAAAAAATGATTTTTTACTTTAAAAGTTTTAAAAATTGGTAACAATTTTTGGTTAAATCGGTTACTGATCAAAGCCGAAATTCGCTTAGCAAAACGGCGTAAATCTTTTCCAATGTACGGTATGATAATTATACGGTGCTGATGTGAAAGTATAAACACAAACACCGTCTGTTGCATGTGTCTGCAGTGCAAAATGATCATCATCATTATTTTCGATGAAAATATTGAATTAATTTTGTGTATTTCCTTTTTCCCGTTTGTCCTTTTGGGGTTGCGGCGGCAGCAGCTCGAATTGGAATCTGCAAGCATCCCAATTTCCTGCAACTAGCGGCAATTCCGCTGATGGAATTTCAAGACGCGTCCAAGCCATATCTTCAACATAATTCCGCCATCGAGTTCTGGGTCGCCCTCTAGGCCTTTTGCCACTCGGAAAAGCATCCATTAGTTGCTTTGCTCTTCGCTCGCGATCAAAATGATAAAAAATTTCATTACATTTCAACTGAACTTTTAAGACTTCAGCTGTTTGTTAACCCCTATCGGCGCTTTAGTCCATTTTTTTGTAATCACTGTCGCTACCAAAACGGCGACGATAATATTGTTTGTTTGCGTTTATTGGCTTGTAAATCAATGCTTAGTATAGTAAAAAAACAAATTAGTTGGTACAAAACTGTGTGATTTTGTGATTAATCATTAAAAAAAGTTTTCACTTAATTAAGTAAGATTAAGAGATTGTAAAATCGTTCTGGGTCCAGGATTTAGACCCCGCTGCGGGAAGCTACAGATATCGAATCGAAGACATTTGGACGACACAAGTGCAAAAAGCCATAATAAAAAAAGAGAAAACAACAAGTTCGTTTTGTCTTATTAATCAACTCCACTATTACCGATAATGTTTTTCTCTCTGCTTTCTTCCAATTGGCTATTGCTGCATGCGTTTCAATTGAGCTTTAACAATAAATGCGCGACCCATTTTACCTAAATAAGTAATGATTGATGCATCCGCATTACAGTAAACAAATCTTAAACGGACAAAATTTATTCATATGCCGAAAAGAAGTCAATCGACCAATCCAAACACAATTGTTTTAGGCTACCAATATAAAAAAGGTATTTCATTTTATTGGAATGAAAAACCTAAAGTATTTTTTATCGCAACTATCTGGAAAAACTCTTTTGTAAGGTAGATATATTCCAGTGGTTTTAAGCCTTTTTTACATCGCGGACTAGAAAATATAGAAAACAAGTGTTGCGGCCAGTGCGTCTTCCCTTCATTTAAAAAAATTAAAATATGATCTTCACTTCAATTATATGAGTATTTTTCTTCATAATAAAGTAAAAAACACGAAAAGATCTTCCTTTTAGTTGAAAAAACCATGGTAGTCTTCCACAGTTAGAGTCAGTTTAAACAATGGCGAAAATAGATAAAAATAAAATAAGTGTTGTTTGTACCTTGTAAAATGAAATGATTCTGTAAAAAGTGCATTCCCACCTGAAAGAGCTTTGTGGCCGGCCGCGGACCACTGGTTGAGAAGCTTAAAATACGTCACTAAATGCAAATTAAGCATAGCCGCGATTCAGCTAAAAGGCACGTAGCTAAAACATTTCTGAAACAGTCTGTTATGAAAATAAATTGATCTTGCCCTGACATTTTAATCTGTTGTTATTGCTTGGCTGCTAAAGAGAAATTAAAGGCGCGTTTACAGCCGTTTACAGTACTTTTTTCTTTAATCGCGATCTTGGTTTGTTTTATTGACGCTCAAATCCACTCATTTTTTCTCGAAAATATGAGTGAATTTGAGCGTCAATAAAACAAACCAAGATGGCGCTGAAAGAAAAAAGTACTGTAAACGGCTGTAAACGCGCCTTAACATTAAAACTCATCTCTATTTACATCGATGTCAAAAGAATTAATAACAAAACAATTTGAAACTGTAATTTGATATGCGAACGTAAACGAGTTATCAATGGGATGCTCAGCGCGCTAAGAGTGAATGTAGTCGGTAAATGTGAGTTGGACAGATGGGCTATCAAATCGGAAAGTTTCTATTTTCATTTCATCTTTATAATTATCCTCCTCACTCGCAGGAAAGCGACGGAGGCGCTATATACAGGGTAAGCAATTACCCCGACCTGCTTCCGAGATGCCAAGATATTGCTGTCCCGTTGAAATATTTTATTTTGGTTTTTCAGTTTTGAAGAGATATGACTAAAACTTGAGTGTGAAAATCAGCATCGTTGTTGTTTCAACGGAGAGACAGATTTCGAAATATGAAACGTAAACTTATTTATTTATTTAATCTTTCGCAACTAAAGTTTCACGTTTTTTGAGTCAAAACAAAAAACAGATAGGCTACTTCTTTTTCCGTTTCTCAACACTTCTACCTTAATTCGTCGTTTAAAACAAAAGACCTGCAACAATAAAAACAACAATATATACACTATATCAAGAACAAAAAACAGTATTTTTTTCTACTTCGTGTGTTTGTGGTTAACGAAATTCTCTTAATCAATGGCTTGTTTTCAATTTCACGATCCTGTTTCTGAGACTCATGGACTATAAAAAAATATATTCCAAGCAAAGCTGCAAATACATCAACACGTACAAGAAAAAACAGAACAAGTATAATCTATTAATAATCTAGTAGTACTTAATGTCCTTTAAAACATTCATTTTTACAGTTGAATTTAAAAGAAAGTGATTTTGAAAACTTATCAAAACTATTTTAATTGCTACTGTGCTGTACGTAAATATTTTTTGTATTGGTATCATGACTGATCACTGCTTATCTTTTTAAGCATAGTCACTATTATTGATAAGCAGCATAATTCCATTTGAGAATTTTTTGTAAAATGCTTATTCCAAGGACACAACAAAAATGTTTCAGACAAAACTAAAACCAGATTTCTTGATTTACCAAGCAATTACAACAACGTATAAAAGACAATATGCCCTTATCAAGGAAGCAGCGATAAGATCAACAGTCATCGAGTTAGCTGCCATCTTAACCAAAAAACAAAAAAGCATAAAACTAACAATTAAATCAAATAAAAGAATAAATAAATAAATAAATAAATAAAAAAGAACAATACTCAACCATAACGAACGCAAATACACTATTATTAAATCAAGCCGCTTATAAACTATTACAACCGAGTGAGAATCGAACCCGATTTATTTATTTTCTGCCATCGCACTCAGCTCTATTAAAGAGCTTTTTGATATCCGACAAATCTGCAGGTTTTATCTGCGCGACAACACGTCGAGTCAACTCAATATTTACATAGCAAGATAGGTTGGGATGTCTAGGACCCGAAAATTTAACCCATATATTGTCGCTCTGGTACGCTTCACTGAACAAGAGGTAGATGTAAACTTATGTAATTGCACTCTGTTAGTTTCGAAAATTATCTTTAATCTTAAGATTGTTTTGTTTTCGTAATAATAAATCTACTAATTTCTTCAAAATATTTAACCTCTAAAACACAATGTTGAATGAAATTGATTTTAGATGAAAACTAAATCAACTTTTTAAGCTCTTCCAATCCCAAAAGTTATTTTTGGCCACATTTAAAACGTGCCCATCAAAACTGCAAATGAAAAACCATTATTTTTCCCACATGACTGAAAAAGAAAAAAGTATCCTTGACATTGTTGGCAAACAAAAACGCTTAAATTTATACACGTTCTCTATCATAATAAAAATGCGTTTAACAAAAGCAATTTAAAATTTGCTTGACAAAAATCGTAAAAGAAATTGCAGAAAAAAAGTAATAAAACATATTTTTGTAAAAAGTTTTATCGTCTTAAAAATTTCGTTTAACTTTTTGAAGTTAGTGTCGTTGTTAAGTTTGCTACGTGTATCGTCAGCAGCCGCGGTCTATTTCTTTTATCAGTCTATGGCTGTCGTTATTAACTTACCTTACGTAAACCTTTATCGTACTTAATCTTTAAGCATATGAGAAAATTTTATTGGCAAGGTCTAAGTGAAGGCAATTTATTTAGCAATTTTAAAAATTCAATGACTACGCCACCAACCACGTGCATTACAAACTCAAACCAAAAACTGAAAAAACAGAGAGAAAATTCAACACGATTAGATGCACACGGATTAAGCAGAGAGTGATAAATGTTGCCATTATACAAAATGAAATTGCCGTTTCTACCATACCCAGCCCCAAAACCGGAAGTTAAAAACTGAAGATTTTCGAATTCAAGAAACGCAATTAAAAAACTTTACCTAGCACAATAAATCACACTAAATATACTGTAAATTAATGCCCCTCTCAAAGAAAAAATTATTTTGAACAATTAGTTTTAGAACTAGCCACATACTATGACAACGCTATAACAAAGCACGCAAAATTCGCAACCATAGCTAGCCAAACAAACAAACGCTTTATTATAAGGTATGAGAAAACGTCTTGTTATGGGTTTACATAACCCTCCAATAAACAAAGTCTACGAATGTCGCGAACAAACTCACTTCCATCGGCTGTCCGAACCCGAACTCGACGGAGTAGATGGTTGCTATCTGGCATCACTTCCTTTACGATGGCCTTTGGCCAATAACCTCTCTTAGTCGATTTATCAACAATTAAAACGAGATCGTCAGGTTTTAAACTGTGTACCGTTCCGAACCATTTATGACGTGGCTGCAAAAGTGGCAAGTACTGATTTGTCCATCGCTCCCAAAAGAAATTAGCCAAATACTGGGTCTTCCTCCACGAGCGCCGATAGCCGTCATCTTTTATAAACACATCAAACGGTGCCTCACTTTCAACTGAACCGGAGAGACTCCAGTACTGTCTATACATGGCGGTCAATACCTGAGAACAATCCATGTGCCCTTCGCGCTCATGATACATTAACACTAATGGCTCTGTGACGGGATGTTGATTAGGCAATATGATAGGGTGCTTTTCTTCCAAGGAGAGAGTTGAGCGTTGCAATCGTCCGCCAACTCGTATAATTTCGTTGACAAGAAAAGGATTAAGAGTTTGCAATTTTCTCACACTAGGATTATCGCGCAGTTGTTGTTCAGTAATTAATTTCACCGTGTCGTGAAATCCTTCGTGATTACGCAACACAGGTATGATATGGCCAAAAACTTGGGATTGAGCGACTCTGACAATGGCTCTTTCTGCTCGAATCATTTCTGCCACCGTGATTGATTGTTGATTTGGTGTCTCACAATGTGGATTAGACTTCATTTTCAAAAATTCGATAAAGCGCAACAACCATATTACTGTTAGCTGCAAATCCTTAAAGTTTGAATATCGTCGGAACAGCGGATGTAAGCAGCCTGAACTTTGAGAGAATTTTAGCTGAGTCATGCAAACTTCAGTCTTCTTGACTTCAGGGTCGTCTATGGAGAGTTCCTGCAAAAAGTCTGGCTGTCTTGGCCAGTCAACAGCAATATTACGTAAAAACACTGGACCGTGAAACCAAATATCGGCAGATTGATATTTATCAGGCCAAACACCTCTGGATGCAAGATCCGCAGGATTAGACGCAGTAGGAACAAAATGCCAATCATTTACGTTAGTCAAAGAATGAATTATCTCTAGACGATTTGCTACAAAGGTTTCAAATCTTGTCGAGGTATTGTTAATATATCTTAATCCAACAGTTGAATCAGTCCACAGAAAAACACGCGAAAATTTAAAATCACACTCTCGAATAACAAATTGCGAAATTTTAGCGGCGAGAACAGCAGCAGTTAATTCCAAACAGGGCACATTGACCGGTTTTAGAGGCGCAACTCGCGACTTACCAAAGACAAAACAACACTGCGTAGAATTATCACGATAAACAGTTTTTACGTAAGCTACAGCTCCATAGCCTAACATGCTGGCGTCAGCAAAAACATGCAATTCAAATTTAATAATGGTTCTACCCATAGTGGTGAAACTTCTAGCAATAGAAATCCCTTTAAGTTGAGGCAACGCCTTTAACCACGCGTCCCACTCAGAACCTATGCCATGTTTGTTTTTAGGATCATCGTCTCATTCAAGCTCAGCTTAACAAACAAGCTTTCTGCAGCAACTGCCTAGCTGGTAGCAAGAATGGTTGTATCAACCCCAAAGGATCATACGTTTGAGAAATAGTAGACAAAATACCCCTCCTCGTACAGGGAGCCTTGAGATTTACGTTCACCCTCATTCGATCCGTAGCTGCATCCCAGAAAACACCTAGGGCTTTCTGCGAAGGAAGTCGGCACTCATCAAGATCGATATTAGATGCAAGGTCTTCGTGCGGAATAGAACTCAAAACATGTTTGTTATTAGACAAAAACTTGGTAACGTGAAAGCCACCACCCTTTAGTAGCTCACACAACTGTGACACAAGATTAATAGTTTTTTTCAACAGACTCACCTGATCGGCAAATGTCATCAACATAGACATTTCTCATTACCGTCTGAATTGTTTCATCGTCTGCTCCCGAGAGATTGTGAGTGGCAGTCATACGTAGCGCGAACGCAGCACAGCATGGGGACGACTTCGCACCAAAAACATGGGTACGCATTAGATAGTCTACCGGTGGTTGATCGAGGTTGTTATCTGGAAACCAGAGAAATCGAAACGCGTTTTGATCTTGCTCATCAACGAAAACCTGGGAAAACATGGCTTTAATGTCACATACTACTGCTATAAGATGCTGTCTATACCTCAACAGCACGCCTAACAAGTTGTTGGTCAAGTCAGGTCCATGAAGTAACATATCATTCAACGACACATTGTTAAACCATGCACTGCAATCAAATACCACTCTAAATTTTGTTAGAATAGAGGTGCAATGATGAGGAATATAAGATATCTTTCCTGAGGAAGATGAAACTTGATCTAAAATTCTGACAGCATAATTACAATCAATATATTCCATCATTTTTTCACAATATTTTTTGAATAAGTTTGAGTCATTTAGAAATCTTCGTTTTAAGCTCAGCAAACGCTTTAGCGCCATCTCGCGGTTATTGGGAAACTATGGTTCATCATCCTTCCATAATAAACCGATCGAATAATGACCGTCAACCTTTTTTACAGTCTGGTGCATTATTTCTAGAGCGCGCTTATCTTCTACTGACAAGGCTGGTACTTGAGGTAATTCTAAGTCTTTAAAATCTTGATTTAATAAGTCCAGTATCTGTTTGCAAGATTCCTCTTTATCTAAGAAGTTTACCATAAGTTTAGGTGTATTTATTTCTTGATCACCATCGTCCTTGCCATACACTGTCCATCCTAAGTGAGTTCGAAGACCTGTTGGGTTACCAGGTGCACCAACTCTTATGTCTTGGGGAAGATATGCTTGATGCAGGTCACTGCCCAGCAATAACTCTATCTTTTGATTTTCAATTTCTGGAAACTTCAGGTCCCGTAAATGTGAATAACCCTTAACCATCTCATGCGTAGGAATACTGGAGCTGACGTCAACAATGATATCTTGCACTAAAGCATCCTTGACCATAAAGGCACTTTCTTCTTTAATTCCTTGTATAGCCAGGAAATCGACCTTTTTCTTTTCGTGAGTGATTGCGTTTGCAGTTATTAGCTCGACATTACCCCATTTCACAGGCATTCCAAGTCGTTCAGCCAGCTCTGCAGAACACATATTTACACTTGATCCCTCGTCAATAAACGCATAGGTGCAAACATATTTTGATGGGTCGTCGTACCACACCTTAACCGGAACAACCTTAAAGATTGTTCGGCCAGAAAATGAAGATGCACTATTGTTGCAAGCGGCCAGGTTTTCTTTCTTGTCTTGCGATGCGGGAAGATTTGCTTGGTCTTCGATGTCCGCGTGTAATAACAGATTGTGCCGCTTCCCACATTTTTTACACTGAACCTTCCATCGGCATTGAGACACTCTATGTCCGGTTCGAAGGCAATTAAAACACAACTTAAAAGTTTGTGCTAAACTTAGTCGCTCCTTAATAGATTTACTTTCAAAGACAGCACATTTCCAAATCTCATGATTTTCGCTGCACAATACACACAATGGAGGTTCTACTGCAGGCTTTATTGGGGCGAGATGTTTTTGAGCAACACACGTACGCTTACACACATTATTAATCACACCTTGATTATTATTAGACCTTCTAACATTACCTTGTGACAAAAGTTGACCATAAGCGGTATCGGCTTCTGAAGCAGCGTTTTCGACAAGTTCTCTTAGCTGTGTAAACGTTCCAAAACCTTTATGAACAATCGAGACAAACTGTGATTTTAATTTGTAAGGCAGCCGTTGAAATACTTTTTGAAGTAGATCATCATTATTTAATAAGTGAGATTCGCGCCAACCAAAAAAGCTAGTCTCACATTTATACATTTTATCACACAAATCTATCAGCGCCTTCGCATCCCACTCCTTTATTGGCGGGCCTTCCAAATCCTGCTTAACTAAGCTCATTAATTTGGTTCGGTTTTTGAATCTTTTATCTAGCCGCGACCAAACCATATTATACGCTTGTTCTCGAACACGCTTCCTCAAGAAAAGCAAATCTAATATCAAAGTCCAGATATACATTTTCTATCATTCTTATAAATTTTCTCTTAAAGGTGAGGTACTTTAAAACATCGCCATTGAATGTATCTAATTTTAATCTTGGGCCAGGCACTAGAGAACTAAACGGAGGTATCTTATTTTCAAACGCTTTACTAGTTGTTGGTGCCATAGATTGCAAGTAATAATTGCTTAGTTTAAACTTATCAATACCTGATTTTTGTTTGAACAAATTAGTGGTAATTTTATTCTTTACTGTCGCAAATGATGTTTCTGGCTCAAAGGACTTGGCTAAATTTTCGGCGTTAAATACGCGAGGCCAAGAACATGATTCCAAATTCTCTTCCTTTGAAACAATCGAACGAGATTCTGGTCGAAATTTATCGCAATTATTAAGCAAAGCACTACATGACCTTGATAAGGCTCGGGCGTCATCCAACAGACGCTCAGCAGCACGCGCTTCAAGTTCATCTCCGCATTGTTCAACGTTATCCAAAGTAATTAAGTAAATAGAACACATTTATTCTTCTAGAAGAAGAACCTTACCTTCAAATAGTTTAAGGTTATCATCTTTAACATTATTCTTAATTTCACAAAACTCCTTTGAAACCGTTACAAGTTCCATTTGAAACATTAAAATTTTCCTTTTGTGCGTCTTTATACAAAACTTAAAATCTTGCTGAATATCTTTATCAGCACTTTCCTCTACCTCTGCAGAAACCAACTCTGGTTTCTCAGCTGTTTTTATTTCAGGTTTAGTACCTTTCTTAACGATAATCTCTTAAACAATCTAACCTTAATGAATATTTTTAAAATCTTATGTTAAGTTTGCTACGTGTATCGTCAGCAGCCGCGGTCTATTTCTTTTATCAGTCTATGGCTGTCGTTATTAACTTACCTTACGTAAACCTATATCGTACTTAATCTTTAAGCATATGAGAAAATTTTATTGGCAAGGTCTAAGTGAAGGCAATTTAGAACAAGCACAGCTAAATAAAACCAATTTTAAAAATATTCAATGACTACGCCACCGACCACGTGCATTGCAAACTCAAACCAAAAACTGAAAAAACAGAGAGAAAATTCAACACAATTAGATGCACACGGATCAAGCAGAGAGTGATATATGTTGCCAGTATACAAAATGAAATTGCGTTTCTACCAGTCGTTTCTTTTCTTTCTTTCGAAGATCCCGGCGACAATGACAGCTTATCGGCAAACATATAAAGTGCTTTTCATTTTTTAATTTGTTTCCGTTTTGCTTTGTTGTGTTTAGCAAAATTCTCTGAACAAAGGATTTTACTTTAAGTTTTTTCGCACATCTTTTTGTCTTCTTACATTGGTTTGGAACCTTGCATCCTTGGCATAAAACTGAGTTAATCGTCACCGGATCAGTGTGTTTACATTTCAGAGCTACCGATGAGTAAATGGCGAATCCAATTGTTTTGTTCGTCGGCGACACGTTGTATTCGCATTTCAACTGTTTTAAGATTCTAAAAAATAATTTATTTTATTAAAACAAAAGTGCCCATTACGCAACCTCTAGAACAGGAGTGTCAAACTGGCGGCGTGCGGGCCAAATTCGGCCCGCCATGCTCTATTTTGTAATCTCATCTTTCAAATTCTATTGCCATATTGGGCCGGTGCCTACTTTTTTCGAGACGAAACTAAAGAAATCCGAGTCAGATTCAAAGTGAAGACTTTTTTTTTGGACAACACTACCTTTTGATCTAGTTGTCTATGTTTTCAGTTTGACAATAAGTTTGACCAACCTACTCTAGAACCGGTCAGATACGCGTGATAAGATTAAACCAGGGATAAGATTAAACACGTAGTTTTTTTACGTAGTTTTTTTTTACATTTGATTTTTTTCTTTTTCAAACTCGTTTTGTGCTGCAATCAAAAGTGATGACTTTTTATTTACAAACTACAACTTTTCAAGGTCTATAAAATTTTGGTTTGCTGGCCTCAGGGCCACACTCCCAGGTTGTTGTCTTTGTTTCGAATAGGTTGGTTAACGCCCCTAGGTTAGCTTTACATTCTTCAATTAGTATTCTTCAATTTGTAATCAATTGAAATTCGGGTTTTTAATTATTAACCCAAATAAAGGTCAATCAAATGTTGGTAATAAAAACCCTGAAAAATTTGTTTTTCATTTATTTGGATTCTTCTTCTTCTTCTTTCGGCTTCTCCCTACTCGGGGTCGCCACAGCGCGACAGTAATCTCCATTTCACTCGGTCTACTTCGTCTCCTTCCCTAGCTCCAACCCTTTCCATGTCTTCTCTCACCAAATCCATCCACCTTCTCCTTGGCCTTCCTCTTTTCCTTCTGCCTGGCACTGCCATCTCCATCATCCTTTTCCCCACGTAGTCTTCTTCTCTCCTTTTTACGTGTCCATACCAACGTAGCCTCACATTCCGAAGTTTTTCTCCCAGCTTTGCAATTTTTGCAGTCCCTCTCACATATTCGTTTCTTATCTTGTCCTTTCTTGTCACTCCCAGTGCCCATCTCACCATTTTCAACTCTGCAACTTCCATTTTTCCCATTTGTCGTTCAGTCACTGCCACCGTTTCCATTCCATAAAGCATGGCTGGTCTAACAACACTCTTGTATATTTTACCCTTAACCCTTTAAAGGACAGTGGTACATATGTGTACCATGATTGTGATTGTAACGTAATAAAAGCACTTGTGTGAAGACATTATAATTCTAATTTTTAGATGTTGTTACATCATTATTGAGCCATTGTTATTTTATTTTACCATCAAATTCTTATATCCCTCAAAGGGTTAACCTTTGCCGATAACTTCCTATCGCACAGAACTCCAGATACCTTCCTCCAACTCATCCATCCTGCTTGGATCCTTCTCCTTACTTCTTCTTCACATCTTCCATCATTACTAACTGTTGACCCCAGGTGTTTGAAGTTTTTGGCTTTCTTTACCTTTTCTTCTTGCAACTTCAACTTTATTTGGATTAATAAATAAAATTTGACCTTTTATTTGGATTAATAAATAAAAATACTAATTTCCAAATTTTATAATTTGGTCGTCAACAAACAAGAAAATTAATTGACGATTTTACTTTACGAAGCGTCTAACTGTGTTCTACTCCTCAATATTGCGTGTGGACTGAACAACACACAGTCATCCAGGAGGATTGGTTGAACTGCGACGAGATGTCGAGAGCACTTGTCACAGAATTAGCCCAGAATTTTTGCGCCAGAGTTAAAATCTACGTTCGCCGTTTTTTTAATTAAATTTTTTATGCCACAGCAATAATAACACGAAATGTTAAGTAGTGATTTTTATATATTGCTACATTTTTAACAATTCCTTACCTTTCGGTCGCTTTTCTTTGGGAAGGTTTGCAATCTTTTAGCCAACGTTTCAATCGGAAAGCAGAGAGCCCAGGCATATTAAGAAGAATCTACGAAATGTTATTTAAAAAGTTTTTTGTCGATACAAAACTTTAAAATAGCTTTTAAAAGCAAATGATTTATTTCAAGCTCTTTTGTTAATTGAGTAGCCTTAAAAAAGGATGTTTTGAAAACTCAAACGTTTTCGTCTAGCCCTCTTCAGGAGTTTTCGCTAAATTGAATTGCAGAACTGAACGTGGTATTTCAAAACTTTTAAGACTGATCCTGATTGGCTAAAAATTAAGGTTAGTAATAGTTATCATAATACTTAAAAGTATTTAATAAATAAAACCACATTTCGTCAGCGTAAAAATTTTTTTTGCCAGAAAAAAGAAACAAAATTATGCAAGTTTTGTGCTAAAATTTGGAACTAAAAGAAAAATTTTTTTTTACAATTATACTAACAATAGTATAATTGTAAAAAAAATTTAAAAAAATAAAAAATAAAAAAATAAAAAAAATAAAATAAAATAAAAAAATAAAAAAAAATAAAAATTTTCCTTTTAGTTCCAAATTTTAGCACAAAACTTGCATAATTTTATTCTTTTTTTTGCCAAAAAATTTTTTTACGCTGACGAAACATGGTTTTATTTATTAAATATTTTTAATTATTATGATAACTGTTACTAACCTTAATTTTTAGCCAATCAGGATCAGTCTTATAAGTTTTGAAATACTACGTTCAGTTCTGCAATTCATTCTAGCGAAACCTCCTGAAGAGAGCTAGACGAAAACGGCTTTTTTTTCAAAACAGCTTTTTTTAAGGCTACTCAATTAACAAAAGAGCTTAAAATGAATCATTTGCTTTTAAAAGCTATTTGAAATGTTATTTATTGCATAGTTGCTAAGCCCATTAAATGCAGAAATTACAATAAATTTTGTTTTAAAAATGAATAGTAATTTTATAGATACCTACAAGGATAAGTAATAATGGACCGATATTCATCACTCTTTTTCCGATGGCAGATTTAATGATGAGAATAAATACTTATAGCTGCTTTGAGTCCAAAATAAATGAGTTGAGTTAAGAATTCGTTTTTATATGAGTTTTCGAGATTGAAATAGTTATTTTGACCGACTTATGTTTTTTCATCATTACGTCATTGTAAGCTAAGAGCAAAGCTCCCAGGTCGAATAAAAGAATTTCATTGTTCAATACTACAACACTTTGATTGGTTCTTCATTTTTTCATTCACTGCTTGTTTACGTTTATTCTCAATTACTATAACTACTTTTCAGTAACAATACCTTATCTTTTTGTGGAAATCATTTTTATAGTGATCAAAAAAAGGAATGAAGCGGTAGAATATTCAGACCCTAAGCCATGCAAAAAATGATAATAAAGAGCAGAAAACAAACAAAAAAATGTTAAAAGGTTGCTGTACCGTGTTTAACCGCGTAGCAAAAACTAAATCAAAAAAAAAAGATGAAACAATGCAAAAATATATTTTAATTTTATTGAGCAGGATCAGTAAAGTAAACGGCATAGTAGGAAACCTTAATAGGTCCGTGAGCTTTCCTTATTTGGCATCGTATTAGCATGTGAAAACATGGTCAGCTGGGTTGATAAAAGTGCCCTGATGACGAACGCGATTGATTTGGCAGGGATTCAAAACCTACTCCCGTCATTTTCTAGTGCTTTGAAAGCCCTTTTATGCAATCACCTCTGCTCGGTGGTCTTACCAAGCAGCTCTAATTTGGGTTATTTTCTAAATAAAAACCAAATAAACATATGCCAACCGACAGCAATTTTTACATCTCCGGAAGCAGGTCAGAGAAATCGCTTCATGATTGCTGTGCAGTAAATATAACGCCTTCGACGTTTTCCTGCAAGTCAAGAGGATAAATATAAATAGGCCTAAGTATAAAAATAATATAAAAATAACTAGTTAAAAAAAACAAAATTCAGCTTGTAAAAGTAATTAAACAAAGTAACACATACGGTTAATTATTTTGCGAAAGGATGAAACAATTTTATTAATAATTCCACTTTGCTTATTACAATTAAAAACAATTTTAAATACAAAGATCTTTAAGTTCATTGTCATAAAAGTCAAAATGCTTGTTTGGCGTTTTGGTTTGCCTGATCATTTTGCTAAATTATAATTTTGTAGTAGAATTTCACAAAGTAAAATAATTTTCTGTTATTGATTTTCTTCCATCTATATATATACTGATGGCTTTAGTACAGTGCGAACAGAGCGGCCGTATCGGGCCCCCTAAAACAAAATATTGCTTTATTTCTTCATAGTAGCACCATGATGGTGGCCCGCTATCTGCACCTTAATTTTAAAACGAAAGCAGGGATAATGTCTCAATTGAAAGTGTAAACTTTCTTTTAGAGATCAAAATATTTTTGGGACGAAAATGGAGATTTTGGACATTTACTGAAAATGATAAGCTTTTTTACAAAACACTATATTTTGGGAGCAAAAAACTTGAAAAGTGGCCCCCCATATTTTTCTTTCAACGCCCCCCTTTTTTATAAGGCTCCTACACTATTTAATATATATATAAATGCACAATAGAGATTCTACGTAACGCGCACATTAGGTTCCGAATACGCTGACAGTTTTGTAGGTGAGTCCGCTTTATCACAAACTTTTTTTCTGGGCCGATTTTTTGAATGTTCAGGTAAGCCACTATATCAGTGACCTTTAAAACAGGTGAAAAAGAATTTAACAATGAAGGTGGAGCCATCGTGAAGATACAAGAAATACATTGTTCATATACTGTACAATACTTGAACAATGTGTTTTGAATCTTTTATTTTAGAAATCGGAAACTATTATTCATAGTCCGTGACCGCATTGTTTTCTATCCAGTGTTACACCGGCTTACGGTACACTTAAAAGAAATTTTATGATAAAGTCTTGTTGAAGAGCTGTATTTCTTCCTATTTATAAATACAATGTATTCAATACAATTTCTTGATTTGTAGTTCCAATTTTAGAAATTTTAAACGTTCTGTCCAGGGTTGCGAACTCGATAGATTTTTATTCGAGTTTAGGTTAGAGTTCGAGTTCATAAAAATTTCGCAAGTCCGAGTACGACAAATTCGAGTTCTTTATTTTCAATTTTTCGAGTTTAAATTCGAGTTCGTGCTCTATCCAATACAGTGAAAATCGAAAGCTCGATTAAGCTTATCTACACTATAACTTAAACCTCTTTAAACAAAATAAAAGAAATAAACAAAGAAATAATCAAAATAAAAGAAATAATGAAACAGGCCATAGGCGTACGGGCCGAAAAAATGTTAGGCGGGGGAAGGGGCAATGCAGTTTTGCCCAAATTTTATGACTTTTACCCAAATCATGATTTTTGATACTTTGCCGAAGTGGGAAAAGTTTTGTTTCAAATTTAAAGTGAAAACCAAAAAAGGTTTTGGAATCCGTTTCAGATTTTTCGATTAATTTCAAAAAATAGTGATCTCTAAATAAGATTTTCACCTCAAACTGTAATCTTTTTCTAAATTTGAAAACTTTTTCCTGCAAAAGTTATTGGTTTTCTGGGCTTAAAAGTTGTTTTGTTGCCCAAATATTTTCCTGTCGTTGCCAAAAAATTCTGACTTACACAAATATTTTCTAAGTCAAATGCAGCTGCATTTGAATTTAACAATTCAATATCAAAGTAAAATCCAAAATATTATTTATTCTGTTTTCAAAACTTTTTAATTAATGAATTCACATTTTATTGTGTGTTTTTTGAGTTCAAGTTCAAGTTCGAGTTCAGCAGTTTTTTATTTTTCGAGTTGAAGTTCTAGTTTGAGTTCGGCAAAAAGCCCGAGTTCTTCGAGTTCGAGTTTCATTTCGGCACAAAAGGGGCAGAGTTCTTCAAGTTCAAGTTCAAGTTCAAGTTCAAGTTCAAGTTCAAGTTCGAGTTCGAGTTCGAGTTCGCAACCCTTGCTCTGTCATACGAATAAAGTAGAGACAATCCAAAATTATTTTGAAATTTGAAACCTTAGCAATAAGCAACTCTAAAAGCGTTCAAAGTTATTAGATATGGAACAATATTGGTCATAAACTTCTGCATTTATAAAGTATTGATATGCTGTTTCTGGAAGATTAATTTGTTTGTTGTAATTTTTACAAAGTTTTTCAATTGTAAGAGAATTGAAACGCGGCAAAAGTTTTTCACCATAAGAAAATAATTCTATAGTAACATAACAAATATAACAACATAGTTTCAAATCAAATTCAATATACAAACAACACGTTACAATGTGTAAGTAAATCAAGGGTAGAATATACACATAGCAGTACCAGCCGAAAAAAATTTGTGGAAAGTAATAGAGTTTTGCCCAAATTTTATGACGCTTTCTCGAATCTTCATTTTGCAGCCTTGTAGTAGTTGAGACAAAATCCAGCCATCAGTGGTACATTTCTATGCCTCTTGATGCCGGTCCCAAGCCCGGATAAATGGGGAGGGTTGCGGCAGGAAGGGCATCCGGCGTAAAACTTTTTTGCCAGATTTATACAAATGCGTAATCATTATCAATACATACCAGATCGGTCGCGGCGCGGGTTACCAACGACCGCCTCAGGTGTCGCACAGCAGGGCACCTGCGGAAATTATTCTACTGCTAAACAAAGTAAAAATAAGAGCAGAAAGAGAGGAGGAAGGCGAGTAAAGAAGCAGCGAGGAGCATGGAAAGGAAGATGCTCACTCATAAGGGTGGGCACCTTAAATATTGCTACGATGACTGGAAGGGGAAGAAAGCTGGCAGATATGATGGAGCAAAGGAATGTAGACATATTGTGCCTACAAGAAACTAAGTGGAAAGGGAGTAAAGCAAGGAACATTGGAGGTGGATGTAAAATATTTTACAACGGAGCTAATGGAAGAAAAAATGGGATAGGGATAGTGGTGAGAGAGGAGCTGGCTGAAAGTGTTCTGGAGGTGAAGAGGGTGTCGGACAGACTGATGGCCATGAAGCTGGAGGTAAATGGATCCATCCTAAATATAGTAAGCGCATATGCTCCACAGGTTAACAACAGCATGGAGGAGAAAAATGATTTTTGGGAAGACCTGGATAGATTGATAGAAAGTATATCCAAAGAAGAGAGAATAGTTCTTGGCGCAGACCTTAATGGACATGTGGGCGAAGGAAACATAGGATATGAGGAAATATTGGGGAGGTATGGTGCTGGAACAAGAAATAAGAAAGGATCCATGGTTGTGGATTTTGGGAAAAGGATGGATTTGGCGATTGTCAATACTTATTTCAAGAAGAAAGATGAATACAGGGTGACATATAAGAGTGGAGGAAAAAGTACCCAAGTAGATTATGTGATGTGCAGAAGGAGGAACCTGAAGGAAATGTGCGATTGTAAGGTAATATTGAATGAGTGTATCGCAAAGCAGCACCGTATGGTGGTATGCAAAATGGCTCTTATGGTGAAAAAGAAAAAAGCAGAGAAAGTAGAGCCAAAGTAGATACGATGGTGGAAACTGAAAGAGACAAGCTATCAAGAAGCGTTTAGACAAGAGGTGACCAGGATTTTGGGAGGCGAGGATGGGTTACCTGATGAGTGGAACAAAACGGTAGAAATGCTAAGAAAAACAGCTGAAACTGTACTGGGAGTGACATTTGGGAAACGAAAAGGAGACAAGGAGACATGGTGGTGGAATGAGGAAGTTCAAAAAAGCATAAAAGAAAAGAAAGAGGCAAAAAAAGCATGGGACAAAATAAGAGATGAAAATACTAAAAAGGTATACAGAGAAAAGAAGAATAAGGCAAAGAAGGCAGTTGCAATGGCAAAGGGACGTGTGTATGATGATGTGTATGCTAGATTGGAAACAAAAGAAGGTGAAAAAGAGTTGTACAGATTGGCTAGGCAGAGAAACAGAGCAGGGAAAGATATACAGCACGTGAGGGTTATAAAGGATGAAAACGGTAATGTTATGGTAAATTCAAAGGCAGTTTTAAAGAGATGGAAAGAGTACTTTGAGAAACTGATGAACGAGGAAAATAACAGAGAACCTAGGACAGAGCCAGCCAACAATGCTATGGAGGTCCCATGCGGGCCCTGCAAGGGCTGCCCGTACGGGAACCGTACCGATTTGGCTGCGGGCGCTGCAGTGGCCCTGCATGGGTTTACCGCACGAGTTTCATGTGGTTCAAACCATTTATGCAAAAAATTCTTTTTAAAAGTAATTTAAAATGTTAGCTTATTTGCATGATTTAATTTTTGATTACGGCTTAAAATTAAAAGCCTGATTAAACCCGTGCGGTTAGCCCATTATGCGATATGAACCACAGGATGTAAAATTCGAAAACGTATTAAAATAGAGAAAAAAATGAATAATTCTATTGAAACAAAACTATCTGATTGCAGTAGCATATTTTGTGAAAATATGAAATTTTAGTTATGGCTGCGCAGTTAATCGCCGCAAAATTATCAAAACTGTATGATAAGTTTCTTGATTACTTACAAAATGAGATGGTACGTTTAAAAAAACTTTAATTATTTTTCGTGAGCGATAGAAATAGCAATGCTATTGAAAAAACTATTAGGAAGTAGAAATAACTTGATTTGAATTTTAAACAATAAGTTTAATAGCAATAAGGTTATCACTACATTGTGTATTCGTTGACCTAGAGAAAGCTTACGACAGGGTGCCACGGGAAGAGCTGTGGTACTGCATGAGAAAATCCGGAATAATGGAAAAGTATGTACAACTAGTACAGGATATGTATGAGGGAAGCGAAACAGTGGTGAGGTGTGCAGTAGGAACTACAGAAAGTTTCAAGGTTAAGGTTGGACTGCACCAGGGATCAACGTTAAGTCCATTCCTTTTTGCAGTGATAATGGACAGGCTAACGGATGAAGTAAGAAGAGAACCCATGGATGATGCTGTTTGCTGATGATACTGTGATTTGCGAAGAGACCAGGGAAGAAGTGGAGCGGAGATTAGAATCCTGGAAGTATGCATTGGAAAGAAAAGGGATAAAAGTAAGTTGGTCAAAGACCGAATATCTGTGCATAAATGGAGGAAATGACGACAAAACAGTGAAGATGGAGGACACAAAAGTGCCAAGAGTAAAGGAATTTAAGTATTTGGGATCAACGGTGCAAGAAAGTGGTAGTTGTAAAAGGGAGGTAAAGAAGATAGTGCAGGCAGGATGGAACGAATGGAGAAAAGTATCGGGAGTAATCTGCGACAGGAGGTTACCAGCTAGAGTAAAAGAAAAAGTGTACAGTTCAGTGGTAAGACCAGCAATGGTGTATGGACTTGAGACGATGGCAGTCACAAAGAAACAAGTGGAAGAGATGGAAGTCGCCGAGATAAAAATGCTAAGGTTTGCTATGAGAGTGACGAGAAAAGACAAGATTAGAAACGAGCACATCAGGAGTACCGTTAAGGTAGAACGGTTAGGAATGAAGATGAGGGAGGGCAGGCTGAGGTGGTATGAACATGTCATGAGGAGAGACCAAGAGTATGTAGGAAGAAAGATGATGGAAATGGAGTTACCAGGAAAGAGGAAAAGAGGGAGACCAAAGAGAAGATTTTTAGATGTGGTAAAAGAAGATATGAAGGAAGTTGGTGCGAAGGAGACGGACATTGAAGACAGAAAGATGTGGAGAATGATGATACGCTGTTGCCACCCCTGACTAAAGGGAAAGGCCGAAAGGAGAAAAAGAAGAAGTAGTAGTTGAGACAAAACCTCACACTTTTTTGTCCCAAAATTTTAGTGGAAATTAAAAAAGAAGGTCCTCACGTCAACTCTTAATCATGTTTTTAGTTTTGAAAATTTTCTCCTGCTCATGTAGTTTATTATCGTTGCCCCTTCTCAATTTTTAGACCCGAATAATTGTGGTCGATGTCCAAAAAAGTCTGATTTTGCCCAAATTTTTAAAACTTTTTTTGCAAGGTTTATGTAAATTAAATGCAACTTACAAAAAAAAGAGGAAAAGGAACCGTTGCAGTTGAAATTCCATATGTGGGAAAACAGTCTCGCATCTTCGCAAAAGACATTTTTAAACTTATCTGGAAATTTTTTGTCGTGCATTTAGCATCAATATATAAAACGTGCACAGGTGGAAATTATTTCAATTTAAAATTTAACACACCTGCGCTATTGTTGTCAAATGTCGTTTATCGCTTTTCGTGCCCGTGCGATGCGGGTCTGACTTCGATGAGTAAGTCAACAAGTCATATGGTGGCAAAGAAATACTTAAACTTAGGTTCTTTAGTCAAAGGTAAAATAAAAGAACATATTACTGAATTCAATTTTTGTAGTAAAAAAAGATACAAATAGTTTAATGAATCATTTTGCTTTTATAAAGAAATGTTTATCAGACTACGATCGTTTAGTTCATGAAGTTGTATTGATTAAACACCACCAAAAATTAAATAAACAATATATGTTCGTCTTTTTTACTACAACTATTTTAATTTATATCATTATTGAACATGTGGAGAATCATTGGACGATGTGGACAATCATTAAACAAAATACTGAACTTGATTGTTGGCGCCATGTGCCGTCGAATTTGAATCCTGTTGAACTTGCTTTTCGTGGCATACGAGCTAAGTCTAGCGAAATCAAGAAATGGTTAGAGGGACCAGAGTTTTTGACAAAGCCCCGCACCGAGTGGCCTACAAATACATTGTCAAACCTAACTCCGCCCGAAGAATTTATTTCGGCTAAGGAGCAGACTGTTTGTTCCGCCTTCGAATCTCGCTTTACAGGTGAACTAAACTCAATAGTTATACTTATCAATCGCTGCTCTAATTTATACAAACTGAAGCGTTTGACGGCCTGGACTTTAAAATACAAATTCTTCTTGCAAAATTGCAGCAGTTTTGATTGTAATTTGAAATTCCTTGAACAGATTACCGTCGAGGACTTGCAAAATGCAGAAATTGAACTCGTCAAATACTCTCAGAGGCAGCATTTTGCATATTTGTTTACAAAAACATCTTCACATAGATGGCCTTTATTCATGCGAAAGATTAACCTTATTTTTCTTGACGGAGTAGCGCGGGTAGGTGGCAGGCTCGCACAACTTGACATTGACTCAGATATGAAGTACCCGATAATTATGCCTCAACGTTCTCATTTGACTGAGTTAGTTATAAGACAGCATCACGATAAACTCGGCCACGCAAGCACCAGTCATACCTGGGCCTCAATACGACAACGCTTTTTGATTGTCAAAGGTGCCGCTGCTGTTCGCCACTCTATAGGTCAATGCATAAAATGTAAAAGACGCAATACTTTGGTAGGCAAGCAGTTAATGGCTGATCTTCCAGGCTGTAGGGTGCAGACAGACAAGCCACCCTTCTATAAGGTAGGCGTTGACTACTTTGGCCCTTTTTTGGTTAAGCAGGAAAGAAGCCGGATTAAAAGATATAGATGCATATTTTCATGCTTAACAACACAAGCAGTGCACATCGGGGTGGTTAGTGACATATCTTCAGACTCCTTTAAAAATGCACTGAGAAGATTTATAGCCAGAAGGGGTCAACCAGATGAGATTATCAGTGACAATGGCACTAACTTTGTAAGCGCCGAACGTGTTTTGCGCGAATCACTTCAAAGTCTACAACAATTAAAATTGAATAATTTCTGCCTTCAGTTAGAAATTAAATGGCGCTTTAACCCTCCCTATAAAAGTCACATAGGTGGCGCATGGGAGTAAATAATACGCTCAGTGCGCAGAATTTTAAATGCTTTAACTCAGATGCAGACATTGACCGAAGAAGGTTTACACCTTAATGACTGAGGTGGAGGGGATTTTAAATTCCATACCTTTGGTCCAATTGATGCTCCATGATTTTAAAGAGAAGCCTTTAACCCCCAACCATCTGCTAAGAGGAACCCTAATTTACCGCCTGACACATTCGACATAAATAGCTGTTACACACGCAGGCGTTGGGCTCAAGTACAGTTTCTTGCCAATCAATTCTGACGACGTTGGGCCAAAGAATTCCTCCCCAATCTTTTGCAGCGGCACAAATGGTTCAATCGCGAAAGAAATTTCGATGTAAGGGATGTAGTATTGTTGGTTGAAGATATGCAACATAGGTCAAATTGGATAGTGGGGAGAGTGCTTCGAACCTTAATTGATAAAGAAGGCCTTGTGGAGTGGTCCAAGTCAAGGCGCGCAATTCCGTATTAACTAGACCTGTTGCCAAATTATGTCTAATCGAAAAAGCTGCTCAGTAATTATGAGTGAAATTACGTTGCTTCAAATGTTTATTTGCTATTTGCGGTAATCCTGTTTACGAAAATTACGTTGTTGAATTTATTAAACGTGTACTTGCGTAAACTTATGTGCTTCATAGGACAAGTTTCTGTTTATTCTAAGTTCAATCTCCATTCGTGTTATTAATTTGATGTGTATTTATGTTGGATTTACCTTATTGTATACTACTGTTACCACCGAGTTGACGACGCTTTTGTAATGTTTAAAATGTTAACATAACATTTTAGGAGGTGAGTGTAGCGTTGCCAAGACGCGAACTAAATCTGTCTTCACGCGCAAATTAAAGTTTACACATGGCGCCTGATGATTTGTCTGCGCTGCTGTTGCCTGCCTTTTGGCGATCTCTTTTATGGTAATAGTTAGCACATAAGGCAGGTTCTTTTTGGTTTTTCCTTTGTAGACGAAGGTTGGGTAAAGAGCCTGCTGGCCGCTTTCTCATATATCCTCTTTGAAATTGAATAGCCTATTGGAAGAAGTTCGGTGTGGAAAAAGTTCGTTATAACCTAATTTTGGTGTATTTAATTTAATAACGTAAAGACTGGAATAAACTAGTATTCTCTGTTCAAGTTTAATTCATTTCAACTACCGGACCTAACAGTAGCCTTGCACAGTTAGCACCAGTTTAAACAATGGTAAAAATAGATCAAAATAAAATAAGTGTTGTTTGTACCTTCTAAAATGAAATGATTCTGTAAAAAGTGCATTCCCACCTGAAAGAGCTTTGTGGCCGGCCGCGGACCACTGGTTGAGAAGCGTTGAAATACGTCACTAAATGCAAATTAAGCATAGCCACGATTCAGCTAAAAGGTACTTAGCTAAAACATTTTCGAAACAGTCTGTTATAAAAATAAATTGATCTTGTCCTGACATTTTAATCTGTTGTTATTACTTGGCTGCTAAAGAGAAATTAACACTGAAACTCGTCTCTATTTACATCGATCTCGAAACTGTAATTTGATATGCAAACGTAAACGAGTTATCAATGGGATGCTCAGCCCGCTAAGAGTGAATGTAGTCGGTAAATGTGAGTTGGATAAATGGGCTATCAAATCGGAAAGTTTCTATTTTCACTTCATCTACTGTACAGTATATGTAATTATCCTCCTGACTCGCAGGAAAGCGACGGAGGCACTATACACAGGGCAAGCAATTACCCCGACCAATGATGGATATTGGGTGAGTCGAATGAGGTAGTTGCTTCGGGCCCCCTTTTTTTGGGAGCCCTCCTCAAAAATAGCACTTATAGTTTGAGTTTGCTGCAGATGGTTTTTAGAGATTACTATGAAGTTGGGACGAAAAGTGGGAAATACAAGATCGATTCAAGGTGAAGACCTTTTTTTAGAGATCATCATGATCTTGGGAGAAAAAAGTGAAAGATGAAATCAAAACACTTTTTTTTCTAGAGAACATCAATTTTTGGAAATTCTTGCCTCGGGCACCTGAATTTGAATATCCACCACTGACCCCGACCTGCTTCCGGAGATGCCAAGATATTGCTGTCCCGTTGAAATATTTTATTTTGGTTTTTCAGTTTTAAAGAGATATGACTGAAAGTTGAGTGTGAACGTGAGCAGCGTCATTGTTTTAACGCAGAGACAATTTTCGAAACATGAAACGTAAACTTATTTATTTAATCTTTCGCAACTAAAGTTTCACGTTTTTTGAATGAAAACAAAAACAGATAGGCTACTTCTTTTTCCGTTTCTCAACACTTCTACCTTAATTCGTCGTTTAAAATAAAAGGCCTGCAACAATAAAAACAACAATAATCACTTTGTATTCTTTTCCATTTCGTGTTTTTGTGGTTAACAAAATTCTCCTAACCAATGCCTTGTTTTCAATTTCACGATCTTGTTTCTGAGACTCATGGACTATAAAAAAATACATTCCAAGCAAAGCTGCAAACACATCAACACGTACAAGAAAAAACAGAACAAAAAAACGTACAAGAATAAACAGAACAAGTATAATCTATTAATAATCTAGTAGTACTTAATGTCCTATAAAACATTCATTTTTACAGTTGAATTTAAAAGAAAGTGATTTTGAAAACTTATCAAAACTATTTTAATTGCTACGGCGCTGTACGTAAATCTTTTTTGTATGAGTGTCAGTAGTATAGAAAAGGAATTTTGGTGACCGTCCGTTAGAGGGCGCTAGAGAGCAGTGGAGGTTGCCACGAGAGGCGCCAGAGAGCGACACTTGGGGCGACACTTGGGGCGCCAAAGAGCACCACTTGGGCCGCCAGAGAGCAGGGTGGGGGCCACTTGGGGCGCCAGAGAGTGGTGGAGTTGAGGAGGGGAGGAGGTATTTTGTCCACTGGGGGTACCAGAGAGCGGTGGAGGTGAGGAGCTGTGGAGGTGTGGAGGTGAGGAGGTGTGGAGGTATGGAGGTGTGGAGGTGTGGAGGTGTGGAGGTGTGGAGGTATTTTGTCCACTGGGGGTACCAGAGAGCGGTGGAGTTGAGGAGGGGAGGAGGTGAGGAGGTAGGTTGAGAAAGGTAGTAGTCATGAGTTGGATCCCCAACCAAGATAAAAGAAATCTAAATCCTAAGAAAAACAGTGGTCCTGAGTTGGATTCTCAACCAAGATAATAGAAATCTAAATCCTAAGAAAAACAGTGGTCCTGAGTTGGATCCCCAACCAAGATAATAGAAATCTAAATCCTAAGAAAAACAGTGGTCCTGACAGGTGTACGATTTCAAACCTAACCCTATGAAAGACAGTGGTCCTGAGTTGGATTCTCAACCAAGATAATAGAAATGTAAATCCTAAGAAAAACAGTGGTCCTGACAGGTGTACGATTTCAAACCTAACTCTATGAAAGACAGTGGTCCTGAGTTTGATTCCTAACCAAGACAGTATAAATCTTAATGCTAAGAAAAACAGTGGTCTCAAGTTTGTTTGCCAATCGAGCAAGTTTGGACAAGTCAGTTTTGTTGTGAAATACTCAGTTTTCCCATGGGGAATTCCCTAGGTTTTTACCAGGTTCGTTTGTATAGGTTTCTTTGCCCATTGCAAAACTTTATCTTAATTTTTGTTATATTTATGTTTAATTTCACAAATTTCTCCATAAGAAAGTTTGGTTTTTAGATACTTTTATTCAATTTTAAAACTTTTTTCTGTAAACAACCTTAATTTTTATTATAACTTTGTTTAATTTTTCTAAACAATCTTGATATCTTATAACTATCTTCAATTTTCTCTTAAACAAGCTCGATTTTTGCTACACATTTGTTCAATTTTTCAAAAATTTCTTAGTCGATCTTGATTTTTAGATATCTATCTTCAATTTTTTTCTTGATATCCTCAATTTTCGTCATACCTTTGTTCAATTTTAAAACTTTTTCTCTAAACAAATTTGACTTTTGTTATACTTATGTTCACTTTTTCAAAAATTTTCCTAAGAAACTTGATTTGAAGATACCTATATTTAATTCTTTTCTAAATAAATGTGGTTTTTGCTACACCCTTGTTGAATTTTTCAAAATTTTTCTTTGTCAACCATAATTTTATTATAACTTTGTTAAATTTTTAAACACTTTCTTAGTCAACCTTGATTTTTGTCTCACCTACTTTCAATTTTTCAAAAATTTTTCTAAGCAACCTTGTTTTTTGTATACTTATGCTCAATTTTTCAAAAATTTTTCTTAGTCAACCTTGATTTTTGTTATACCTTTATTCAATTTTAATAGTTTCTCTTGGTAACCTTGACTTTTAGATATCCATCATTTTTAATTTTTTTTTCTTGGCAACCTTGATTTTTGTCATACCCTTGTTTAAGTTTTTTTCTTTTCAACCTTGATTTTTGTTGTACTTATGCTCAATTTTTCAAAACTTTTTCTTAATCAACCTTCATTTTAGAAACCTGCATTCGATTTTTTCCTAAGAAAGCTTGACTTTTAGGCAGCTTTATTCAATTTTAAAACTTTTTCTCTTAGCAGTTTTGATGTTTGTTCTACCTAACCTCAATTTTTTCTCTAACAACCTTGATTTTTGTTATAAGTTTTGTTCAATTTAAAAAAAATTTTTCTAATCAACCTTAATTTTTGTTTTACCTATGTTTAACTTTTTTCTAGACAAGTAAAGAGCTTCTTAGTGGTACAATAAATTTCTAGACAAGCTTGATTTTTTGTTACAACCTTATTAAATTTTAAAAAATTTCTTGTTTTTTATTCATAGTCAAAGTAATTGTTAAAAGTTTTAAACAAAATTTCTGTTGATAGGTTATTCGTGTTCAATAAACAGATGTTTCATAATAAAAAAGTCGTCTTTTTCCCATTTTTATTATTTAGTAAACCGAATTCAAACATAGTTATTATTTTTATGTTGTATGAATTTAATTTCTAGTGTTAACATTTTAATTGTTTCAAAAAGGAATTCAGTTCTAACTGTGTTTCATCTTTTGGTCCTTTTTATAAATTTTTAATAACAAGAAAACTATTGTAACCTTTACAACGTGTGTCAAGGTCTCCTCTTACACAGAAGCTTGCTGTTCATACCGTATCACGTTTCCTGTTAAAACTATGACGTATTCATGATTGGAGTTTGAAAATCTGGTTACCTTAATTTCCAGTGTAAAAATAGACTAAGCGAAGAATCTTATAGTTTTTAACAACCGTATGTAAAAAGAAATTTTATTTCAAACTTGACCTAAAAAAAATTTGATTTTAAAACACCGACTTAAACTTAGTTCGATCCCCAATCAAATATAACAACCTTTTGTACTAAAAAGTTTTACATTTTTTCACGTTTACTAACAAAATTTGTCGTAAAGTTGATTATTTTATGCGTTTTACCAACTAAATTTTCTAAAATTAACATGAAATTTGAAGTCAAAGAAGACCAACGTAAGGAAGATCAATTCCAAGAAAAGTCAGTCGATTTTTAAAACTATAATAAGATTTATTCTATCAAGTCCTATCGCAGTTAGTTCTTATGTAAAATGAAACAAACCAATCTGGAATTATTTAATTAACTTATTGACTAGCTCGAAATCTAAAAACAAACTTTTGAAAAAGCAGGATTTTTAAAAATTAGCTAAAACTTTCACTTTCAGGATACGGTTTTGTTTGGGCTGACAAACACAAATAAAGTAAGAAACCAATAAATTTAGCGCTTTATCTTGAACGTTGCTAACCTCCGAGAAAAAGGTGTGGACATCAACCATGTCTAAGAAAACGTCTACGGGGTATTAAAAATTAAACTTTTAAATTTCGTTTTGTGGCCAAGTTTTAAATTATTGCACTAGTGTAACCAAAAATATTTTAGTTTTTCTTTCTCCAAATAAAGGTTTTAACCAACAACTTCATTAATTGAATTAAAAATCGATCCACGAATATAATTTTATACATTTTTCAGACGGAGATTTTTAGGTGTTAAAAATTGCAAAAACTTTAAGCCTAATTGTTGCTATTTAAAAATTCTAAAGCCTTACATTGTAAAGGTTTTAGTATGGAAACACTAGATTCTTTTTACGTAAAAATTGAACTTTTTGAAAGGGTTATCTTTCTTCCAAGTGTCGCAGAAGTTTGTTAGTTTTTAGAACAAAATCCTAAAAAATTCTGTTTGTGTTTTACATTTTGCTATTTTTCCAATGCATAGCAACAATTTAACTTCAAAATGGTTGTAACAATTGTTTTCTTTATTGCAATTTTGTCGAACAAGGGGGGTGAACAAACTGAGTTACCAAAATTGTTAGATAACGGCAAATATTCGACTTTCATACAATTTTTGATTAAATGTTTTTACTTTTTATTTAATTTATTTCAACGTAACATTGCTTGAGATGTTAAAAAAAGAAATGCTATGCAGAAACTTATTGGTGAATTCCAAGAAAAAATTTTAAAATCATTGAATTAAACACGGGGCGTTGATTAACAACCAATTACGATCAGTCATCATATCCCAAACTTAACGGTAACAAACCGAGTAAAATGATTCAAGTTAAACCAATTTTTTTTATTTTTACTAGCTTAATAAATCTTTGAAACATCAATTTTTTAGAAAAAGACTGCTTGACATTAGTTAAACCAAAATACTTTAGTTTTTCTTTCTCGAAATAAACGTTTCAACCAAAAGTTTCATCAATTGATATTAACAATATGATTCACGAATATAATTTTATACAGTTTTCACACGGAGGTTTTGTGGTCAGGTTCTTAAAATTATCACTATTTAAAAATTTCCTCAAGAGTCTCACATTGTAAAGGTTTTAATATGAAAACTCTAAATTCCTTTTACGTAAAAAAAAAATTTATCTGTTTGAAAGACCGACCTTTCTTCCCAGTGTCTTACATTTTAAAGTTACGGAAACACTAGCTTACTTAAAAAATCTAAAAAATTTCTCCTAAAAAGTGTATGTTTTTTCCAAGTATCACTGGAGTTTGTTAGTTTTTGGAACCAAATCCTAAAAAAGCTCTACTTTATTTTAGGTTTTTGCTATTTTTCCAACGCATAGCAACAATTCAATCTCAAATTTTTTGTCACAATTGCTTTCTTAATTGCGCAAATGGTGTAATTTTGTCAAACTCTTTGTATAATTGTCACACAGAGACAAATAATCGTCTTTTGCACGGTTCTCATTTTATTTTGTTTTTTCTTTCTCAAAGTAAAAAGAGTCCCATGAAAGTCTTTAGTTTAACTAAATATCGATTCGTTTGTTTTAAATACTAAGTAACAACACAAACATTTCAAAGTTAACTAACAAAAAGTTGACTAGTCAAGTTTATTAGACTCATCTCTTCATGAAAAGATATCGATTTTTGACTTAAAGAGTTTTTTCACCTTGTAACTTTAATGTTTTTCAATCTACTTTGCGTTAAAAAGGCGTTTAGCATCACAAAATTTCACAAGAATTTCTCAAGTTGAAACCGTCTTGATTGAAAATAGCAAATTTGGCGTTAGAAATTGTTCGGTTTGCAAATCAATATCGGTTTTTAGCAACTGTTTATTCATCATGTGACCTAAAATGCGGTGTATTAAATTAATTTTATGATAAAAATCAGTCAACCTTACAAATTTTAACTAGTTGAAACCGTTTGTGCCTCAAAAAATCGGAAACATTACGTTTCAGCATGATTTAATTTGGCATTTTTACAAGTAAACTTTTCGAAACAAACCTACATTTTACTTTGTTCACGTTTCAACAGCTAAGTTTGTTGTTTCAAAGGTTAGACCAACAATTTTTTTTATTTTTGAATTTGAAATCACAACTTGTGCATTTTGTTTTATAAACCTACTCTTTTTAACTATTATGCACGTAACTTGTAGAGCATATCAATTTCTATGTCTTCAACTGGTCTGTTACATTTCTATTTTAAAAAATTCTTTACGTGTTGTTGTCGTTAGTTATAAAAAATTATCACAATTTGTTAAAAATTTTCTTTTATCATGATTTACAAGTTTTTTTTTGATGGTAAAATGTTAATAAAAGATAGAATTTGAAATATTTTTTATAAAAGAATAGCGTTTTTATTGTTTTTCAATGCAAAAGTTTATGCATAAATCTTAAAAATTACACAGATCAAAAAGTTTTATTTAAACCACAGTGTTGTCTATTTTACCAAGTTTTTTGTGTCATAACAGCAATAGACCTATTTCTCAAGTCAACTGTTCGAACTTTGCGTCATAATCACAGTTCTTCTTCTTTCTGTTATTCTCGTTTTCAACACTACCTTTGTCATTTTTAAGGTGATAACAATTTATTTTCTTGTGTTTTTTGCTTAATGTCATTATTACCAACTCATACAATCTAGTTAATTTTATAACTATTTTTATTATTTTTAACATTTACATGTTTGTTTTAGCTTTTGTTTACGAAATTGTTTTTAATTTTTAATTTTAAACGGGTTCTTGTCCAAATTTTTTCAAAAAGTGTGGTTATTTGTAACAGTGAAACGTATGAATTTTTGACAACACAACTACTATGACAATATTTCACAACAAAACTGACTTGTCCAAACTTGCTCGATTGGCAAACAAACTTGAGACCACTGTTTTTCTTAGCATTAAGATTTATACTGTCTTGGTTAGGAATCAAACTCAGGACCACTGTCTTTCATAGAGTTAGGTTTGAAATCGTACACCTGTCAGAACCACTGTTTTTCTTAGGATTTACATTTCTATTATTTTGGTTGAGAATCCAACTCAGGACCACTGTCTTTCATAGGGTTAGGTTTGAAATCGTACACCTGTCAGGACCACTGTTTTTCTTAGGATTTAGATTTCTATTATCTTGGTTGGGGATCCAACTCAGGACCACTGTTTTTCTTAGGATTTAGATTTCTATTATCTTGGTTGAGAATCCAACTCAGGACCACTGTTTTTCTTAGGATTTAGATTTCTTTTATCTTGGTTGGGGATCCAACTCATGACTACTACCTTTCTCAACCTACCTCCTCACCTCCTCCCCTCCTCAACTCCACCGCTCTCTGGTACCCCCAGTGGACAAAATACCTCCACACCTCCACACCTCCACACCTCCACACCTCCATACCTCCACACCTCCTCACCTCCACACCTCCACAGCTCCTCACCTCCACCGCTCTCTGGTACCCCCAGTGGACAAAATACCTCCTCCCCTCCTCAACTCCACCACTCTCTGGCGCCCCAAGTGGCCCCCACCCTGCTCTCTGGCGGCCCAAGTGGTGCTCTTTGGCGCCCCAAGTGTCGCCCCCAAGTGTCGCTCTCTGGCGCCTCTCGTGGCAACCTCCACTGCTCTCTAGCGCCCTCTAACGGACGGTCACCAAAATTCCTTTTCTATACTACTAGTGTCATACAAAAAAGATTTACCATGACTGATCGCTGCTTTTCTTTTTAAGTATAGTCAACATTATTAATAAGCAGCATAATTCCATTTGAGAATTTTTTGTAAAATGCTTATCCCAAGGACACAACGAAAATCTTTCAGACAAAACCAAAACCAGATTTCTTAATTTACCAAGCAATTACAAGAACATAAAAGACAATATGCCCTTATCAAGGAGGCAGCGATAACATCAACAGTCATCGAATTAGCTGCCATCTTAACCAAAAAACAAAAAAGCATAAAACTAACAATTAAATCAAATAAAAGAATAAATAAATAAATAAAAAACAACAACACTCAATCATAACGAACGCAAATACACTATTATTAAATCAAGCCGCATTATAAACTATTATAACGGACTGAGAATCGAACGCGTTTTATTTTTTGCCATGGCACTCAGCTCTATTAAAGAGCTTTTTAATATCCCACAAATCTGCAGGTTTTATCTGCGCGACAACACGTCGAGTCAACTCAATATTTACATAGCAAGATAGGTTGGGGTGTCTAGGACCCAAAAATTTAACCCATATATTTTCGCTCTGGTACGCTTCACTGAACAAAAGGTAAATGTAAACCTATGTAATTGCATTGTTTTAGTTTCGAAAATTATCTTTAATCTTAAGATTGTTTTGTTTTCGTAATAATAAATCTACTAATTTTTTCAAAATATTTAACCTCTAAAACACAATGTTGAATGAAATTGATTTTAGATAAAAACTAAATCAACTTTTTAAGCTCTTCCAACCCCAAAAGTTATCTTTGGCCACATTTAAAACGTGCCCATCAAAACTGCGAATGAAAAACCATTATTTTTCCCACATGACTGAAAAAGAAAAAAGTATCCTTGACATTGTTGGCAAACAAAAACGCTTAAATTTATACACGCTCTCTATCATAATAAAAATGCGTTTAACAAAATTTGGTTAAAGCACTTAAAAATTTGCTTGACAAAAACTGTAAAAGAAATTGCAGAAAAAAAGTAATAAAACATATTTTTGTAAAAAGTTTTATCGGCTTAAAAATTTCATTTAACTTTCTGAAGTTAGTGTCGTTTCTTTTCTTTCTTTCGAAGATCCCGTCGACAATGACAGCTTATCGGCAAACTTATAACGTGCTTTTTAATTTTTATTTCGGTATTTATATTTTGTTTCCGTTTTGCTTTGTTGTGTTTTACTTTAAGTTTTTTCGCCCATCTTTTTGTCTTCTTACATTGGTTTGGAACCTTGCATCCTTGGCATAAAACTGAGTTAATCGTAACCGGATCAATGTGTTTACATTTCAGAGCTACCGATGAGTAAGTGGCGAATCCAATTGTTTTGTTCGTCGACGACACGTGATATTCGCATTTCAACTGTTTTAAGATTCTAAAAAAATAATTTATTTGGTTAAAACAAAAGTGCCCATTACGCAACCTTTAGAACAGGAGTGTCAAACTGGCGGTGCGCGGGCCAAATTCTGCCCGCCATGCTCTATTTTGTAACCCCATCTTTCAAATTCTATTGCCATATTGGGCCGGTGCCTACTTTTTTCGGGACGAAACTAAAGAAATCCGAGTCAGATTCAAAGTGAAGACTTTTTTTTTGGACAACACTACCTTTTGATCTAAAGTAAAGTCCTTTTAATTTTTATTTGAAAAATAGTCTGGCCCGCATGAAATATAAGTGAGCAAATATGGCCCTCAGCATCAAATAAGTTTGACCAACCTACTCTAGAACCTGTCAGATACGCGTGATAAGATTAAACCAGGGATAAGATTAAACACGTAGTTTTTTTACGTAGTTTTTTTTTACATTTAGCTTTACATTCTTCAATTTGTATTCTTCAATTTGTAATCAATTGAAATTAGTGTTTTTAATTATTAACCCAAATAAAGGTCAATTAAATGTTGGTAATAAAAACCCTGAAAAATTTGTTCTTTATTTATTTGGATTAATAAATAAAATTTGACCTTGTCACACTTTATTTATAATAATTTTAATCATAACGATGTTGTTTATTTCCGTTAAAAGTAATTCGTAGTTTTACTATGAAATCGCATTGCCTTGAAGCGCTGCTTTCCTATTATGTGATATAAAGTTCGATTCGCTTTCTATTGCTTGATGCATGTATCCTTTTTCTCATTTCGCCCGACAATAATGACGTAATATGTTTTTGTCCAAGCTTTACTATCTTGAAGAATTTTGAAGAAAGTGGAATGTTCTGGCGCATTCAAGCGTAGCGCTTTCTCCAGGGAATTCGAGTTAAGTCCCGCATATAGGAGTAAATTCGTCGACACGTGACTTTTATCTATACATGTACGCTCGCTCTATCGCAATGACAGAGAGACGAGAGACGACCACGAAGACGAAAACGAAGTAAACGAGAGAGAGATAATTTGAGACGACTCGAGAGACGGCTCGAGTGAAAGTTATTTGGTTTGGGCGCAGGACGTGCCCGTTAGATTTTGTATCGGTTGACAATTGTTGAATTTATTTTGCGCCAATGTTTTGGAGTTGTATTCTATGGAAGTAGAATTATTTGTGTTGGTTGAATCAAGTTATAGCGTTGATTTCGCTTTGCAAAGCGAAGATCGTGAACTTTGTAATACATTCGTTCTTATTAAAGACAGTGGTCTCTGTTTGTCTGTGAAGAAGAGTCTTCAACGAAACTAATCCGAGCTTTTGTTTAAACCAACGGTATAAAAGCTTCAGGCTCATAGCAGACTATTTCTCGAGCCGGAATAAAATAAAATTTAGACACAGCTTTGTTTCAGCGCAGGTATTCGGGTTACCTAGCTCAACTGGTCCTTTAGGATTCCCGAACAAAGTCTGTGACGGACTTTTATTTGGATTAATAAATAAAAATACTCATTTCCAAATTTTATAATTTGGTCGTCAACAAAGAAGAAAATTAATTGACGATTTTACTTTACGAAGCGTCTAACTGTGTTCTACTCCTGAATGTTTGGTGTGGACTGGACAACACACAGTCATCCAGGGGGATCGGTTGAACTGCGACGAGATGTCGAGAGCACTTGTCACAGAATTGGCCCAGAATTTTCGCGCCAGAGTTGGAATCTACGTTCGCCGTTTATTTAATTAAATATTTTATGCCACAGCAACAATAACACGAAATATTAAGTAGTGATTTTTATATACTGCTACATTTTTAACACTTCTTTACCTTTCGGTCGCTTTTCTTTGGAAAGGTTTGCAATCTTTTAGACAACGTTTCAATCGGAAAGCAGAGAGCCCAGGCATATTAAGAAGAATCTACGAAATATTATTTATAAATCATTCAAAATAATTTATTACATAGTTGCTAAGCTCATTAAATGCAGAGATTACAATAAATTTTGTTTTAAAAATAAATAGTAATTTTATAGATACCTACAAGGATAAGTAATAATTGATGGATATTCATTACTTTTTCTCCTATGTCGAAACGATAAATAACAGATTTTATGATGAGAATGAAGAAAATGACGATAACTATTTATATCTAGACTACTGACACCAAAATAAATGAGTTGAATTAAGAATTCGTTTTTATATGAGTTTTGGAGATTGAAATAGTTATTTTGACCAACTTATGTTTTTTCATCATTACGTCATTGAGAGCTACGAGCATACCTCCCGGTTCGAATAAAAGAATTTCATTGTTCGAAACTACAACACTTTGAACAATTACAAACTTTGATCAATAAAGTAGAGACAATCCAAAATTATTTTGAAATTTGAAACCTTAGCAATAAGCAACTCTAAAGGCGTTCAAAGTTACTTGACATGGAGCAATACACTGGTCAACAAAAAAATTTTTTTTCTTGCATGGACTTTGAGAACGAAGTTAGGGTAACTTTGGGGTGCTGAATCCGAATCTGAGCTCAGGTTTTCTCTATCACATCACGTTTTTGTAAAATTTGCATGTTTTGTAGTGCTGCATTGTGTGAAAGTTGCTCATTTGCTCAGATGTTTGATGCCATTAATCAAGCACAAAAGCAACTTCAAAGGCATAGTTTTTAAACCAGTTTTGCGAAATGGGAAAAAAAGGCCATAATATTGTTTATGGCGCCGGAAAGTCGTGAGAAACTCAACTTCTTATTTCGATGTTGGATACGAGAACTAGCCATGAAGTTACAAAAACTGCACTTTGCAGACATGGTAGTAAGGTTAAGAAAGGTTGTTCTACTGAAACATATGTTTGTTTGTAACAACAATAGTTTCTAAACAGGAGTGTTTGTTAATATGTTACAGGTTCGTAATATTTACAGTTCAGTGTTTTTAAAGCTTTTGTTCTGTTTCATCTTACGTTAAGGTCTTAACATGTTTGTGACTTCCAAGCGAAGAAAATGCTGCAATAACCTAGATATTTTCTGTTACATCTAAGGTTGTTTTACTTTACCACCTCAAAGACGTAATATCAATAGTTTTATCAAAAAAATTTACCTTGCTTATTTTGGAGTACCGCTTGGTGACCAGGACAAAAGTTCGGCGCCTCATCAAGTTTGCACAACGTGTGTCGAAACATTGAGATACTGGTCTCAAGAAAAGAATGCGAAGCTCAAATTTGGTGTGCCAATGGTATGGAGAGAACCAAAAAACCACGTGGATGACTGCTACTTCTGTCTCGTAAATGTCTAAAGATTGAACAAGAAAAACAAGCAACATTTGCAATACCCAAACATACATTCTGCTATGCGACCGATTCCCCATAGTGACAAAGTACCTGTACCCATTTTCACCAAGCTTCCGGACATTGATGAGGACCAGCTTAGGTCTTCCACGTCTTCAACCAATTCTGATGATGACGTTGAAGAACATGATATAGCGCACGAGGTATGAAATGCTGGCTTTGTATAGTCAGTCTGAATTGAATGATATGATACGAGATTTAAATTTGCCAAAGCAATCCGCTGAAGTGCTGGCTTCCAGACTGCAGGAAAAAGATCTTCTCAAAGCTGGTACAAGTGTTTCATTTTATCATAACCGGGAAGAGAAATTAAAAAAGTACTTTCAGTCTAATGGCCAGCTTCTTTACTGTACAAATGTTGAGGGGCTTCTTCTTGCTATGGGTTTGTCTGCATATCGTTCAAATGACTGGAGACTTTTTATTGATAACTCAAAAAGAAGACTTAAGTGTTTCCTGCTCCATAATGGTAACCAGTATGGATCCATCCCTATAGGACACTCTGTCAATCTGAAGGAAAACTACGAAAACATCAAGGTTGTGCTTGAAAGACTAAAGTACTGCGTTCACCAGTGGTTGATATGTGTGGATTTAAAAATGGTGAATTTCCTATTAGGCCAACAAGGAGGTCATACCAAATATCCTTGCTTTTTATGCTACTGGGCTAGTAGAGCCAACGAAGAGCATTGGGTAAGAAAAGAATGGCCACCAAGGAATACAATAAAACCTGGAGAAAAGAACATTGTCAATAACTTCTTGGTTGATCGGAAAAATATGATTTTGCCGCCACTACACATCAAACTTGGACTAATAAGCAATTTGTCAAAGCACTTGTCGTTTTGGAGACTGTTTTGAATACATTTGCTCAACCTTTCCTGGCCTTAGCTATGAGAAGAAAAAAGCAGGGTTATTTGATGGGCCTCAAATCAGAACGTTGCTCAGGGACCAGTATTTCGTGATTACAATGACTGTCGTTGAGGCTCGAGCTTGGAAAGCATTTTCTAAAGTGGTCCATAAGCTCCTTGGTAATAAGAGAGTTGACAATTATATAGAGTTGGTGGAGGAGCTGCTTCTCAGCCTACAAGACCTTGGGTGCCAAATGAGCATTAAAGTGCACTACTTGCACAGCCACCTCAGCGAATTTTCCGCAAATCTTAACGACATTAGTAAGGAGCAAGGAGAGCGTTTCCATCAGAATGTCAAAGTGATGGAAGAACGTTATCAAGGTCGATGGAACTGCAACATGATGGCAGATTACTGCTGGAGTTTGATGAGAGATGTCCCTTACGCAGTTCATAAAAGATTAGCAACAAAAAGAAAACTTTTGATGCCATAATGTGATTTCGTTTGTGCTAAACTATGCGTTGGATTTGTGTACAGTCGTACTGATTGTTGCGATGTGACAGTGTTACTTTTCGTATGTTTCTTGCTTGGTTTTGTTTAAACCTGCTATTGTAGTTTTGTGAGAATGACACAAAACGAAAAAACTTAGACTTTTATTGATGTCGTACCTGTGTTAAGCATAATGCTCCAGATTGTGTATTTTTAATATATTTCACGTATTTACTATTTATATATGATGTGGTCAATAATACTCAAACACGGTTTAAGATTACAAATAGCTTTGAAAAGTCATTTTAAAGGAATGCTGCCTTCCATTGTAAACATTATTTCACTTATGGGCACTTAAACGCAACATAATTTTTTTAATTTTTGGCAAAAATTAGCAATTTTTAAAAAATTAAATTTTTATATCTTAAAATAACACCAAATTTGGATTCAGCGCCGCCAAATTACCCAAAATCAGTTGAAAAAGTCCATGCAAGAAAAATCGTGTTAACCAGTGATAGTGGTCATAACCTTCTGCATTTATAAAATATTGATATGCGGTTTCTGGAAGATTAATTTGTTTGTTGCGATTTTTACAAAGTTTCTCAATTGTAAGAAAATTGAAATGCGGTATAAGTTTTTCATCAGAAGTATCGTCACAAGCGCGACGCTCTTAACCACTAGAGCACACTGCGACAAAGGTTGATCCCGTACAGGGATCCGAATGAAAACGACTGCCATGACCATTTATTAATTGAATTGTTTTGACCAAATTAATTACTTGATTGCTTTCAAAACAAGAATTTCGCGATTAGCAACTCAAGAAAACAAAAAAAAAGTCGCGACATAGTCGAATTAAAACAGTTCTCACGAAAACCTTCGATTTCCGCCGAGGAATATTTGCAAAACAACAAAACGCTTTTGATTAATTATTATTTGAAAACCTTATGCTTATTAATGTTGAATGTTTGTAATATTTTTAAGTGTACGCTGATTGCTAATCTTGAAGTGATTAAAGAAAATTTATATTTTATTAGTTGCGGCATTCAAGAAACACTTAGGCCTATCTATAAATTAAAAAAATTAAAATTTAAGTCCACACCAATAACTCATTGCAATGCTGGGCCTTCTATTTCAAATTTTCTTATCATCATTGCTTTCTTTGTTTAAGTATTGAGCAATTGCAATAATAAACAACTAACTTCAAGGCCCAATTAAACACTCGATTTGTGTCGGTTACAAAACAAAGAGAGAGATAATAAGTCGAAACCAGAAGTGATACAATGAGAAAGGCGTGGTCAAGTACAACGCAAAAGAATTCTTTCTCAAAACAGTAGCTTTTTCACTTTACTACCCAACATATATTTTTTTGCGCGCACAATATACAATCTATTAAAATTATATATCAAAATTTAAAAATTATTTTTTTACAATTGTATTTTAAATTTTATATTTAAATTTTATTTAATCGTATTTTAAATCTAATTTTGATTTAAATTATATCTATACGAATATCTATTTTGATATGATCTATATGATACGAATATCTATTTTGATATGAATCATAAAATTGAAAGTTGTTTTTGATATAATCGACATTTTCTTGTAATTTTTTTGATAACAGTTTTTTAGTACCGGTAGTTGCAAACATTTAACTAATTTTTGATTGATTCGCTGCCTGTTTGCAAAACACACAGCCTGCTAGTGCATTGATTTTAACGTAAAAGCTTGATATTTTTAAGCGTCTTAACGCATTAATTGTTATTTTATGTATGGTCTTCTATTGTATAATAAATAAGAATTAATATAGCTTTGCCATTTTGAATTACGATTAATCTTTCTTGTGTACGTAGATTGTTTAAAAATAAATAAAAATATCGAAATTTTATGAAATTGAAAAAATAAGTTTTTTAGTTGTTTGCTTATTTTTTTAAAATAATTTTTTGATTAAAGGCTACATAAAAGAAAAAATACATATTTTTTAGATTTATTTTTTAGAAATTCTTTGTCGTAACTCACAACAATTTCATAGGTGATTGAAAGAAGTCTTGATCGTATTATATTACCGATAATAACCTGAACCATTCTGTTGTGTTCTTGGGAAAGAGACTTTACGGCACTTTCCCCTGCTTGGTGGTCTTGACAAGCAGTTCTAAATTACAGTAATATCTCTTCTTTGTGGTACATATATACATATAGCTCTTTACGTATTTGCAGCGCAGGTACACTGAGTAATATCTCTACTAAATTACTAGCGGACAGCAATATCTTGGCATCTCCGGAAGCAGGTCGGGGTAATTGCTTAACCTATGTATAGCGCCTCCGTCGCTTTCCTGCGAGTCAGGAGGATAAATATAGAGATAAAAATAAAATAAATAAAAACCCTTTATCCTTTCGAATTTGTTTTTGTTCACTGTGAGGTGACCTGGTGTGAGACGGCCACGCGAAACAATTAAAAATGTTTAATAAAGAGAAATGGCGGTTGGCATAATTGATGTTTTGTCAGGAGCATAATACCGAAAAGCAAAACCAACAAAAAAAACTAATTGGGAAGAGAATTTTGTTTGGTAATTGCGACAATGCACATAGTCGTTTTTTCCTTTGCAGAGTTTGTCGCTAAGCAACAAACTTTTTTTAAAGAACAGCATTCAAAATATTTTTTTTTTGCTTTACGAGAGGAAAACTAGTAAAAATTTTAAAAACGTTTGTTCGGATATAGTCCAATATAAACCATCAGGCTGCTGACGAATTGCGAGTTTGCAACACCGACATAAATTAATAGAGTGGATGCTCAACCTTTGAAGCGGTTCAAACGGTTCAACTTAATTGAAGCAGGGAAGCCCAAATGTGACGGAGTCGCAAAACTGCCTCGTCCTTCCAGCTCCGCACAAACGCGCTTCACGACCAACACCAGACTTTATGATTTATTTTATTTGAAAACAAAACAATAATTGCGGCGCTAGTCGGAAACGGTTTTCTAAACAAATGTTACATTAATCAACTTCAACCTATAAACACAATGCACACACTCACCAACAAAGTTGGCGGACGAACAAAGAGAATCGACAATATGAACCAAACTGCTACCAAATGTAGCCAATGTCCAAGGGGACTAATAATTATTAACAGATATAAAGTACACAATAAAATTGGATCTTTCATCGATCACAAAGTTTCTGTCGAAAATAAGTGGCAACCAACACTTGCCCAACACAACGTGGCATTACTTAATGCCTAACAGCCGCGCGAGAACGCACTTAAAGGCGGCGCTGATTATTTAGCGCCAATAAGAAGTCACGCCGGCTCGAAACCCGCTAGCGGTAAACTACGTGACAAACATTACGCGAACAACGTAACACCAAACTTTTATCTGTTGTGGGCCAAATTTCTGTCTGACAATTTGCAACGGGCCGCAATTGGTGAAGTAATCCAATTAAAGGCTTTTTTTCTTGTCTTCTAACTACATTGGTGGTTCGAATTTTAGTTGGTACAAAAGTTGATTCAAAAATGTCCCGTGCAAGTCACTGATGACTTTTTTTGTGTTTACTTTGATTTTACGATTATTTTAAATTTATTTTTATGATAAATAAACTTTGAACCAAAACTTATAAAAAAAAAGTTACCGTATAAATTTCATTCTTTTTACGTTTTTTTTACTGGGCCGAAAATAATTGTATTACGAGTTTTTTACGCATCATCGAATTGATTTAGGGGCATTGCAATTAAGTTAATTGAGTATTTGATTAAAAACTCCTTCGCGGGCCACATGTGTCCTGGGAGCAATTTTCAATTTTGTACCCAAGAAATCGTAATCTATATATTTTCAACCGATTAAAAATTTAAAAGTTTTTTCGCTGCTATCACTCTGCTCTTGAAGCGATCAAGGCGCACTCCATGTTAGTGCACTCCATGGCAAAGCTTGTTTTTTACGACTTTTTAAGATAATAAACAAGCCAATTTGTTTCATATGTAGCGTTTGTAAATGTACCGAAAAATAAACATGATTGAACTGTAATGAGCAAATGAGAATTTTTTGAGCAGAGAAAAAAATTTGGATTTTTGATAGATTGAAAATATTTAGATTACAATTCCTTGGGTACAAAAGTGAAAATTGCGTCCCGGGAGCTAGGGGTTGAGCAGTCCTGATTTAGATTTTAGCTATTGATTTAAACTAGATTTAGTTTGCGGACAACACATTTTCACAACAGCAACAACAACGAACCAGAACAACAACACACCATATACAAGAGTCTTTTTCACTTCACTACTGTTGCAAAAGCAATTTTCAATAACCTTTCTTTTTACCAGAAATAGGCGAACCGTGATAACTGTTCTCGATCACACAAGGAGCTTAATGTCTTTGCTTTTAACGTGATCCAATTAGTTAATTGTTTTATGTGGGACCACGATTAAACTTTGTTTCATATTCAATGCAACAAAACTTTTTTACATTTTAAGGCGTTCTTGCAAAAAATATTTATTTTCAAGATGAGAATAGGTAAAAACATTGCAAAAAGGGGATTTTTTATTTAAGAAAAAACTGACATTTGGTGTTTTTTTGATGACACTTGTTATTTTACCGAACAAAAAGTGTAGCCAGGGACATGTGTATACCATTTGAAGCAATTTTGATGCTCAAGACATAGCACAAGCTTAAGTACAAAATTTTGTTGTCGTTGTTTGAAGGGGCATCGACTTCGGGTCAGACCCAAATAGGATTGGGGCTGAGGGTTTATGAGGCACGCTATTAAAACGTGGTCTGCAGTTTATTTAGTGGAGCTAACAAAATTTAATGCTCAACAAGCATGGGTCAAAGATCATTGTGCATATAAATGATCTGTAAGCAATAGGTTGGAAAAGGACTATGGTAGAATTTATTTTCTTATGAAGGTTGATCAATGAAATACAGTAATAAAAAAAAATTAATTTCAAATTACAAACATCATCATAGTAATGTTTTGTGGGTCCGGTAGAAAATGGTATTGTAAACAAGATTAATTCTTATTGTATTTCAATTAAAAAGAAAAAATGAACAGACAAGAATATAGTTCGCAAGATAAAACAAGAAGCGCGAACGTTCGATTTGTATCAATTTTGGCATTTTATAAACACGATTCCATTCAATAAGATTCAACAGTTTGAATAATGCTTGTTGTACTTGTCAGGCTATTAAAAAACAAAACAAAACTTTTAAATACAATTTTTGTTGTCAGCTTTGATTTTAATCAGTGACATAAAAATGTTTAAAAAAATTAATTCGTGCAATCATCTAGATCAGTGTTCTCAACGTTTTTGCGGCATTCCTCGTTTCTAGGGCTCAGATTCTATTACTCCTTCTCAAAAAAAAATAATAACTTAATGATCACAGTGAACAAAAAAAAGTGATTATTTTCCCCGGGCTGGTACGCCGATGATTACGAGGAACGTACCAATTTTTTTGTGTCAATTTACATTTTACCAAGATTCTCAAATTCTTCCACTAGTGATTTTTCCTCCCTTGAGATCTCAAATTCCTCCTTCGGAAACGAAGTGGTGCACGTTTGAGAAATACTGATTTAGATTAACAGATTAACAAACAAAATGATATAATGCACTAATATTCTAGTTCAAACAGCAATTTCGTTCAGAGACATCAAATTTGTAAGATAAAAAGAATGAAAGCTAACAAGACACGACTACGAAAGGCCTTACACTAAAAAAGTGGCGACAACTGAGCTGCGTCGACCGAAAACAATAAACCCGTCGCCAAGCGACAACGCCAATATATTGCATAAGACTTCAATAGACAATTAGAGAGCAGAAAAACAAAGCTATCTTGAAAAGGTACAACTGTTGCTCGGTAAAAACAATAGGTTCGCTATCTCGACGTAACGAGTTCAATTGAAGAGACGACTGGAAACTCCGAAATCGCCGAATGAAGATCGAGAACGGCGAGTGATTTGAATCAGGTCCTGGAGTCTACCATCAGGTTTTAATCGCTGAGTCGCTTTTCTATAATAAACATCGAGCAAAAGTCAACAGCTAGAATACCAACAGGATCATTGTGAGGACGTATAGATTCTTTTTCCTGGATTTTACTGTTTTTTTTTCCAGGAAAAAGCAGCATTTTTTACAGGGGTAACAAACCAGACACAAACTGCTTCCCGAGTAAGAGCATTTAAAAGAGTCATAGTGTGGGAGAGAGGTGGCTTTTCAATAGTGAGTGAATGAAAGATTAAAACCAAGCTTCAAGATTGGATTGATACAGTTCAGCAAAAAACTTTTCTTTGTATCGAATTTCCCACTTGTCAAATACTGTATTTTTATCTTATGTGGCATGAGATAGAGCCGGGAGATAACTATAACAAACATTAAATTAAAATAACAATCCCTTAATGATGACGTCAAAAATATCTAAAAATTACAATTATAAGCCTTCATAAAAGTGCTTTTGTTACGTTGCAATCACAATCATGGTATACATATGTACCACTGTCCTTAAAGCGTTAATCGTCAGAGTCAAGACACTTAGATTGGCATTTGTCCAACAGACTTTCATATATTCTTCACACAATTTCATTATCTCCTACGTCTCAATTCCGATTTTTTTGCAAAAATTGCTTCTGCCTGCCAGACCTTTGAGCTTGGTCCCCGCCTTTTGTTTACTCACTATGTGAAGACCAACTTTCTCCCACAACGGAATAACAGCTTTTCAAATGTTGGAGTTTCTGACATCAAGCTGTTTTTTCAGGTAAACGTATTGATCTATTGCATTAGAATACCAGAGAAACATATTCCCCTGTAGTTGGTACAAAAGGTCTAAATTAAAAATTAGACGAAATTAATAATTAACTAATATTTTATCAGATATTCAACGAAAATAAAAACCAAAAAATTTCCGGATAGCTAAACTAGCATTATTATAATATTATCGAAAAATTGCAAAAAAATTGTTTTTTCCAAAAAATTTTTTTCTGTTGTAGATAGAGCAATCACATGTATTAAGTGGGCAGAGAAAGTTGACCCTCTTGCACATTTTTGATACCAACTTCATCGGTTTAGACTAAGTAGTTTTTGAGATACGCTTAAATTGGAATTTCAACCATAGTGTGCTTGAAACAGCTCAGGTTGTAACGCTCCGACTCGCGAGCAGAAGGACGCGAGTTCGATTCTCGGAACTGGAGTGATTTCCTTTATGTCCTTAAAAAAGACAGTTCACGACATATCACTAAACAAAGCCACCTTGCTTAAAATAGAAAGCAGCAACCAGGTTAATATGGGCATAAGAAGATTATCGTTATTATTTTAACTGTTATCCTTGAGGACAATGGTGGGAGATGTCATTCTAACTCGGTTGGCTCATAGTTGTTCGGTACTTAATCCGACCTGCTTTAAGAAATGCCAAGATATGGATGACCCGTTGAAATATTTATTTGGCTTCTTATTGATATATTAAGTGGCATAACTGGAAGTGAAAGCAACTTAGAATTTAACAAAATTATCGTTGAATTCTTTTTCTAAAACCACTATAATATAGGGTTTTCCATTAAGAAGTCAACCTTTTGCAATAAGAAGTTAATCTTTTGCAATCCAAAGTTAATGTTTTGCAATCAAAAGTTAAAAACCAAGTTTTTAATTACATTTTAGATATTAATAAATTATTAGAGAAACCTAATTATGGAGACCTAATTATGGAGACTTAATATTATGGTGATCTAATACAAAGACCTTATATTATCAATTATATAGACTCTATATCATCAAATATATTGTATATATATATATATCTTTGTATAGGGTCACCCGATAGGGTCTATATACATATATCGTAGATAATATGGGGTCTCTGTATTAGGTTTTTATAATCTATAGTCTCCATAATTAGGTTTCTGTAATATAGTCTTCATAAAGTATATATAGATAGGTATATAGACCTATCGGAGATCCTATATGGAGACCCAATATTATGGGGACTATATTATGTAGACCATATTATGGAGACCCAATATATATCATATTATGGAAACTATATTATAGAAACCTAATTATGGAGACCTAATATATATATATTATGGCGACCTAATACAAAGGTCCTATTTATCAATATATTTGATCATATAGAGTCTATATAATTGATAATATAAGGTCTCTGTATTAGGTCACCATAATTAGATCTCCATGATATATATAGTCTCCATAATTAGGTTTCTATAATATAATATAATATAATTAAAAAGTTGGTTTTTAACTTTTGATTGCAAAAGACTAACTTCTTATTGTAAAAGGTTGACTTCTTAATGGAAAACCCTATATGATAAAGGTGGAAGTTTACTCTCCATCATTCTCATTTTTCTCTTTCTCAACTCTCTCTATATTTTCTGCATGTTTAACGTTCGTCGTTGTGTCGCGTTTCCTTTTTATGCTGCATAGTACATTGCATATTATTTAACATTGTTACTAAGCATGAATAAAATATCATCATCATCATCATATTGTTAATTTCCGGTCACGCTAAAACGTACTTGTCTTTGCTTATATTAACTTTAAAATGTGAACCCCTATTCTTATTACTTAACAGAAATAAACAATTTTTTCGAAAAGCAAAAAATAACTGGAAGAAATTCGAATCTTACTTAAAACACCAGCGAATTTTCATGAATTTATCATTCTGTACAGCGCGTGATGCGTTGGTGAGATCGAACGGTTCTTCTATTCGAATCAGCTTCCGATACCAGGGGCTGCGGGGGGAACTGTCGTCCACTTGAAAACACTGCGGGGGTGCAAAATCATTATCAAGATTTGTGATTAAAAGGGCGATGAAAGTTAATTTACCTTTGGTTAGGTAAAGTAGTATGTATCGAAATATCGAAGAATATCGCGCCTTGTGTTGCGTCTGGACGCTATCTCATTGCAAACAAATTTGAGAAGCAACTATGGTTTTTAATTGTGAAGCAACAATTAAATACGTGGTTGAGTACTTTGTTTACAACAATGAACAAATGAACACAGTTAAAAAAAAACAAAAATAATTAAATTAAAAAAATTGTTTAATCTCTAAAACATTGCAAAGTTAACAAAGGTTGTTGCTGTTTACTCTATCACTACCATGCCAGCAAGCGCGTAAAAACATCTTCGTTCAATGGAAAGCTGGAAAATTCTCGAAGTATAAACAAAAATTGAAATGACACTAAATCGAAAACCTAGATATTTACTTGATCACAAATAACTATCGACGTCAGTGGTTCCCAAACTTTTTTGTCAGTGAACACTGCAAGGGTTTTAACTTGAAAAGGAACACCTGATACGCTCAAAATTCGATGGCGGATAAAAAGATCATCATTTTGAAACTTTGTCAAATTTTTTCATTTTTGTCCCAAAAAACTAGGTATAGATGACTATAAAAAAAAGTCTTCACCTCAAATCTTAATCAGATTTCTTGATTTGGATCATATATCATGTAGGCCTACTGTTATGGCAATTATTAATTGCATAAATTTTTTTTCTTAAATCTTTTGCGTAAATGCATACATAATCAGTTGAAGCTCATGGAACCCTTTAGAAATTTGATTAGAACCTTAGGGTTCCGCGAAACATACTTTGGGAATCACTGATCTACGTCATAATCGCCTTCTATTTGCACACAAGCGGACTCACGTTACTCTGTCGAATCGAAATAACTTTTTTATAATCGTAAGAAGTGAAGTATTGAAAGAATCCAACCAAAAGTTCGGAAAGGGATTGCTTGTTTTGGGATCTCCAAACAGGAAGAGAGCGAGCCAAGGATTCGACATCGTCAATGGAGGTTTCGGGGGAGAACCGGGAGGGATAAAGGCGCTGCAGGTTGGGGAGGACACAAGGTTTTACGCCGAACTAAACAAACAGTATATTTAAGAAAAAAAATTTCGAGAAAAGTCGCGGATGATTTTATAGCTGGGTTGCGCAACCGGCGTGTCGTTGGATAACAGTTGTTGTTGCTGTTGTTGTTGTTGTTGTAACAGTAATCTGATTGTATTTTGTAAAAACTTTTTTAACAAAGAAACATGAAATATTTTTTTCATTTATGCTTCTAAAACCGTTGGACCAATCGCTGACTTAAATCTTAAAGTTCATTTTTTGTTTAAATTCACGTGATTTTTTTACATATTTGCTCAAGTTGAGTAGCAAAATTTTTTAAGTTTCTACGTGTGCCGTGAGTAGGGTTTATGATTTTTCGGACTTTTTATTATTCCGGTTCTTTCCGTAAAAAAATATAAATTCTCGAAAATTTCCAAAATCTTAAATAAAATGGAAAGCTGATATTGAGGAAGTAACTTTTACCCCTTTTAATTCATCCTTGAATTTTTCTAGATTCTCTAGATTTGTTATAGAAAAGGATTTAGGAAAATAAACGTACTTAGCCACTTTTATATAGCAATTAGTAAAATCAGTTTTTTTTCAAAAATATAAAAAATTTATTTCAACATAAATAAACCATTCTTTTCTTAAAATAAGTAAACAATACTTTTTTAAAAACCTTTAAAAATCAAAAAAAATTCTTTATAAAATAACTTCATAAATTTTTCAAAAACTTTAAGTCATTACTTTCCGAGATAACATTTTCAAATTTTATCATTACTACGATAACTGTTTAAAAATCATATTGCATTGTCTGGAGAGTAATCTTGTGATAAATAACCCCGCTGCAAAAAAGAACCTTTCGACTTCTACTGAATACTGCGCTGAATATTTTTGTATTTTGTACTTAACCTTTCGACTGCTACTGAATACTGCATTCATCGTCTTCTTTAAGAAATTGATAACCTCTGTGGTGGCGCCAGTATGAAATAGCCCGAGATTTTCCGGAAAGTTTGTCCGGAATCCCAGGACATAAAACACAACCGTGACTGAAAAAGGCTTCGGAGAACTGGTTAGCAAACGTATGCATAACTTTGCACAGAAGAAAGATGCCGTCAAACATATAAACGTAATCAAGCTACAACTTGCAGTGTATAAGCACAACAACTACGTAAGAAAAATACAACTTAAAAAAGTAATATGTAAAAGACCTGTAGATAATGAACGACCATTAGGGCCAAACAGTAGCTGCTAAGAGTACCCAGCCTGGCTTCATTGATTTCGTTCTGATGAGCCCATTCCTTTACGCAAAAAACAATCGGACGAACTCTGCAAAAGCAACAGAAAGTTGCTGTATTTAGAAGTTAAGCCTTTAAGGGACAGTGGTACATATGTGTACCATGATTGTGGTTGCAATGTAGCAAAAGCACTTTTGTGAAGACATTTTGGTTGTAATTTTTAGATATTTGTGACATCATTATTGAACCATTGTCATTTTATTTTACAATCAAATTCTTATATCCCTCAAAGGTTTAACTGCTGAACTTAGCCGCAAGGTACCTCGGATCTTGCAAAGCGTAGGCGTGCAAGAGCTGCGTGTTTCGAACCCCCGTCAGGTTGTTAACGTTCAGATCACAGTCCAAACCCGACATCGAATCTTGAAACTTAATGATCCGAACCTGAAACAAATTGTGATTGAATGAATCGACACGTTTTTTTAGGTCAGATTTTTCCGGAATTTTCTATCCTTGCGAAGTCGACGGAATAGCTTGCAAGCAAAAGGACGCAAGCCTGATGCTCAAGTCTAACTGGATGATTTTCCTTCGTGCCTTTAAGAAACCTATTTGACGACAAAAAAACGAGCGGTGCTGCTTCACTGCAATGGTGACCTCGTGAACAGAACGAAAAAAACTTCGACAATTCGATATAAATTAATGTCAGTCCAAGTATTTCCTCTTGCCATACAAGATGTCTATATTAAAAAGTTAGAGTATTTGGGACTAAATTAAATAAGCAAACGGTCAGGATTTCAATTAATATAGAAAAGAATAAAAAGGTACTAAAAAAGCAACATGGCACGATTGTTTCATCAGTGCTATTACGCACAGGAAATAATAATACAGAATAATTTACTGCTATAACGTGTTGTGTAACAATTCTTCTAATTGAACGGATAATATCAATTTACTCGAGAAAGTAATATTTTTGCTACAAGCTATGCAACACACATAAAAACTCAAGCTTCAACTATCAATTTTCATTTACTTTGATTTTTTTTTAAAGTATTGCGCATTCTTTTTAAGCGAATTTCAAACTATACAAATATGGTTGGTCAATCTAAACAGCTGCGAGAAACTGATTAAATCTAACAGATGAAATGAATATTCAAATTTTCAAAATAAATATTAAAATTTTCCAGCAGCGTTAAGTTTAATAACATTTTGAATTTATATAATAAATTGAAAAAAAGTGGAATTCTTTAAGAAATTTTTAATTCTGAATTCGATATTCAATCGATTTCCAAATAAAACAGAACATAGAACAAGTGAAAATATGAAGTTTCGCATACCTTGGCTGGAATAAGCTGAAGATTCCTGACAAACGAAGTGTTGCGTAAGAGTTGACGTACATCGTTTAATATTCGCATCACTCTGAATTTCTATAATTTTCATTCAACGTAAGCAAAAAGAAAAACTTTGAAATTGTTTTCCAACACTTAAAAATAAAGTCGAAATATCTAGTCACATAGAATTCTAAAACAACAATGATGAAGGATTTCAAAGGACGAATTTATAGTATTTTAATTTTTTTGAACAGGGGCGTTTAATGCTTTTAAGCCAAGGGTCATTTTGACGGAAAATAATCGCAGGTCAAATAACTAAGCACCGCATCCGAACTTTACAAACAAAAACCTTTTTTTGATGTTCATTCTGTATCAAATTTTTTAACTTCAAATTTTTTTAAATTTAAAGTGAAGACTTTCTTTTTCGATATTCACTACAAAAAAAATTGTTTTTAGGAAACACGATTACCCACTAAGTTTACGTTATTTCGAAAATACCGTGCGGGTTAAATGCTACAAGTATCGTACAACCCGTTCTAGAATAGAATGTTCTAGAATCGAAATGCCATGACTGATTGTGGGACAGAACGCTCTGGAATAATCTTACAAGTGTAAAAATTACTTTAAATTAGATATCCGCATAGATACTCGGTACCACGAGTCGATTTAACTATGCAAGTTTTAATGATTCAACCCTTTCTTTGTAATTTTAAATCAAATTTATTGACATTAGAGCACAATTGTGAGAAGCTGTGATAAAATACTCCCCCATTATAGTTACAATAAATCGTCGTTTCGGTCGAATGTCGTTCGATAAATTGTCGGGTCATGTCGATATTCACCAATCAGCAATTAAGTTATTCTATACTTTTTATTCTATTAGGGTTTTATCCTGTCTATCATGTAGATTAGGCTATACATCCTTTAATACTATTCAGCACTTTCATATTAAATTTAACTATTTTTTTATGTTGCGTATAAGTAACAACTGTGATGTCAGTGGCCAAGACGAGTAAAATTCTTTGTGAAAACTTGTAGGTACAAAAGCCATAACCAAAGCAAATTACTGACTAGAAAAAATGTCAATAGCACCAATAAACTCGGTATTACTTTTTATGCGTTTGGTTACGAATTCAAATCCACGTTGAAAACTTTCCAGAAAATTACTAAACTTTTTGTTCCCCCGATGAGCTCGAAAAGGTTTGAATTAAAACCGAAATATACGAGAAATTTAAACAGTAATGTACACGCCTACACTCAAAACTACTAAATAGGTCTCAAAAAATTTTAAGCATTGTTATAAACATTGTTATCTCCTGAGTATGAGAATAAACTACATCCGGTTGTGAGCTTATTTTTGATAAGTTGGGACAAATGAAGAAACCCTGTCACAACCTCCTCCAGGTCACCCTTGGGCAAGGTATAGCACCTGTGAGCATCCCTAAACATGGGTTACTAAAAAAATAAATAAAAAATAATAATAATAACAGAAAAAAACAATTTAATTTTTCTTATATTATACGTATTTTCATTGATAAAATTTGCTTCAAATTGTTAGAAATTAACTTACAGGTCGATGGCATGATGCTTCATTTCTATGCTCAATTAACATTAGTTTCGTGTTCTGTTAATGATTGTTTATTACCTGTTTTGTGCATATTGTGTGAGTGTGTGTAGGTGTTCAGGGTCAGCGACCATGCCTTTTTAAATAATTACTCTTGTAACCTTTAAGGCCCGTTTCCACTACGAGCGTGGAAAAAAGCATTCTTTGTTTGTTTTATTGATTTTTTTTGCGCTCGCTTCAATTTTAACCGCTCGCTTCAATCGAAGATCAATAAAAGAGAGAAAGAATGCTCTTTTCCACGCTCGTAGTGGAAACGGGCCTTTAATTGGCGCATGTTTCAACGTATATCGTTTTGTCGCTGATTCCTTTTTTTCGACCACATGTGTGCATTTTAATATGATTATCTGCTGTGTAACGGACGAAAAAATAAAACCTAGATTAATTGAAACTAAAAGTAAGACTAATTAAGTTTCAAAGTAAAAAACATTAAATTTTCATACTTCCAAAGTAGTCGAATGTTTATCGATGACCAAGCACAAATCACAATCGCTGTTAAACCTTCCAAACCCATTTACAGATGATCCAACAATAAAGATTTGACATCTGAGACCTAAACCTTTGTTGAAACTATTTTCTAACGCCTGAAAAAAAATTCGTGCAAATTAAGTACAGTCATGTTAACGTTTAAAATTTTTTCAAAAATCTGAAAACATTTTTTAACACTTGCGTACGGCATTCCTTTTGTTGCGAGCGTCCTGCTAGTCGGGATTAATCTCAGAAAATCCTTTTTTACGAGCATTTTATAGCGAAATATTTCAGGCTTCATATTTCGCAGAATATCCACTGCATAAAATTGATATAATGAAAGAAACATTATCTGGGCCCGTACACAGTCAGAAACACAAAAGGGTTTAAAAACATGGGTAAAAGGTGACACATAAAATAATTACAATTAGGCTATGATTAGTAAAATTCTTTTATTCAGGGGGACTTCCCTCTCCAGTAACCACCCCTGGCTATGAGTTTTACTTTATCAATCCATTCTCAAAACCCAACAATACCGCAAAATTCATAGCCTATGCCAGCTTTATAGCCCATTAGCGTTTACGACTGCTTTGAAATGCCAGTTTTACTGACTAGCTACCTGAGCTGTTCTAACTTTTTAAGTTTTAGATAACTTCGATACGATTTTTTTTTAATATTTAGTTGTCTTCTCTGTTAAACAAACCTTTAGTGTTACCGAAAAATAAAATTCCATTTAGAACCTTAGCATATACAAAAAGCATTCGTCTTTTTGTCAAGACTAAAAACGCGTATAATACGTCATCCGGTTGCAAGCGGTTAAAAACAAGTAAAAAATTTGGACATTCTTTAACAATAGAATTAAGACTTGTAGTTGCTCAAAAAAAAAAAACGAGCAATTTACGTCTAATCGCTAAATTCGTAAAAAACTTTTAGTGGTAATTTTTTGGATAAAGAAAATAAATTTTTGTTTATGTTGTAAACTATTATTTTAACTGAGAAGAAACTAATTGTTAACTGAATTGTGGAGGATTTAAAATTATAAATGTGTGAAACCATTCACGTCACGGAATATGAATTCATACACTACCTAAAGTCCTAAACCAAATGTTTTGATACTTATTAATTAACAGATGCAATTGTGACATAATAAAGTCAGCTGAAGATGCAGTAATGTTAATGGGATACAAAACTTTTTAAATCGTTTCCGCATATAACAATGCTTTGCTACACGTCAAAAACAGGAATAAAACATATTTTTTTAAAGATCTTCTAATCAAAATCGGGAAAAAGAATTCATTATGAGGTGAAAAGTACACAAAGCTTATTTATGAACGGCGGGCGGTACTGTTTGTACAATGCAAGGGAGTCATTCCAGTAGCTAGTTGATCATACTTTTAAATACTTACCCGAGCAAGGCAGTGTTTTCGTTCTAATAGCCAAGACTGCTGCTGATTTTCTTTGCAATATGTAAAAATTTCTTTCGAAAGCTGAAAAACGTTATTATGGTTAACTTCAAAAGAATATCATGCAAAAATCATACCTGGTCTTTTTCATAAACGGGTAATTCGTTACTTCTTGTTTCAGAGTAACATTCTCTATTTAAGTTTGATTGAAACCGTTGTTTTTTCTCTTCAGTAATATCAGAGTCTGGTCTAGAGTTAGCTTTTCGTTTCAAATTCTGCAAAAAAAAATTAAAATTAAAAATTGTCATTATATTTTAAATAAAATTTTACAGGTAAATATTAATTTTTTTCTTTTGCATATAAAAAAATTTGTGCATGTTACTAGCAGAAAAGTTCGAACTTTTGGCCAGGAAGAACGATAAGCGCTAAAATGAACAATTTTGCTGTGCGTATTCCAAAAAATTTAAATTTAAATTCCAAACCAAAAATTTCAAAAAAATTTAAATCTAAATTGTTTCACTTCTTTGTTTTGTCAAGATAACTCGAAAAAGATATATGAAATTTGACCATAATTTGTGAGCAATCTAGTTCTATTCCATCCTATCTAAAGAAGAGTTTTTTTATGTGATACTTTAATCTCTTTATTTATCCTTATGACTAACAGGAAAGCGTTTGAGGCACTATACTTAGGGAAATTACCAAGCAATTACCCTGAACTGATGCTGGAGATGCCAACATATTTCTGTCCAGTTGAAATTTTCTTTTTTGGTCTTTTAGTTTTATAGAGATATGACGGAAATTTAAAACTGCTTGCTAAGACTGCAAAGCAGGAAAAAGTGCCGTAACGTTTTTTTCCAAGGGCACACAGAATGCTGCAAGTAGGTTTTGATTATGACTGTGTCAATCACAATCACGGCACTCTTCATCATTCAACCACGCTGCTATTATAATTTTGTAATAAGCAGTAAATGGCAAAACAAGCAGTAGAGGTTTTTTATAAATTAAAAACTTGTACAGCTTAATAAATAAATTTAGTATACAGTATATATAGATAAATTAGTAACACCAAAAACATTAATATACGAGTTGTGACAAAAAAGAAACCAAACTGTATCAACCACACTCTTGGCGCAATGCCAATCAGCAAGCCACTTGCTCACCGTGAAACACAACTTCTTAGCTCTATTGTGTTGCAATTTCTTTAACGTAAGTCATTCCGTTTTTGTTTCAGGCTTTCATGTAACATAGTGTTGGTAGCCTTTGTCACAATTTTGTTACTTTGCGTCGCGTTTGTTTGTACTCCGTGCTGTTGATTGTTACGAAACTGTTAGTAGCTCAAGAATGGAACAATCAATCAACTCGAAGTTTTTGGTGAAACTGAGGAAGACCCCAACTGAGTGTTTTAACTTTTTAAAGGGGTTTATGGTGAAGATGTGATGTCGAGGACATAAATCTTTGAATGGCACAAACGTTTTGAGAAAGGCCGCGAGGAGTGGAGAATGATCTCAAGACGGGACGACCTTCCACAACGAGGACAGATGAAAACATCACTAGAGTGAAGCAGTTGGTGCGAAGTGATCGCAGGTTGACAGTACGAATGATATCAGATGAACTGAGCCGAAACAGAGAATCAGTGCGAACGATCTTGCTGCATGATCTGGGGATGCGAAAGGTGTGTGACGAAATGGTGCCCTAGATTTTGTCGGAAGACCAGAAGCAGAACTGAGTCAAATTTTGTGAAGGCATGCTGGAGAAAATTAAAGATGATCTAGATATTCTTAGGCAGATCATCACAGGAGATGAAACTTGGGTTTTTTAATACGATCCTGAAGCAAAGAGGCAAAGCATGCAGTGGAAGACTGCGGAATCACCCAGACCCAAGAAGGCGCGACACAAAGTAACAAAATTGTGACAAAGACCACCAACACTTTGTTACACAAAAGCCTGAAACACAAAAACGGAATGACTTACGTTAAAGAAATTGCAACACAATACAGCTAAGAAGTTGTGTTTCACGGTGAGCAAGTGGCTTGCTGATGGCATTGTGCCAACAGCGTGGTTGATGCAGTCCGGTTTCTTTTTTGTCATACCTTGTATATCAATAGTTGTCTTTACTCCTACATACACATATATTTTATAACAGTTTTCCTTGCATTACTTGATGAAAATTTGTTGATGACTTGTTGGCATTCTTTTCATATGCAGTTGATGGCAAATTAGCTTCTGCTTCTGAATCACTGCTAATAACAATTACATCTTTGCTTTGCTTTGGGTTTTTGCTTTGACTTGCTATGTTGGAAGTGTTCAAAAGTGATATACGTTTATTGCTATTCAAGTCCATCAACACCAGTGTTGATTCAGTGAAGAATTACTTCTAAAAAAATTAAATATTTTAAAATAAAAAATATAGGTATAAACATTAAAATTTTTTTTATTAGTATGTGACTTTATATTCGTAAAATTTATTTTATAGCAACATATTAATTTTTTAAAATAATTATTTGAAAACCATCATTTGCAAAACAGATGTATGATAAAACAAATATTTTTCTAGCATATTTGTTTGGATGCCCTAGATTTTTCATGTTGGTAACCAATCTAAAAACTACAAGTTTGTATTGTTAAAAAGATAATAGTGACATATTTTTAAAAAACTTTATTCTTTTTTAAGAATTTTAATACATTCAGAAACTATACTGTAGTAACCAAAGCTGGGGAGCTGAGGCAGAGCCAAGAAACAGCCAATTTTGAAGAAGTTAGAGCCAGAGCCAAGTTCTCATATTGTGTGCAGCCAAAGCTGGAGCCAGCAACATATTTTTTTACATTTGGAAGTCCACTTAATTAATTTGTGGATCTAAATATGCATTAAGGTAACGTAAACAGTGTGTTTGAGACATTTGTTTAAGTTGAGTAGCATGGAGTTTGAAATGGGTGCCCATTGGCAGGCCACTGGTTTTGTCATGTAGGCACGAAGTGTTTGTGTTTTATGGGCAGCCAGTAGCAATACACAAAGCTGTGTTTTGAATGGTTTGCAGTTTCTTGATGTTGGTGTTTGATATAAGGCTCCATATGGTGTACCAAATTCCAAAATCGGGCAAGTGATTAGCTTTTACTGCAGAGACAATTACTTTCTTTGATTTACGTCATTTGGTACAAGAAATAAATGCTTTCAGAATGTTAAGCATTTGTTTTGCTTTAGTGATGGTAATATTTATATGCTGTGAAAATGTCAGTTTTGGGTCTAGAGCGATTTTTAAAATTTTTGGGTGTTTTGTTGTTGGTAGTGTTTGGTTGTTTAATTTAAGTGATAGAGTTGTGTCATATTCAGCTGGGTCTGGTGTAAAAAGTGTGGTGGTAGTTTTGTCTGTAATAGCCCATTCATAGACTTTGTTAAGGGGTACGCGACAATTTGGCGGGGTCAATTTGGCGGGAGACAATTTGGCGGGAAAATAAATAAAAATGATTTACCTTCACTAGCGTTGAAGCGACAGGAAAAAATTTTGTTATGTCAAAAAGGCAATTGAAAAGGCAATTGTAAATGTTCAGCTGATAAAAGCGAAAATTTTAATTTAAAGTTGTTAAATGCGTTAAATTTAACGATGTTTCTAGCCCAATATTTATCTATTTAAATTTACATTTTCGAATATTTAAATTAAAAAAGGTACGTGAATAGTTAAATTTTCGAATCACAGTCGTTTAACATGCATCTTCTTTTACAAAAAAGTACAATAATGTAGCTTACTACAAAGACGACAGATTAGAAGTTTTACGGGCATACGAAGTTATGACGTCATAATATGCATTTTACTATATCAAAACAAATCTATTCTGGTCGGCACGCATAAACAGTTTTATTTTAACTATTTTTTTTTTTTTTTAGTTCCAACAGTTTGTTTCGTCTATAGGGCTCGTCAGAAAGCAATCCAAAATTTGAAAAAAGAATACAAAAAGTAAAGCTTAACAAAGTGGTAAAAAGTCGCCAAAAGAACTTAAAACAAAAAAAAAATTACAGCAGTGATTAAAATTGTCAAGATTCAAAACAGAAGATTAGATCAAGCCAAATAGCAAAGCTTACAAAATAGTATATAAGGCGGTTACAAATCGTGTTTGATTAAATTTCAATGTGTAAAGCTTTTTTCTTTGCTTACGCTAACGTTTCCAAATAACGAACGAATTTATTAGAACAAACAGAGCGCCCTAAAAATGCTTTTAAAAAAATTAAAGATTTTTATTCGTTCTATTATTCTATTGTACAAATTATTCTATTGTACCAACCTGATAGAATTTTTGTATCTTTTGTTTCGACTTGTTCCCGTTGTATTTTTAAACATTTTCTCATACCGGTAATCTTATACCGGTATTAATCATACCGGTACTTCAAATTTGCACCACAATAATTTTTCAGAAGTCGTAAATTGCACAGCTACGATTAATGCAACCAAATTGTTCTAAGTTTTGGCAAGCGCGTGAAGTTTGTGACATCACAAAAGATGGCGTTTATGGTCAGCACGTAGGTAATAAATAAGCATGGCAACTTCAAATTTGCACCACAATAATTTTGTTCAGTTATATTACGAAAAGATTAAATACACATTTATCCCGCCGAATTTCGCCGTTTATCTGTACCCACTATCCTAGAATCATTAATCATGATATTAGCCATAATAAATTCAAATTTGTAAACAATAGCGTAAGCAACGGAAAAAAAATTTACACATTAAAATTTAATTTAAACAAATTGTAACCGCTTTAACTTTTATTCACTGCTGTAATTTTTCTTTTTGTTTTAAGTTCTTTTGCCGACTTTTTATCGCTTTGTTAAGCTTTACTTTTTGTATTTGTTTTTCAAATTGTGGATTGCTTTCTGACGAGCCTTATAGACGAAACGAACCATTAAGGCCCGTTTCCACTACGAGCGTGGAAAAGAGCATTCTTTGTCTCTTTTGTTGATCTTCGATTGAAGCGAGCGGTTAAAATTGAAACAAGCGCAAAAAAAATCAATAGAACAAACAAAGAATGCTTTTTTCCACGCTCGTAGTGGAAACAAGCCTTTTTTCCACGGCCTTTTTTCCACGGCGTTTCCACTACGAGCGTGGAAAAGAGCATTCTTTGTCTCTTTTATTGATCTTTGATTGAAGCGACCGATTAAAATTGAAGCGAGCGCAAAAAAAAGCAATAAAACAAACAAAGAATGCTTTTTTCCACGCTCGTAGTGGAAACGGGCCTTTAATCTGTCGTCTTTGTAGTAAGCTACATTATTGTACTTTTTTGTAAAAGAAGATGCATGTTAAACGACCGTGATTCGAAAATTTAACTATTCACGTACCTTTTTTAATTTAAATATTCGAAAATGTAAATTTAAATAGATAAATATTGGGCTAGAAACATCGTTAAATTTAACGCATTTAACAACTTTAAATTAAAATTTTCGCTCTTATCAGCTGAACATTTACAATTGCCTTTTCAATTGTCTTTGTGACATAGCAAAATTTTTTTGCTGTCGCTTCAACGCTAGTGAAGGTAAATCATTTTTATTTATTTTCCCGCCAAATTGTCTCTCCGCCAAATTGGCTTGCCGACAAATTTGCGCCGCCAAATTGTTTCCCGCCAAATTGACCCCGCCAAATTGTCTTGCTTCGTTGTTAAGATATGGTTGAATGAGTTGTTAACCTTATGGTGTTTTGTGTGAGATGCAGTGATTGTTATGTTATCAACATATCTAGCTCAGATGATAGGTGCTTTCTCACAGCCTTGGCTGAAAGTACGGCTGCTCTTGCTATTAACCATGACAGACCAAAAACAAACTTGCCAAAACAAAAGAATATCTACCTATTCTAATGTTTAGTGAGGGTTTCATATTGGCAAGCATCTTTTTCAGAACAAGGCAAAGTCTGCAAAAAAATAGCCATTTTAGGCTACATTGCCAACAAGTTTTGAAGACCCTATATTCTCCAGCTGAACATTGAAGGCCTCACTGAAAGCAAGATGAACATTTTTTATTATCTTGCTCTGCACTTTGTGGCACTTGTCATCCTACTAGAAAAGATCAACTGCAAAAATGCAAAAAAAATTGTATTGAGTGCATGCTTGTTGTCCTTTAAATGTAGTTGGCTATGAGCTTGATGATGATGTTTGGAATATTTACAGTCAAACTGGCCAATGCGCAGCAAAAACGCGAAGAAATTTAACATTTGATTAAATAGCTTGCTTTTTGAATGCGATGAAGCCGTGAATTTAACTTATTTTATTTAACGATTTATTGACGTGTTTCAAAAAAATATTTTTTTTAAATTTAACTTCTGTTTTCGGAGCCGGCACGGCTTTTCACAAGATACGGGTAATGCGCAGGCGATCGCGGTTATTGCGCATTTTTTGTACTTTAAAAGTTAGACAATCATAACTTAGGTGGAATGATTTAAAAAATTTTAAACATGGAAAGAACTACCGGAGGGGGGTTAAAGGGCCCAAGTCCACCAGTTAAGCAAAATAAAAATAGCTTTAAATTTTTTTTTTGCGATTCAAAAATTTGTCTCAATTTTTTTTGCTAACATCTCCTTTCACATGTTGTTTCTGTTTCATCAACGCATTATATACAACTGGAAGGGAATAATTAAGTGCACTGATCACGGGACAGAATTCTCCATTCCTGGTAATGAAACTACATCTCTAAACAACCTATTGCATAGTTCATTATTTTTAAGTCTATTCGATTATTTATACGAGCAAAGAGTCTAACCTGCTTTTTCCTGGAATTATTAGATTCAGAGATGGTTAAGGCAGGCATAGAAATAGTTGGGCTACGCATGGAACTACGTAATGAATAAAAGTTTTTTTTGTGATTATAAAAAAGAAAAAAAAAGTAATTGGAATTCTAATAAGGTTTTGTTGTTTTAGAGAAGTGTTCGCTCAGAGAAGAATAACGCTATATTAGTTTTGAAGAACAAATTCAAATCGACAATGAAGATTAGAGCACACTTAGATTATTATAGATTATGTTGATTTAACCTCTTGTTATTCGTAGCGGTCTGGTTTTTACAGATATCAATTTATTTCAGCATTTAGTGTGTTTTATGTTGTCTCGTTGCGCGTCATTAAGTAAGCAGTAGTTCACGAAAGCTAATGCAATTAAATAAATTTTGATCAACTTCAGTGCATTCTTTTTTTTGGTTCATTTCTGAAGAATTTTCATGCCAGTTGTTGTATTGGCCTATTGCTCAAAAATTTTCTTCTTGTCCACTGTTGATTTTCCCGATATGCTTCCGGTGATGCCAAGATATAGCTGTCCGGTTAAATTTTATTATTTGGATTTTTGTTTATTCATTCATTTTGATATAAATACTGTAATATGTAAATATGCTAACTACGAATTCCAAGCAGAGAAAATTTCTTTTCCAAGGATACAACAATTTGACCCAAGTAACTTTTAAACCGCAACCATGTTGATGCGGCGCCATCAAAATGGGCCAGTGATGAAAGTCTAGAAGATGATGAACGTAGTGGACAGCCATCAAATGTTGACAATGATCAATTAAGAGCCTTAGTTGAAGCCAATACATGCACAACCATTTGAGAGCTTGCCTCTGAATTAGACGTAACATATATGATGATTTCCAACCATTTGAAAGAGATTGGAAAAATGAAAAAACTTATTTATGAAAAAAAATTTAAAGGTCAAAAATTGCAAGAACTTTCTTGACAACCTAATAGTACAGAAATAAATCATTTCAAAGGTCATTTCATCAAACTTGCTCAACAGTTGCAAACTTTAAATCAGTGATTATTTATAAGTGATGAATATCATTACAAATAAACAAAAACTAAACTTAAAGCACTGATTTTTATATTTTATAGATATTATAGATATGATAAGACTTATGCTAAGCTGTAGCAAAAAAAATTTAAATTGTTTTTGGAAGTGCAAGATATTCAACAACCTATCACATCTGCACAAAAATTACACACCTTAACTATATATTCAGAAGTACCATTAACAATTTTAAAAAATCAAGCTTTTGCAAATAGAGTAACAAAGCAAAAGATTTTATGATGTATCATGTCAATTCAGGAGAATAAATTTAGAAAAAAATAAATTGCGTGAAGTAAAAGATTTTTCTTCCCAAAGCTTTTCATCTGACACTCTTCAAGGGAAATCGTCAGAATGAAGCAGAATTGAAACCGAACTAAGTTATAAAGGGGGAAAGTAGAGTTCTCATTGGCTGAAAGAAGTTAGCCAATGAGAGAAAAGATTAAGAAATTTTCAAAGAGTAGACGAATTCTTTTTGCTTACACAGAAGGGGATTAAGAGATTTAATGAAAGTCGCTTCAAGAGTAGAAAGGTGAAAGGAAGAGCGACCTCGAGCGAGAATAGAAAATTTTTCGTTGCTGTAAAGAAACGGAAAATCAATCTAATTGGTACTCTCGTTCACAGAGCTTTTATGATTTGTTCTAAAAGCAAACTGGACCAAGAGCTTGGCAAAATTTGTTCAGAATTTTTTTGGAAAATGGCTACCCGGAACATGCAATCAATTCGGCGTTCAAACAAAAACTTCAACAACTAAATTCTAACCCGGTTCACACAGTAAAAAAGTGCCCTGTCTACCTACACATCCCATGGATTGGAAATGTCTCGATGAAGTTCGAGAAGCAGATTACGCCTGCTGTGAAACGCTGCTTTTTCTCCGTCAAACCACGTGTTATTTTTAACACCCGACAGCTCTTACCAGCGATTAAGAAAGATGTGTGATTTTCCCATCATCACAGCAATGTTATTTACCTGTTTGTGTGCCACTGCGATAGTCGGTACGTTGGTTGCACGTCACAACGCCTAGAAGAGCGAATTTAACAACATGTTCCTAAATCCATCGCCAATCCTCCTGCCTCGCCCCACCACCAAAGTCTTTCCCGCTTTTGCAAGGTCAACACACGCCCACAACAATTTCACAAATCCGCTATTGGTCAACATCTTCTTGACAATGCCCAATGCGCTCTTCACTACAGCAATGAAAAATTTCCTGTTCTCGCTAGAGGTCGCTCTTCTTTTCACCTTTCTGCTCTTGAAGCGACTTTCATTAAATCTTTCCATCCTCTTCTGTGTAAGCAAAAAGAATCAAAGCAAAAAAGAATTCGTCTACTCTTTGAAAATTTCTTAATCTTTTCTCTCATTGGCTAACTTCTTTCAGCCAATGAGAACTCTACTTCCCCCTTTATAACTTAGTTCGGTTTCAATTCTGCTTCATTCTGACGATTTCCCCTGAAGAGTGTCAGATGAAAAGCTTTGGGAAGAAAAATCTTTTACTTCACGCAATCTTCAAATTCTGTACCACCAAATGTTTATTCAAAAAAAATAAATAAATAAAACTACAATAAAGTAATGACTTAAAATCAGGTATCAGATATTTTAACTAACTTAAGGTTGGCGATGACTTTTTCATCTCAATAATTTTACTTTTTTATCAATTTTTACCAGTTACGTTTTTGGGTCCCTTTAAAGAGAGCTTGAGCAATTTTTGTAAAGGAAACTAACCCAGAATCCCTCTGTTATTATCATTGCTTCTTAAAGAGGTTTCTCTTGGTGTCTCTATTCTCTTGGTGTCCTATTTCCTCCTTGTGTTGTAGGGAGGATTCCCAATTAGTTTCACCAAAAAAAAATAAAAAAAACAATTATGGTCCATTTTTTAAGAAACCCATGTTTTCTTGGTAAAATAGTTAAAAACATTAGAAACTAAAACACAGCAGCTAAGTTTGATTCTTTATTAGGTTTTTGTTTACATTACAATTTTTTTGCTTCAGAAAGGCATTCTTTGTTGAGAGTTAAAGATTAAGTCAGAGATAGGTTAAGCTACAACTAGTTTAAGGTTAAGTTCGAGAATAAGCTTGCATATATTTACAGATTACACTTGCCAAGATTTTAACAATTGTGCATTACACACACTGTCAGACTAACAAGAGTAATATAAAAATTAGACCTAGGAAATTGAAAAAATAATGAACTGTTATGATACCCTTAGCCCCAGGCTTTTAATAGATTGACTTTATCAATAATCAATGATCTTTTTGCTAGTTTTTAATAGTAAAATACATTACTATTTTCACTTTTTCAAATTAAAAACTTGATTTGATCTTTATGTAAAAAAGCATTAAAACCATTATGCTTTATTAATGAAGATAGAAACATGGTATCATATAACCTTTTTGCCATCATCTTTATGTTTAAACTTTTTGAATGGCCTATAATGAGTCTTTTTAAAAAGTCACTATAATTGCTTTTTGTTGTGAAACTAACCAGAAACTCCCTTACAGCAACAGGAGGAATGAAAAAAAAAATGAATAAGATCTTTTTGAGCAGCAATAGTAGCCACAGGAGGATTCCAGATTAGTTTCACTAACACAAATTGCTTAAGGTGATTTCTTAGGATCTCTTCAAAAAGTCACCATTAGTGATTTTTTTTAATGAAACTAACCCAGAATGCCTCTTTAAGCACCAGGATTGAATAAAGAAAACAGGTATAAAAGGGTCTCTCAAGAAACAATAGTAACCACAGGGGGATCTGGGTTAATTTCACAAAGAAAAATTGCTTACAATAACTTTTTGAAGAGACTCAAAAAAAAAATTAAGATTGCGTATCAAAGCCAGTAATTTTTCTCTGTAATTTAAAAAAAAAATCATTGTTTTAAAAGTACTGCTGTGATGCAACAAAATCGGGTCTTTTCAAAAAGTCACTGCAAGCAATTTTTTTATGAAACTACCCCAAAATCACCCTTACACAATTACAGAACTAGAATGGAATAAAAAAAAAACCAAGAAGAAACGGACCTTTTTAAAAAGTAATAGTAACCACAAGGAGATCTAGATTAGATTCACAAAAATTGCCTAAAGTGACATTTTTAAAAGACCCACAAAATTAATTATATGACCAATAAAACCTATGTAATCAAAATACTGATATCTTATAGAAAATTATTTATAGTTATATTCAAATAATCCAATCTAAAATTTACAAAAAAGATTAAAACAGAATAAAATAGCAATTTTATACTGTTATGCACAGCTCAAAAGATATTTTGCATTAAATACAAATCAAAACAGAAAAATTAGCATACCAAAATGTTGATTACCAAAACTTTTTTGTCAATATATTTAAATCAATACTTTTTGAAAAAAAAGTACTAATTATAATAAAAATTTTCCAGGAGAGCATAGCATACTACTGCATTACACAACTGCACTTAGTCATCTAAACCTATAGTACAAAAATTGTAGCAGTATTGTTACAATTGTTACAAAAATTGTTATAGTACAAAAATTGTTACATAGAATTTTTGAGACACAGACAAAAAAAACAAAATTCTATTTATAACAATGCTAAAGCTACAATACTTTTTCCTTAATAATAAGGGAATCAAGTTCAATGAGTCACTTATTCATTTTATAACACAAAACATTTTTTGTAACTATTAATGCCACTGTACAATCAAAAATGTGCTTCATCAATCTTTTTTTTCAATTAAAATTTCAGATTCTAAGTGCAGTAGAATTCGGCTAAATCACCAGTTTGTCTAAGTCACCATATATCACTTGGTCCTGGCTGAAAACCTATTGTTCTCTTTTTTATCAAGTTTGGTTACGTTGTCTTCGCCTAACTCGCTATTGTTTTTGCCTAAGTTGTCAGGCCTATAAAAACTCGGCCAGCATAATTATATTGCAAACTTTTAGTCTGCTACCACTACACTACAATTATGGTATTTCGCCAATCTATCTACAATCCTCACTGATGTAACACAACCCCACAGTGCATCACAAACTTTCTTTATATCTAAATATTTCATCACGTCTGATTGTTTTTATCAATTTTAATTTAGTACAGTTATTCATCTTATTGCAATGTGAAGTAGGCAAACTATGACAGTTACAAAAGCCATCAGATTATTGAAAAATTCGGTATGCAATAAATCCAAAAAGTGTTTTTTGTTTGTGTTCTTCATTTCTCAAACATTCACCTTTTGCAGAAACAAAGGTATCCTAAGTTTGTGTATGCAAATGCAAATTCAACGGGTTCTTTGGCTAAGTCATCTCTTTTCTGTTCCTATTGAAGTGGCGCTTTGGCAAATTTTACTGTATAAACAATTTTAGCAGCTATGATTTTACAAAAGTTATTTTGTATGTGAACCGGAGATTTCCGAATTCATATAAAGTATGATCCAAAACCAATCCGGGTCCATAAAAAGGAACTGGACCCATACCAAATCCGCTTTGTTTCAACATGATAAGATCCGGAACTGCCCCAGATTTGAAAAATCTTGGGAAAAAAAGTGACTAAAATTTTTTGGTATTTGACTATTATAGCAAATATGACAAAAAAAGTGGCATAGTTTTTGCCATTGCTTTCATTTTTGCAATTGCTGCTATTGCTATGCACTATTTAAAACTATCGATAATGATTTCAGGACAATATATTTTTGAAAATACTCACTACTAACTTCTACTTATTTATTCTCCCTCCTCATGAATAATAAACCTATACTTCGCGCCTTACCCAAACTTACTTTTCTCACTCTCTCACTTCCCGAAACTGTCTACGAATAGGCAGCATGGTCGGGTGGTTAAAAGCGTCGTGATTGTGATCCCGACATGGTCTCCGTTCAATAACTACTCTCGCCATTCTGTTGTCTCCTTGAGAAAGATACTTTACGGCACTTTCCCTTGCTTGGCGGTCTCGGCAAGCAGTTTTAAATTTCAGTCATATCTCTATGAAACTAAAAAACAAAAATGAAAAATTGTAACTGGACAGCAATATCTTGGCATCTCCGGAAGCAGGTCGGAGTAATTAGCCTACTTTTTCTATGTACCAGTATTTGCACCTCTGTCGCTTTCCTGCAGGTCAGGAGAATAAATAGGCTTTAGAGAAAAAGTGAAAATATTTGCTATGGTGAATATCAATACTTGAAGCAGACGAGGTTGCAAACAAAAAACTTTGCTAACTTTCTCAACTTTATTTCAGTTTACGCAACCCAAGTGTTTTACAGAGATGCCTAAACTACCTATAAAGTAAAATACTAAGGTAGTTTAGGTATCTGGTGCTTTATAAACCATAAAAACAAACTAGATATACGGTATTTCAATAAAACAAAAAAACTATCTGCATTAACATTTTGTTTGGATTGTGCATTCTAAATCAAAATCATACAACAGTTTACATTGCCATAGGAAAAACCAAAATCTAATTAGAATTCCTAAAATTAAGCAATTTTTTTCTCAAATTAGCTTGTATTATCTTAGAAAGAAAGGGGGAGTAATGATTTGTTGCAAAATTTCAGCGGCAGAATGCATAGGTTCAGTGATAGCTTTACTACGAAGCGAAAGGAGTGGTCGCACCGGCCCCCCTAAAAAACGTAAAAAAGTGCCCCCCGAGCAAAATATTGTTCTATCTCTTTAATGTAGCACCATGACATGGCCCCTGTCTGCATCTTAACTTTAGGACGAAAGCAAGGATAATGTACTCGATTGAAAGTGATGACTTATTCTTTTTTTTAGAGATCACTATATTTTTGGACAAAAAAAATTGACAGCTCTTTTTTTTCTTGCACCAGGCCCCCATTTTGTAAAGCCATCACTGCATAGATCTAATTAAAACGCCACTTAACAAAAATTTACAACTTATCTGGGAAACCACGTAAATTTTTTATCAGAAAATTATCAAAAACGAACTAATAGTTGGTCGTATTTTCTAATTTTTTTGTAGAGCAACCAAAAATCAGCATGCGTTGTCAATACATTGACTTAACTGTTTTTTTAAAGTTCTTAATAGATTGAAGAATCCACTACATAAAAACAAAAAGCTTTTCTGTTCTCAAACAATAGGCCAGTGCTTTTCAAACCTTTTTTCACAACGGCACACTAATAAATTCTGAATTTGCCCGCGGCACACTTACTTCATGAAGGCGAAAGCCTACTTAATACACACTTCAACTTTACATACAGAAATTAGATTTAATATATAATAATAGCAACACCTAATGAAAGGATGTTCCTACAGAAATTATTTTGATACTGGGTAGAATGTCTAACAAACACCGCTCAGTTTCCGCTCCACACTTTCTAATCCCGATGGTTTCTCAGAGAAAAAGAAGAAGCACATTTATATTCTGTAAATAAGTCGTTGTAAACGACAGTAAAATATGTTTACAAATGTCAAGGGACTCATGCTGTTCATTTCTTTATGTTTTTGTTGCAACCAGCAACTCATGCTTAATTTTTAATAATAGTTCTTCTGCTATCAAATCGAAAAACAAATCAGTATCAGTATCAGTATCTTTTATTTCCGTCCCACCAGTAAAAAAAAGACACAAACAACAACAATAGATCACACAACACCAAGTAGAACAAGAAAAAGAACGAAGCAACAAAAACGCTGGACGTTATATCATGCGATAAAAAAAAGACCGAAATATTAGGTAGAAAGGATATGCATGGTTGCAGCATTTTTAATAGAACGATATAAAGAAAAAAAGAAAGTAAACAACAACAATAAAAAACAACAAAAAAAAACAAATATAATAAATGAATAAGACATGTCATGTGTTAAGGCAGTGCTGTGTTAGCGAAAAATGGTGGATCACAACAAACCTATGACCAAAAGGGTCTTGGCAGGCAAAGAAACCCACCTAAAAAAATCTTGCCATGGGTCAAAAGACCATTTCAAATACACATGACACAATAAAATGAAGTCATTTATTTAAATAAGAACAATGTCATAGTTTAAATTAGAATGAAAGGATAGTGATATATAGAGTAAATGTAGCCTCAAAATATATACATGTACAACTCTAGAGTATAAAGAGAAAGAATTTAAATAGTCTTCAGGCCATGTCTTCGAACCAGAAAATAAATACTGTAAGGGTGGATATCTGTCTCTCTGAAAATCAAAATAAAAAAAAAAAACGAACAAGCAGCAAAACAAATTAATAAGCATGTTGACGGAGTTTAATTTATTCAGGTATTTGCGAACGATTTAAAAGATGTTAAGTCAATTTCCTCTTAAAATTACTTCTTGATTGACAGTCTCTGATTGCAGGAGGAATTGTATTCCAAATTTTTGGTCCTACCAACTTTAGAGATTGCTGGTTGGCTGTGGTCCTGCAAAAACTAGAAATGATTTGGCTGTTACTTCTGGTTTTCATACAAAGAGTTTTTAATGTGAAAACAATTTGAAATGTTTGAGGAAGCTGTTTATTTTTATGTTTAAACATTATTTGTGCAGTTTCAAATTTATAAAGGTTGTTAATGCTTATAGCTCAAATAGCGCCGCAGCCTACTGATGAGCCACAAAGCTTTTTCAAGGAGGCCATGCACTTATACTGAACTATTTCAATTTGGTAGGTGCAAATAGAAACTCTTTTATTTTGTATGATTTTTTGTCGTCAGTTAAAACTGACACTAAAAGTGGAAAGCCATTTTCTTTTTCCTAAAAAGATGTGTAAGTAAAGTAAAATCTTTTTTGTCTTCACTTTAATCTCGCACGTTCTTTTATCATAGTGAAGTGAAAATGCACTGCTGAGTGACAGCTGTTGCCTTACGACTTTTCTAGTGCAAGATGTTAAAAAAGTTTAAAAAGCACTATTTTAGACTGATTTGATGGCAATCTCATTGCTTACACTTAAATTCTTTTTTTTTTTTTTGCTTATCTTTAATACCAAGCCGCTCGATAAAGTTGTTTGTTTACGTTCAGAAAACAAAAAACTTTATGCAAATGGGCCTCTTTCCTTTTATATTTTTACTGAAGAAATCTGTATTTAAAATTTTTAGCGATACTAAAACTACATGAAACACATCAGTCATCTGTAGACCAAGACTCTATAGCTTTCTATTAAAACACGAAAATTTCGCGGAACATTATGATTTCTTTCACGGCACGCCAGTGTGCCGCTCCACACAGTTTGGGAAACCCTGCAATAGGCAATCATTTGTAGGCAGTGATTGCCTTATAAAAGAGGGGAAGCTGCTACAAAAACAAAGGGCGAGGCTACTTTCTAAAATTTATTTTGCTATGTAACGAATGTATTAATAAAAAAGATGAAAAGAAGAACGACACAATTGCAAAGCTACCAAAACGTAACAACAAACTATCAGCCAAAACCAGCACTGTAAACAACTCTTGCTTCCTCAGCACAATGCCGCGAAATTGTGTTAACTTTATCGATTCGAAAAAAGAAGTTATTACGTCACAAAGGAGAATAGTCTCGCAAACATGAAAAGCATTTACAAACAAACCTTTAACCCTTAATTACAGCTGTGATTATAAAAAAAAGTTAGCCTACTTCAAAAGAAAGTAAAAACTTTTTTTGTCATACAAACTTTGTGATCTTTAAAAAAAGGTTTTCACTTTCAATCAAAGTCCAAAATCTCCATTTTTGTCTCAAGAGCATAGTGATCTCAAAAAAATACGTATGATAATAATTACGACACCACTTTTAATCGAGTTCGTGATCTTTGCTTTTGTCATAATTAAAGTGCAGACCAAGGGAATTGCAATTGCCGAAAGCGGAGAGAGAGGGGGCCACCGTCAGCAATTTTCAATTTTGTACCTAAGGAATCGTAATCTACATATTTTCAACCGATCAAAAATCCAATATTTTTTTCTCTGCTCATAAAAATTCTATTACTCAGGTCTAGGAGCGATCAAGGGCACACCATGTTAGTTGTCATGGCAAAGCTTTTTTTTTAGCGACTTTTTAAGATGATAAACAAACCAATCTGTTTCATGTATAGCGTTTGCAAATGTACCGAAAAATAAATATGATTGACTCGCAAATGTGCTGAAAGATAAATATGATTGAACTGTAAAGAGCTGAATGAAAATTTTTTGAGTAGAGAAAAAATTTGGATTTTTGATAGATTGAAAATATGTAGATTACGATTCCTTGGGTACAAAATTGAAAATTGCCCACCGTCATGGTGCTACTATAAAGAAATAGGGCAACATTTTGCTTGAGCAGGCCACTTTTTGACATTTTTTAGGGGTCACGGTGCGACCACTCCGTTCGCTTCGTACTAAAACCATTACTGTTTGTAGAAAAATTAATAAGACTGCGCAATGTGGATGATATTAATCAGCAATTGGTAGCAAAAATCCTATCCCATTTCACTAATTTGTAGACAAGACACTCAATAGTATTGTAAATGCTGTTTGGGCTTGCGCTCAACTTATTATAAGCAATAGTGTAGATACTTTCTACGCCTACGCTCAGCGTAAGTAAAATTTACTGCGCCTAGTTTAGACCAGGTCTTCGTCAGCTTTTTAGTTAGATCGAGCAACAACTCGCAGTAATAAAGATGCTTGCTTGACTTACTATGTACCAGTGATGAAAGTCTCGAGACCGGTCTCGAGACCAATTTTCAGGGTCTCGGTCTCGGTCTCGGCCTTTTGCTGGCGGTCTCGGTCTTGGTCTCGTAATAACCTGGTCTCGGTCTCGTACTTTTTAAATTGGTCTCAGACCGGACATTTTTTGATATTTTTGTTATTTGATGTGGTTATGATGATTTACTGCTTTCTTCACCATAAACAATTCCCCTTGCAAAATGAAACGGAAAGCCTTTTATTGCCTTGTGTTGTGATATTGTGCAATAGATGACGTAGTGTTTTCTTAAACGCTTCTAATCGTAATCAGCGCCTTCTGCTCGAACAATTATTGGACACGCGCATCTCCAAGCATAATTGTTACTAGTTAAATATGCGCCTTTATTTTGGTTTAGCAGTCAGTTCGAAGTATCAAGCTACTACAGCAAACGAACTAAAAGCATTATATTTCAATACGGTTGTTTTTTGGCTAAGTAATTTTTGTGAATATTTATTATTGTTATTTAATAAACCTGTGTATTCGTGCAAAGATACAACAGGCAAAAGTGGCGACGAGGATTCAAGGAACTCAACTGCGTCAAGAAAGAAAAAAGAAAATTTGTTGATTTTGCATTACAGCTTGAATTGTCAACAATGAGTGAAATTTCCGAACTGATTTTGTTGTTAAATAAGCAACACCAAGAGCAGATGACAATGCTTCAAGAGCAGCTGAAAATTCTACAAAGCAGCTTGAACAAACCGCGAGAAAATGTTCCAACACCGATGGCAAGTTTTCAACCATTCGATTCCACATCTGAGTTATGGACTGATTATTTGGCAAGGTTCCGAACATTCGTCACTGCTAACTCTATTCCCGACAACAAGCAAGCACAAATTTTTCTTACCAACCAATCTAACTCCGTTTACAAAATGCTTAGCAACTTAGCGGCTCAGCAACAACCTGTCAAAAGCATACATGAGCTAACCATGAATGATATTCAGACGTTTATGGCAGAGCAGTTTGACCCAAAACGATTTGTTGTCAGAGAACGTTTCAAGTTCTGGTCTGACATGAAACGCAAACCTGGCGAAACTATTCCTGAACTGGCAAGCAGAATACGACAAGATGCAGCTACATGTGATTTTCAATCCATTAAAGATCCATTAGATGAAGCCTTGCGAACTAAATTTATCTGTTCAGTAGACAACGAAGCAGTTTTGAAGACACTCTTCAAGCTCAAGGACGATGAACTAAAGTTTAGCAACGCCATCAGAGTGGCTCAAGAAGTGGAAGAAGCAGCCAAGGTAGCAAAGGAAACCGTACACGGTCAACCTTCTACGTCGGTGCAGAAAGTTTATCACGCAAAGTCCAAAACTTCCAAAACGCAAGAAAAGAAAACCGCCTGCTTCAGGTGTGGAAATTCTGGACATTTTAGCAAAGCTTGTCCCCACATTAATGCTATTTGCAGCTTCTGCAAGAAAACAGGTCATCTGCAATCTGTATGCATGTCTCGACTAAGAGATAATAAGCTTGTGAAACAACAGATGAAATTGGTGCACAAAGTCCAATGTTCTGTTTCACCCATCTATCAAACTATTAGACTTAATGACCACAGAATTAAGTTTGAAATTGATAGCGGAGCCAGTGACACATTTTGCTGTGAAGCGACGTGGCAAACGCTGGGTAAACCCACTCTACAACCTGTAACAGTTCAATATCAAGTTGCTGAAGGTAGCCCGCTACCCGTCGTGGGACAATTCCAATCAACTGCAAGTATTGATGGAAAATCACCTGACGTGACCTTTCCTGTAATTGTCACTAAGGTGCCCAATCTAAATTTACTAGGTCGTCTGGCGATGATGAAGTTGAAACTCACCAACTTAACTGATCACTTCAGAGAAAACCTAAGTTGTGCTGAATCTACTGCAACGATAGAGCACGTCACTACAACTGGTCCAGAAAACTCTTTACATGCGGCATGTATTCAATTATGTGGAGAGTTTCCTACTTTATTTGAATCTACATTGGGTTGTCTAAAAGATTTTTCACTAGACATACGGTTTAAACCTGAAGCTAAACCTATTTTCAAGAAGCCAAGACGTGTTCCGTTCTCAATCCTACAAGATTTAAACGAAGCATACGAAGCAGGAATTAAGAGAGGTGTATGGGAGCTTACAGATTTTAACTCGTACGGCACCCCCGTGGTTCCTATTCGAAAGTCTCCTTTGCCTGGTCAAGCAAAAGCAAGCATCCGAGTTTGTGGAGATTATTCGGTGACTGTAAACTCGCAACTGGAAGACCATCGTCAACCAATCCCTCTCCCAGAAGATCTAATGCGCAAGCTAGGACGTGGTTACTGCTTTAGTAAGATTGATCTAGCTAATGCATATAATCAAATCTGTCTTTCTCCTGACAGCCAGAAGAAGCTGGCTCTCAGCACTCATAAAGGAGTTTTACTTCAGAAAAGACTTCCTTTCGGAATTAAATCCGCACCAGGGTATTTCCAAGAAATCATGGAACAGTTAACGCAAAATTTGCGAGGAGTTGCCGTGTATTTCGATGATATTTTGGTAAGTGGTGACAACGCAAAAGATCATTTGATGAACCTACGAGCTTTGTTCAAAAGACTAGAAGAAAAAGGTCTTCGCTGCAATCGTGAAAAATGTGTTTTCGCCCAAGTATCAATTGATTACCTGGGTCACACTTTATCAAGTCGAGGAATTGCAAAAGGGTCCAAAGTTGATGCCATACTAGAAATGCCTACACCCAAGAACATTTCTACGTTAAAATCTTTTTTAGCATCTGTGCAGTTTTATTCTAAATTCTTACCTCCATATTTTTCGGAAATCACCGAGCCGTTGTACAAGCTTACACGCAAAGGACAACAGTGGAAGTGGGGTGAAGAAGAAGCGACATCTTTCAAAAAGATCAAACGGTTACTATGCACAGAGACTGTACTTGCTCACTATGACCCATCTCTTCCGTTGGGTTTATCTTGTGACGCCTCAGAATGCGGAATTGGAGCGGTATTATTTCATCGCTTTGCAGACGGAAGCGAGCGTCCGATTCTCAATATTTCTAAAATCTTATCGGCGACACAAAGACGCTACAGCCAAATACAGAAAGAAGCACTATCCTTAGTGTACGCTTTGAAGAAATTTCATCAGTTTCTCTACGGTCGTAAGTTCATTGTGGTCACCGATCACAAACCTTTAGTGACCTTGTTTGCCCCTGATAAAGGTACTCCTGCAATGGCCGCGAATCGACTTGCACGATGGGCATTACTAGTCCATCAATATGACTACACGGTGGAATACCGTAGAAGCAAGGACCATGGCAATGCTGATGCTCTTAGTCGCTTGCCATTTTCAAATGACACAAGTTTTGATGGGGAGGAGATGGAAGATGATGTCGATAGCGTTTGTTTAGTTCGAACAATCAGTCGTCAAATCAATCCTGACAATCCATTGCTTGTGGTCAGAGAGACTGCCAAGGATCCAATTCTTGCCCAACTAATGCGATTTGTGAAGGAAGGATGGCCGCATGCATTTTCGGAAGAGCTTAAAGACTTCAAAAAGTTGGAAAATTCGTTGTCAACAGAGAATGGTTGCGTTTTTTACGGCTTACGGGTAATAATTCCTTCAACCCTACGTAATCATATTCTTAAATTATTACACCTTGGACATTTCGGCATGCAACGGATGAAACAACTTGCCAGGTCAACTGTCTATTGGCCTAGAATTGACTTTGACATCGAGAACTTATGTCGCAAATGCACTTCCTGTGGCCAATTTCAAAATAAGCCGGATAAACCTTCAATCCATCCGTGGATGATGCCAGAAAAACCATGGTCAAGACTCCACTTGGACCATGCGATCAACTTTCTGGGAAGAAACTGGTTAGTCCTTGTAGACGCTTATTCAAAATATCCTTGCATTCATCCAACAACCTCAACGTCTTCGAAAAGTACTACTGCTATACTTGAACAAGAATTTGCTCATTTCGGATATCCCCACACGTTGGTGACCGATAATGCCACAACATTCATGTCTCAAGAGTTCCAAGCTTGGTGCAAACAACGAGGCATTGTACATCTCACCGGAGCACCTTATCATCCAGCAACAAACGGTGCTGCCGAGCGTTTGATACAATCGTTCAAACAGGCATTGAGAAAATCCTCGTTACCTCCAAAGGAAGCTTTGCAAGAATTTCTAATGCAATATAGAAGAATTCCTTTTGCATCGGGACTGTCACCAAGCGAATTGTTGAATGGAAGAAGAATTCGCACCAAAATTGACACTTTGGTTCCATCCATTCCACATCTCCTGCAGGGAAGACAATCAAGACAAGCGAGCAAGCATTCAAATGCTGAAGACTCGGAAGTGGTTTCGAAAGTCGAACATCATTACTCACTAGGAGACCCTTGTTACGCACTGTACTTCGGCCCTAGAAGAGATCGTGACCCACGATGGGTGCCTGCGATAGTTACGAAAGTCCATGGTACACGAAGCGTCAATGTACGAGTCATTCCTTGAGGACCAACTTGGAGAAGACATCTTGATCAACTTCGACCTCGATACGGTTCGGATCAAGATGATGATCCCTGTGAAATTCCAACGAGCGTTTTGTCGACAGAAACACTTCCAGCCGGGACTGACCACGCATCTAGTTCTTCTTCGATGAACCAACGCAACAATCCGAGACTACCAACCGGAGACGAGTACGGGCGACACAATCTACGACGATCAGCGAGAACAAAGAGACCTCCAAAAAAATATTGTTGCTAATATGTATATATATTTTTTGTCGTAGTTTATTTGGGGAGGTGTTGTGATATTGTGCAATAGATGACGTAGTGTTTTCTTAAACGCTTCTAATCGTAATCAGCGCCTTCTGCTCGAACAATTATTGGACACGCGCATCTCCAAGCATAATTGTTACTAGTTAAATATGCGCCTTTATTTTGGTTTAGCAGTCAGTTCGAAGTATCAAGCTACTACAGCAAACGAACTAAAAGCATTATATTTCAATACGGTTGTTTTTTGGCTAAGTAATTTTTGTGAATATTTATTATTGTTATTTAATAAACCTGTGTATTCGTGCAAAGATACAACACCTTGTAAAATTTTTGAATAAACATAGTCAATAAATGGTTTAATTCAATGATTCTTAACCGGGGAGGCACGCCTCCCCTGGGGTGCGTACGTAAATTTTCAAGGGGGCGCGATTGTTAACATGTTTTACAACACATTCTTTATTAATTTTGATAATCAAAATGACCGGAAACTTGACCTCAGCAAGAATCAAATTGAACAACGAAATCTAGCAAGCTTTTTTTAATTTGATTTTGCTCTCGCAAACGGTAACTTTGAGTCCCAATTAAAGCACAAATAAAAACTCATTTATTTGATTTAAACAAAAAAAATTTTAATCAAATAAAATTCTCCTATAGATGAGAAGCAAGAAACATATTACAGTGCGAAATAGGCGACATTTTTGATAAAGCACAAGAAAAGTTTCTCGAGTTAAAATTTAACTTAGCAGCCAAGGACAAATTTAAAGCGCTGGACCTTGAGGCGTTTTGGGTCAAATACCTTCCCATTTAACATCGTATTTTTGTGAGTCATCGACAATTTCCTGTGAGTCAGGGAGTCAGGAGGATAAAAATAAAGATACGTAACAATATCAAGAATAAATAAATAATTTTAATTGTTTTTTTAAGTGAATATTGAGAGTGGCTCATTTTTTTTTGTTGCTTTAAGGTTTCCTTTTGTAAAAAACATTACGAATTATAGTGATCGTGTTTTCGGCTCTCAACCGTCCCCATAACAAATTTCTGCAAGCGCCATTGTATGAATCTAATTGCTTAAAACAAATAACCAAATTGCTAATAAGAAGAAGTAGAAAAGAAAAAAAATAACTAAAAATTACTTTGATTAACCTACCCAAAGATAGACAAAATAAATAGGGGTAATACAAAAAAACTAGCAAATTGTTAGGCAGCTTTTACTGGTTTGAATAATTTGTCCTTATTTCTAATCTTTTTTAGGAAATTAATTAGACCAAATCTATACTGTGTAAATCAAACATAGCCAGCAAATCCAACAAATACAACGCACCAACACAGATAACCAAGCTAATCAAATATTTGAATGAAGTTTTGGTTCTAGGTGTATTTTATTGCGGTAAGTTCCACTACGACACAGTTTACCGCGGCAAATTCCACCGCTGTACTTTACATTTTATCACTGTATATTCCACCACGATATCACACCTTGTTGATTGTTCATTTTATTTGTAGATTGTTGTTGATTTATCACGCTATAAGCTGCCAAGACAGAGTACAGTAGTTGACAAGCACATTTAATTCTCTAGCTCTACTAACCCTAACCCCTAATTCTAACTGTAACCCTAACACCTAACCCTAACTCTAACCCTAACCCTCTAAACCTAACAAATTTCCGTGGTAGAATATAGGGGAAAGTATCCATAATTGAGCCAAAATTTACATTTTCGATCAGAAAATTCAAACCAGTAGTATTTTTACCGAAACAAAGTGATATTCATAAATTACCTTCTTTTTGGTAATGATTTGAATTTTTAGAAACATTATAGGCAAATTATTTCTGGTATTTTTGGGGGTTAAAATTGCCCACTATTTTGGCTCAACTATGGAGTCGAATTTCCGTAGTTGATCCACCCAGTAACTTTAATTGAGCCACTCTTTAATTTATAAAATTAAGTCGAGCATTGCGTTTCATCACATAAGAGAAACATTAGAGCCAAAAAGCGTTATTCAAAATATTATGCAAAGAATATAGGCCTATACAAACTTTCAATCAGAGTCATTTATTATACGTACACAAAAAAGTAACAGTGTCTTTCAAATAAAAATTGAGAGTGCTTTATAAAATAACAGTCAGTTTTTGAAGTACTGGCATTTAAAAACTGTTGTATCATTTGAACAAGCTTTATGCGCCCAGCTTTTGCAAGGACCAACAATGCTGCATGCAACATTTCTAGGATTGCAATACAAACAACCTATGCAACTGCATTTAATCCAATTTTCCACATCTTTACAATATAATTCCGAGCAAATGCAACAAACGTTTTCATTATTAAATTCAGAAAGATCAGAACTGTCATCAAGTGTCATAGTAACAGATTCTTCCGACGAACTCGAGAAAACAATTAATTTTTTTGCCTTTTTTTTATGTGTTTAAACTTTTTGCCTTTTTTTTTGGTCTTGTCTAGTCTTGGGCTTTTGTCTTTATTTCCAATCTGTCCACATCTTCTTATTGGTTTCTTGCCCAAACGAACTAAATTTACGGCAAGGCGTTCTTTTCCTGGTGTTGAAGTAATAACAACTGATTTTTTTTGTCTTTTTGTTGAGCAAAACGTTTTCGAGGTAACGTTTTTGGTACTGGCAAGATATCAGATGAAGAAACGTAATTAGAATTAAAAAAATCACTTTTATTTTGAATGGGTGTTCTGTTAATTAAACTTTTATTTGTTTCAGTACTGCTCATTTGCGCAGGCTGATACTCTAGTTGCAGATTTTGTGTTTGCTCTGGAAAAAGGTTTGTCACTGGAGGATTAACAGAATGAACAATAGTTTTTTTTATTTGTTGTGTTTCATCAGAAACAGTAAGGTTGGGTCTATTAATAACTTCAGCTGGCAAGAAATCTTCATCTGTGTAATATCTCTATTAAGTGGAAAGACTCCAGTTGCTTTAAAAGCTGATTCCATGTTCTTTTTGCTAAAAGCAATATTGTATGCTTCCTTAGCAATGCCAGCAATATCGTAAATTGTGCAAAGGATTCCAGGATTTGTGAGAACTGTAGCCCATATTAGCATTCGTTGGTCCTTTTTCAGCTGCTTTTCTAAGATAATGAGTTAAGGTTATTCTATCAATACTGTGCTTTTTAGCACTCTCTCTGATTGAAAATTTATTTTTAGTCACATCTGTAGCAGCGTTCTGAAAGACGATAAGTGATATTTTTCCACGATCAGTTTTTCACTTTTCCATTATTCTAAGGCTTCCAGAGCCAGTTGGCTCAACTAAAGATCGGTGGAATGGCTCAACTATAAAACAGCGCTCAATACCGACATACCTCAAGATTTTATCACTGCCTTTGATCTAGTAATTATAAATCTAACTCTATTTAAAATGCAAAGCTTTATGTTATACTCATAAAAACTTTCGCTTCCTTAGCTACAGTAACTTCAGAGATAATCGAGCTTACTTAAAAAAAAAAACAACAATTGTATTAAAAAATTGCACAAACTGATCCAGCACATAGCTTTTTCAGCACAGCTGCGTAATAATAAGAACAAAGAACCGCCATCTTGATACAAAAATATTAAAGTTGTTACCCTTTAAAAAATTTAAACAAGGCCAAAAAAAAGGCTAATTGATCAATTATGGAACCGGATCAACTATGGACACTTTCCCCTACTGTGTTAGAATTTAATTATGATGGAGTATACCGGGGTGAAATTTACCAGTCACCCAAGTTTCAACCATTTTCGTGATTAGTGTGCCTTCAGCATTGCTGGAGCTGCTTTGAAGTCCTGATTACGTGACTTCCTCTCTTCCTGTTTGCACCGACTCAAAATTCCCAAGATCTGGAGAAGAGCGCTTGTGGTCGCAATCCCAAAACCAGCAAAGCCCGTGGGGGACCCAAAGAGTTATCGACCAATATCTCTGCTCTGTGTCCCCTATAAGATCCTCGAGTGGCTTATCTACGCCCGCGTTGAACCATTAATTGATCCACTGCTTCCTAAAGAGCAGGCTGGTTTCCGACGCGGGAAGTCAATCGTAGATCAAGTTGTTATGCTAACCCAGAACATCGAGGATTCTTTTGAGGCTAAAAAGAAGTCCGGTGCCGTATTTGTCGATCTGACAGCTGCTTATGACACTGTCTGGCACCGTGGCCTTACCTGCAAGCTGCTGAGACTTCTTCCGGATAAGCACATGATTATAAAGCTTGTCCGAAATCGAAGTTTCACCCTTACTACCGGTGACAGCAAGCAAAGCAGGCTACGCCGTCTTAAAAACGGCGTTCCTCAGGGATCGGTCTTGGCTCCCTCCTATTTAACATCTACACGTACGATCTTCCTTCCATGATTTCCAGAAAGTTTACTTATGCTGATGATTTAGCATTGCTGCACTCTTCTGGAAACTGGAAGGACTTGGAGGGGACTTTAAGCCAAGACATGTCTACACTTTCAGCGTATCTCCAGACTTGGAGGTTGAAGCTCAGCCACACTAAGACGGTGACAGCAGCCTTCTCCTTAAATAACCGAGAGGCAAAACGTGAGCTGAAGGTCTACAACAACAATAGACTTTTATTGTTCTGTACAACTCCTACGTATCTCGGGGTAAAACTGGACAGATCGCTCACGTTTCGTCACCATCTAGTGATATTGCACAAAAAATTATTCTCGCGCGTAACACTGCGAGGCGACTCGTGGGCTAGGGCTGGTGCTAAAACCCTACACATAGCCACCTTATCTCTAGTCTGCTCAACCGCTGAATACTGTGCGCCAGTCTGGTGTCGCAATGCTCACACTCGCATCATTGACAGTGTCTTGAACGACGCCTTGCGCATAGTTACTGGATGCCTGCGTCCCACTCCAACAGACCACCTACCTGTACTCTCAGGCATCCAGCCAGCTGAGCTTCGTTGAATGGGAGCGACACTCTCCTTGGCTTACCGTGGATCTCTGGACCCCGATTATATCTTGTATGGTCTTTTAAGTGGATCCTCAGATACTCACCAAGTGAGACTAAAATCCAGATGCCCGTTTGTGCCAGCTGTGCGGAATCTTTTGGACAACCTTGCCAGACTTGGTATCCGCGCTTCTGAATGGACAAATCACAAATGGAAGACGGAGTATTGTGAAAATGCTTCCAGGCTCCGTGCTTTTGTGCCCGAGACCGATGCCAGGCCTGTTGGGATGGGCTTACCCCGAGTAGCTTGGGTTACGCTCAACCACCTGCGGACTGGTGTTGAGCGATTCCATTCGTCCATATACAAATGGGGTCTCGCTCCTTCACCGAATTGCGAGTGTGGCGCCTTCGAGAAAACCGCAGACCATGTTCTAACAGCATGCCCTATACATCGGGCACCACATGTGTTAATTTCAAAGTTTACTGTAGACCGCACAGCGAATCCCTCTCTTCTTTAGCTCCAAATTCTTCAAACTATAGGGAAGTTATCCGAGCCTTCCCCAATCACACCGCTGGCTTTCCCACACGTCTTATAGCTTTGTAATATTTATTAAAGTTGAGATTTCGATATGAAGGTATAACAGGCTTCCACAATCCAACGACCACAATTATTTTCTCGACAATACTGCTTAAACGATGCAGTTAACTATACAACCAACGTGCCGCCAACGTGCTCCCAACGATGCAGCCAACGATGCAGCCAACGATGCATTCGCAAAACGAAAGTTACCCAAGTTTCGCTTGCGATCTACAAACTCACTCTACAAAACTCAACCACCGAACCACTTGATCACTAACGACTGAAAGAGGAATTAAATTTACCAACATCTCAATTTATAGTGTGCACGCCACGTGTAAGTGAGTCAATCAGATTTCATTAAGATCGCTGCACGTGATCTGTCTATAAAGCAGTGAACGCAAACAATAGAATTAATTACGAGGTTTCAAAAAAGACTTCTATTCAGTTAATTAACTTTTTCAATTTCAGTGCGAGTTCTATTCTTATGATTTTAACAACATGGAGACGACATCTGACGGTTTTGGATGACGAAACTCGATGCTGGCTTGATAACATCACTGCCAGCATCTGATTCAGGCAGTTCAGCAGCCTGGGGTAGTAAATGGATAAACCCTCGGCCCCAGTCCTGTTTGTGTCTGACCTGCAGTGGATACCCTTCAAACGACGACGACGAGCATTTTTGAGTTTTGAAAAAAAATTTTCTTAAAGTTTTTCAACATTGTTTACCGCCGTGCCTTGTATATTTCGGCTTTCTTTTGCTCTAGTTGAAAGAGTTTTTAAAGCGAATTGTTTTATGATGCAATCACACTTGAGCAATGCTCTTTTCAACATGATTGAGATGCTTGTTTAATTAAAAAGTAATCTTAGATTGCTCTTATAGAAAATAGAAATTAATGGTTTTTGAAATAATTAAACGGACTATATTTTCGTAAAATTTTTCGTCGTAAAATCTCGATCTCGGTCTCGGTCTCGATTATTTCTGGTCTCGGTCTTGAATCTTAGGTCTCGAAATTTGCCGGTCTCGATCTCGGTCTTAGTCTCGGAAAAATTATCGGGTCTCGGTCTCGATCTCGGTCTCGACGTTGGTGGTCTCGACTACATCACTGCTATGTACAACCATAGACTCTACAACAGTGGTTTTCAACCGGGGTTCCGCGGAACCCTAGAGTTCCGTCAGAACAGTTCAGGGGTTCCGCAAGTTGTCTGTGGAAGATGAACTTCGTGTGTGTCTATCAAAAACACGACCTAATTTTAAAGAGTTTTGCAAGAAACATTAGGCTAAGTTTTTTATTGAATTTTTTACAAGAATAAATGTAATTTTTTTTTAGAGGACACCCTGATTTTGGGACGAAAATAGATGTTTTTTAGCCGGTTACGGCCCGCAAACTCGAATAATTTTGAAAAGTGGCCCACAAGAGTGCAGAAGTTGGACCACCCTGGCATAAGACAATCAAATTACCGCACAGGGGCTCCTCAAGCCTCTGGAATGTTTCATTGGGGTTCCGCTCCACCAAAAAGGTTGAAAACCACTGCTCTACAATAACAAGACATCAGGCTGCCATATCTTTCCTACAGTTTTTTCGCGGTTTTGTGTGTTCATGTGGCGCCTCTATCGATATTCATTATTTATAAGGTTTTCTTTCTATAAACAGTATAGAAGTTTCGGGTCTCACTCTCTGTTTGCCTTTAATAACTTCGAAGGCTTTCAGATTTTCCTAAATTTAAAAGGTAATCAACGAAACTTGGCGAATAGTGAACAAAAACCAATTTTTCGAAACATAGACTGCACAATTTTATGTATGGTAAAATTAATGTAGATTTTTATCCAATAAAAATTAGATCATAAAAAAACTAACAAAATATTTTTAAGGGCGAGTGGATTACTTTGCTTGTATTTAAAGTCACTAATTTTTTTTAAAGAACTTTTAATTAAGCAAAATCGTTTTTTTCAACCAAAAACTTTTATGTTTATTTTTTTGAAATCAGTATCTATAGAATCGGTTTATTTCGTATTATAAGCTTATTTTAAATTAGACCAATTTATGCTTGTGTATTTTTTAAAAAAATTGCTAGACATGAGTTTTTGTGGGTTGTGGCTATAGCTTAATTCTTCTCATCTGTTGTTAATTGTGCTTGCATTTATTTTAAAATAGCTGGTAAAGCAAATAATTTAATAAGTTTATGTTACATAAATATGCTGCTTGAATATATGTTAAAACTCAAAATTGAGTATGTTTACTAATATATTTGTTATTATATAGTAAAAACAAAAGTTTAAAATTCTAAAATTATTTATTTAATTGAATAATAAAATATTTATTAGTTATATGTATGAAAACTAATAGTGCATATGAATTTTAAGGTAAAAGGTATTGCCATCTTTTTATTTAAAGTAAACTCATGGCATTTATCTTTTGCAAGTCTTTCATTATCATCAACATTGTTTTGCACTGTGTTTCATGTTTTGGGAAATGGTTAGAGTCCAAAAATGCAAATTGTATGTTCCAAAAGTGCAAAATTCCAAAAGTGCAAAATTCAAAAGTGAAAATTGTATGCAGTTGCTTTTATATATAAAACCAATACTAATTTTAATCTGGTCCAAGTAAAAGATTACAGCACAATGGTTAAGCTTGTAAATTTGATCAATATTGACCTTATAATGTTATAATCTTAATTTCTTAATTTCAAACTAAAAAAAGTATTTTAGGCTTTTTAAAATTTTACAATTACTTTAAAGTCTATGTTGCTCAGAGGTGTACATTTTATTGCTAATTATTGCTTTAAAATTAAAAAAAAAATCTATAAATTTTGTTTACTATTTTTTACTAGTTTAAATCCGCAAGCTACAACTTGCAGATCTTACAAAGATATAAAAACTTTTAAAATGGTTTAGGAAAGTATTAATTTAATTAAAATACATTTCGTCTACATATCGTTTAGCTTTAGCTTAAGATTAGCATTCATTTTTTTCAGGGCTTTGCACGATTTCTTCACTGTTCTGTGACAAACCGAAAACTTCTGGCTACATTTTTAAAAAAGTTTATTTAATTCGTCATAATTACAATTTTGTTTTAATAATAGGTTCGATTATATTGACTTTAGAAATATCTCTAGGTATACTTTATAGTAATAAGAAAGATTTTTTAAACAACTACGACTGATACTTGGGGCTAAAATTGAAAGTAATAAACTTATATTTTGCCATAGTATTTCTATACAAGCGTTGTTGTTGCTATGTTTGATGATGAATACCACTATCAGGCGCATAGCGAACACGCAAAACAGCTTAGCCTGATGTCTTGTTATTGTAGAGTCTATGGTACAACTTATTGTCAAAGATTTACTTTTTTGTAATGCCATTTTAACAAGCTGGTAAGTACATAAAATGTTAGTAATTTTGAAAAAAATTGAAGTAACCTCAAGTGAATTCTGAGTGAAAAAATTGAAACTAAACGAGAAATGCGAGTTGAAATACAAAACATTGAACGGCGTGCTTGATAAAATGTGTTAGAAGCTGCAAGCTCACAGTTTGCATTAAAAATTTTTTCAGTGTCTGAGAAACTTTATCTTTTTTTCTGTATTGAACCAGAGATTGAACATAATTTAATTGTAATTTTTTGTTTATTGGGCGCCATGATGTTTATAAGTTTTAAAAGTCGCCGTGAGCAGAAAAATTTTGGAAACCACTGCTATATACTGATACAGGCCATCTAATTATATATGATAACGATGTATACACATCAACAGGCATACCATATTTTCGAAGTGGTGAATCGGGACCAATTTTTTGTGTGTGCGAACTTTTCTCTTTTTTTGCAAAGTAAAATTTAAATTATTGGCTCTGATATTTTGATTTTTATCCCAAAAGAGTAGTAATATCTCTGAAAAAAAGGTCTTTACATTGTGCATAGACTCTACAATAACAAGGCATCAGGCTGCCATGTCTTTTCTACAGTTTTCTCGCGGTTTTGTGTGTTGATGTGGCGCCTCTACCGATATTCGGCATTTATGAGGTTTCCTTTCTATAACTGTACAGAATTTTCGGGTCTCACTCTCTGTTTGCCTTTAATAACCTCCCTTAATAACGTTATTGTACAGCGGGGTCTCAAACTCAAATTGCTCTAAGGGCCAAACAAAAAGTTTTAATTAACCTGAAGGCCGCAATACATAAAAGGTCAAGAACCAAGAAAACATATAAAAACACAATAAACAAAATAAGTATTAAGTTAGTTGCCTGCAATCGGAGTTGCAGTCATTTATTATACTGCCTACTTAGCTGGCAGCGTTTTGCGTCAACAAAGTCCTCAATGTTAGGTTTGAATTCGTCGTCGTTTGAATTCATCAGAAGAAACCAATCTCAGTGTTGCTTGCAAATGTTCATTAGTGCCCCGTGATCTTTATGTAGACTTATTAAACTTTATAGACAAAAAAAATTGTTCACATACATAAGTTCTTCCAAAAATAGCAATAATTCTTGCGCTAGCAGAGTATAATCCTAGAAACCTTTCTCGTGAAAGAAACGAGTAGAATTTTGGAATCCCTTCGTCTGCATATTTTTGTTTCAAAATCGTATCATATTGAAGTCTGCAACATATCCCTCTGCAACACTGTCAATTTTTACAGCAAATGGTGTTGAAAAAAGTTGAAATTGTGATTGTAGTCTCTCAAAATCTGAAAAGCCCACTTCGAATTGATGATGTAAATTTGACAACAAATCTACATATTCTTTCAAGCATTTGGATTCAACTTTTTTGGTAGATTTCAATTTTCAAAAATTAACCAAATTGCCTTCATTCAATTGCTTTATCCATAAACCTAGTTTAACTTTGAATGATTTCACATGATCGTACTTCTGTGTAATAATCTGTTTTTTACGTCGAAGTTTCGAGTTTAGTTTATTCAAATGTAATATGTACTATGTACTAACAGCGTGCCCTATACATCGAGCACCACATGGAGCACGAGGTCTGACGGTTTTGGATGACGAAACTCGATGCTGGCTTAATGACATCACTGCCAGCATCTGATCCAGGCAGTGCAGCAGTCTGGGGTAGTAAATGGATAAACCCTCGGCCCCAGTCCTGTTTGTGTCTGACCTGGAGTGGATACCTCTTCAAACGACGACGACGACGACGACGACGACGACAAAATGTAATATCTATTAGAAAAGTAAGATTGCATTGAAAAGTAGAATCAGCCAACAAAGGAACTGGCTTATTTTTCGTTTCCATAAATAAAGCGCTTTCATTTCTAAGCGCAAAGAAACGCTTCAAAACCTTTCCACAACTAAGCCATCTTACTTCTATATGATAAAGAAGCTCACCATATTCAAAGTCCATATCTACAAGAAAGGATTTGAATTACTTGTGATTTAGCCCTCGAGATCGTATATATGAAGTTAACCGTTTCAACTACTAAATCCATCACTTTCTTCATTTGCAGACTTTTACCACAAAGAGCTTCTTTGTGTAAAATGCAATGCACACTTGCGAAGTTGAGTCTTTGGTTTCAAGGCTGTTTAACTTGTTTTCCACCTACCCCATAACGCCTACATTGCTGGAACACATTGCCGGTGCAGTGGCCAAACATACAAGTCTTTCGTGGTCGAGTGGTTAAAGCGCCCGGCTCGTAGCCAACACGGTCTCGGTTCAAAATCCACTCGCGCCATTCTGTTGTGTCCTTGGGAAAGACACTTTACGGCACATTCCCCTGCTTGGTGGTCCTGGCAAGAAGTTCTAAATTATAATCATATGTCTTAAAGAGCTTCTTTGTGGTACAAAATTTTTATTATCGCTTTAAACAAAGTCGATTTTATCGGAGCCATAAGCTTTTCGTGACGCTCTCATCATTGGCAATCGCGTCAAAATGGGAATTGCCACTGATAAGAGCATCACGAAAAGCTTATGGCTCCGATAAAATCGACTTTGTTTAAAGCGATATTAAAATCATATCTCTGTTAAATTACAAGCGGACAGCAATATCTTGGTATCTCCGGAAGCAGGTGGGGGTAATTGCTTACCCTATGTATTAGCGCCTCCGTCGTTTTCCTGCGAGTCAGGAGGATAAATATACAGATAAAATAAATAAAAATAAATAAATAAACTTTCCACGGCAAGCCACATTTTTTAATATAATTTTCCAGGGCTTGAAATAAATCATGACCAATTGCAGTACCCTTCAGTGATAATAAATCCAGGACTTCTTCCGTTACATTTAGTTGGCACTCCACACCCCTGATAAAAACAGCACTTTGTGCCGTACCAAGGATACCTGAACTACCGGGATGCGAAACTCCGCTTTTTTCCATACAGCTTCGTGCACACTGTAGGGCTATTGCATGAATTTGCTGTATATTTTTAATTTTTTTTAGTTTTTATTCAATACAGTGTATGTTAAATTTTTTAAAATTGCGTATAGCTTTTTGATATAACTTGAACAGTTTTTATTTTTGTATAAATTATGTAATTTATTATATGATATATATTACAGGTTTAAAACACTTTTTTATAAAATTAATTAATAATGTAAAGATTTTTTAATTTAAATGTTTAATATATTTTAATTCATATTGATTTAACTTTTTTAACTAAAAAAAACTTTTTTAAAGGTTATTTAACATTATTTTAAATATTTTAACTTTTATTTAAAATAATCATGAATTGTTTTTAACTTATTAACTCCTTTTTTAATACATATGTGTAATGTGCCCAGTGGTACATCTTGCAGCTTTTCATTAGCCCATTTTCGTTTCTTTAATAATTTTTTCGAGAATCAATGAAAGATTTTTATGGTTTTTTTAATTTTTAAAATTATAAATTAGATATTAAGTTATAAAAAATTTTTTGAATAAAAACATTATTGGTAACTGTTCGTGGTCTTTGCAAAAATTTTTAAAAAATTGACAAAATACATTAAAATTATTGGCAAATTTTTTTATTTTTTATGTGTACCAATGAAAAAATCATTGGTACACTTACACTGCAAAAAAAATTATAGCTAATCTGTTTTTGTGTGGTCTTTTGCTGGGTGATTAAAATCATTTTAAGTTAAATTCTAAAACTTAAGAACTTTACTTATTGCTTCTTGTTTTAAATTAATTGTGATACAGTATATTTAATCTATCTAAACAAGATTGATTATTCAGTCACAGGCCATTTTTATTTTTTTTTTTTTTTTATTTTTATCTCTATATTTATCCTCCTGACTCGCAGGAAAGCGACGGAGGCGCTATACATAGGGTAAGAAATTACCCCGACCTGCTTCCGGAGATGCCAAGATATTGGTGTCCGCTAGTAATTTAGTAGAGATATTACTGTAATTTAGAACTGCTTGTCAAGACCACCAAGCAGGGGAAAGTGCCGTAAAGTGTCTTTCCCAAGGACACAACAGAATGGCGCAAGTGGGTTTTGAACCGAGACCATGTTGATCATTTCCACACAAAGTACTTCACAACAATTACTAAAAAAACTTTTTTTGCTTTGTAGATATTTTGAATCTTAGTTATGGTAACTTAACATTTATTTCTTTTGCTTTCATATATTTACCTAATATTTCTATTTTTATAATGAATTCAAATCTCCAATAAATTATACAGCTATAATTAGTGATTAGTACCAGCAAATTCCTTAAATTATTATTTGATTAATTTTTATGATAGGATATACTTGCTGTATTCCCAAATGCAAAACTGGTTATCATTCCAACAAAAAAGAAATTTAAATCATCAATCCCTTTGTTTAGATTTCCTTCAGACCAAGTTCAAAGTCAAAAATGGATTAAAGCTATTTTACAAGAAAACTTAAAAATTAGTGATTCATGCAGAATTTGTGCCAAACATTTTATTGAGTCACATATTCAAACTATCACTACCAATTCTCAAAAATTAAAAAAAAGTGGAAATAATCTTATTGAGTTAAAAAAGTTTGATTAAAGTCATCTGGAATCCCTTGTATTTTTTCCAATCTTCCTAAATATTTGTCAAATAATTATTGCCTAAAAGTTCTGTTTTAAGCACTGCTTTTCACCGATGCAAAAAAGGAAACTTCTTGCTGCAGGAACAAGAAAAACAGTTTATTGACCAAAATTCATTTTAAGACCTACGTAGAATTTTTACAAATCAAAATCGGTAATGCAGTACTCCCTTCTGGTTATTTTAAATTGTACAAAGATGATGCTGTTAAATTTCATTGCATTTCAAAAAATTGCACTGATGTCAACTCTGCTCCAAAACTTATTGCATCAATTATCATCACTGAAAATTTGATACCAAATGTTTATGTAGATTCTGTGCATCTTTCAAAAAAATGTATGAGCATTTATTAAGCTTCTCTTCAGTGTGTACTCAAACAGAAGTTTGCAACATTTTTGCTTTTTGTAAGAATTCATCTAAAAAATGTTTGAAAGATTGTGTCCAAAAAAATATATTTGTGGAAATTGCTGTTAATGCTCTTGAAAAATACATTAATTTGCTATTGAAGTTAAAGATGAGAATGATTTTTTGGTTTATTTCAGTTTTTTTTGAACAACTAAAATTAATACATATTAATAAAGCTGCCGTTAGGTATTTATCTGACTTGCTGACTGTTGAATTTTTGTTAAAATTAACCAGCACATCTTTGAATAAAAACTAAGCAATTTTTTTGTGCTGTCGTCAATTAAAAGATTGCAACAACTTTCATGTGATGACAATATTGAAAGTTGCTCCATACAAATCCAATATCTCAAACAAAAAACATTTAACTGTTCTTTTAGATGAAAAAAGCTGTGACTTTACTCATAGACGAAGTGTTTATAGCCAATCGTGTAGAATATCAAAACGGAACTTTTGTTGGTTTCATAAAAGATGGTTCATGTGCAAGAACAGCTTTGACGCTTATGGTGCAGTCAGTTTGCAAAATTACAAGGATGTTTTCTATTTGGTACCAGTAGAAAAACTAGATACTAGCTTGTTACATTACTGGTTTAATAAAGTGATGAAATACCTCAATCAAATTTTTTTATAGTTGCTGTTTTTGTTGACAACCACATTTGCAACATGTGGAAAATGTTTGTTTTAATCTTATGCTTCTTGACTTTTTTGGCGACATAAATATTATAGTATAGCACGTTTTACTAATAATGTTTGTTTGTTTGATAAAAACCCTAGTTAATGCAAATTTTATTTTTGCTTGTATTAGACGGCTCTACACTATACTTTTGTTTTTGTGTAAACCAAAACAAAAATACTGTGTTGAGTTTAGACCCACTTTTTAAACCCTTTTGAATAGCTGCTTTCTGTTTTGCTGTAAAAAATTAGTTGTGCAATACTGTAATAGTTTGCTGTCAAATGATACAGCAAAAACTTAACCGTTTATTTGTTCAAATAAGCACTCTGCGTTTTTGTGTGCAGTGGAAACTGTAGTAAAGGACTCACCCAATTTTAAGTGTGCTGTCAACCAACTTTGTGTGGAAGGGCATTTTAATTTTAAGCATATTATTCATTCGACATTTAATTGCTTTGCTAAAAACGAGCTTAAATGCTTCTAAACGTGAGGACCCTGGACCAATGGTTCGAAAAATCTGAAAACTTGGTAAAAGTGCACAAACCTAAAATTCGTCAAAAATTTCTCTTTTCAGTATGTAAATTTTTTAATTGTTTGTCAATTGTTTCATAGTTATTCTTTTCTTGCCAACTTTTATATTGTAGTATAAATGCAGAACTTGTAGTTTGTTCAATTTTTATATTTTCGTGTTGTATAAATTTGCAATTTATTAGCTTTAATACTGTTTATATTGCTTATTCAAAAAATATGCCAAGAAAACTATTTCTTTCTAATTACAGCACGCTTCCGTGTGATATCAAAAGTTACAATACAATTAATCCATATACTTTAGTTGGAAAAAATATTGTATATTTGCAGAACTCAAAACTGCAGTTCCATAAGCAAAAAATCAAATAGCCCTACTGTGTGCACGCAATTTTTCGAGTTTCGCATCCCGGTAGCTTAGGTATCCCTGTGCCGTACCTGACGAATCTGTGCTTTTGTCGAGAGCAATTAAAAATGCTTCAAAGTCCTTTGCCGTTGCAAGTAGTTGTTTCTCTACATTGGCAGCTAAACCTGTAATCCTGCTTGCAACTGTATTAGGTGATAAGCTGATGCCTTCAAACAGTTTCTTTTGGTTAGGACATAAAATCTCGCTTGCCTTTAAAAGACATTCTTTTACAAACAATCCTTCTCTAAAAGGGCCGCGATGACTTGACTATCATTTCACTCATAACAAAACTCGCTCTTACAAAATTTTTGTTCGACTGAATAATATTGGCAAAGAAACTTCTTTGTTTGCATAACGATAATTTCAATTGCTTTACTTTTTCTTTTCTAGCATTACCCTTACTCCCATCATACTTAGACTATCTTGGTGCATTGCTTCTTAATGTCGACACAAGTTATACTCCTTCATAACAGCGATCTTTTTTTGACAAATATGACAATGACTTGTATCACTGACTGCCGTAAAAAAGTACTAATCCTCCCACTTTTCTTGAAAAACTCTTTCATCTGCAATTTTTCTTTTTTTCAAAACTAAAGATATTTTTACAAAGTAGAACTTTAAAATTTAAGTTTTTTAGGTATTTACTCTTAATTTACTTAAATTGCCTTTGCGGCTTCGACTTTACAAGAAACAAACAGCCTATATACATAGTTCCCTCTAAGCTGCGCGGCCGCGCAGCTAGCCTAGAACCCCCGCGCAGTACTTTCGTTCTGCCACGCACTGCATAAGTATTGGCAAGACAAGCTAAATACGTGCTCTCAATCAGAAGCAAGCTCTACACAGTGGTGAATATTCAAATTTAGGGGCCTGAGGCAAGGATTTTCAAAAATTGATGTCCTCTAAAAAAGAAAGAGCTTTCCTCTCGTCTTTAATTTTTTTCTCGAAAAATCATGGTGATCTCTAAAAAAAAGGTCTTCACTTCGGTTTCATTTCTGATTTTCCTATTTTGCTCCTAAAAACAAGGTGTTCTCTAAAAAAAAAATTCTTCACCTAGAATCGATCTCTGATTTCCCTATTTTGCTCCCGAAATCAAGGTGTTTTCTAAAAAAAAGTGGGATATGTAGAGATCGATTATAGGTGAAGACCTTTTTTTTTTAGAGAACACCATGATCAGGAGAAAAAAGTGCAAGACGAGATCAGAACTCTTTTTCTTTTTTACTGAAAATCAATTTTTAAAAATCCTTACCTCGGACCCTAAATTTGAATATCCACCACTGCTCACACGGCCTTACATTCCGCGCACACTAAGCAAGCTCTTAGAGGGAACGTTGCCTACATACCTCGTACTTCTAAATTTCGATGAAGCAATTGGTCAAGAAATGTTGATGGTGTGAAAAACTGGCCGACATTCAAAGCAAGACCTATCTGCAAAATCTACAAACGTACTGAAAGAAGTGATAACAAAAACAATACAGACTCGCTTTGCGTAAAACTGTGCAAGGTCAAACAAAACAAACTAATGGTGCCGCCGCGCAAGCTGGAAGAAAATATAGTGTAGATACGGCCTTCAACTGTCAGTTAGTTCTGAGAAAGAAAACTACATGCCAAATAACGATCAGTAACCACTACCGTACCGAGGGGGAGGCCACTGTGCCATGGCCTCAGACCCTAAAAATGAAAAACTGTACAGCAAAACCAAGCAATTTTAGCAAAAGCAAAGCTGGTTTTTTACGAGTATTCAAGGTTCGCCCTGGATTTCGATTTTCCTGTGAAAAACCATTTGTCGCTCAGACCACTTACTGGTTGTTGTGTAATTGCAACTGTGCGTGGTCAAGCCCGAAGCACGTTCTTGCTTTGAGTTTTTGTACTGTGCGTTCTATCTCTCTCGCGGTTGCTGCAGAACGCTGTCAGAACGACGCAGGGTTGTTTAGGTGTGCTGTTTATAAGTTGCATTGTTTGTTTCTCCCTTAACGTGCACTTCTGTTTAGATAACTAAGTTTTTAATTGATTAAAACCTAAATTCCATAGTGTTTTGGGTGATTTCAGAACACTGGTAGAAATCTGGACTGGAATAAAACAATTATCAAAATTTGTTATGCTCTTGAAAGTGAATAAGAGTTGTAAAGAGCAGACAAAACCTTGTAGAGGGAAGACATATAGCCGCACAAACCACTATTTTAAAAGCTATATTTGATCAATTAACTCTGCTAACTTTGCTTTATGCTTGATTTTCATTTTACGATTTCTTTCTTCTAATAAGTCTCGTAAAAGTATTATACTAAAATTTGTTTGCAGAATGCACGAAGATGCGTATTTTTTGTGGTAATTTTGCAAAAATTTTCCGGGGCATGCCCCCGGACCACCCTATAATGCTCGTGCCTTCGGCACCCTCTAAGTTGATTTTGGACGCTACGCGATTGTGACGAAGCTTTGGCCCCCCCTCGGAAACTTTCTGCGTACGCCACTGTCAGTAACGCTAGTTACCAATGTCACACTCACAGATAAAAATATGAGACACTGAAAATGCAATATACCGTATTTATTTGAAAATATAAATCGCGTCGCGGGCCGCAAACAATGTGCATAGGGGCCGCGTGTTTGAGGCCCTTGTAGAGTTTATGCTTAGTATCCGTCTCGGATTTCTTGATTTTCGTCCCTTAAAAGCAAAGGTCTTCACTTAAAATTCTAAATTCCGGAACAAAATGATTTACCGGGCGGGGCACCGGGAGAAGGCCGAAAAATCGGGACTTTTCTGGCTAAAACGGGACGTATGCTAAGCTTACTCATTCATGAATGTTTATGATTTTTTTTTGGTCTTGATGTGGGTAAAAGCGATAAGTGTTCTTTGCAAACAGCACAGTCATGCTAGATTAAGAAAATATAGATTTGACCGAACGTCAGACATTAGTACATGTAAAAGGATATAAGAAGAGAATAAAAAAGACCAATACGGCAGAAGATAGTAGAAAGCATGTTAGCAACACTACAGTAAACCATTTTTAATTAACTGTTACAGAATAAACGCTTGTTACTGTGTCAGATAGTTAGTTATACAGTTATAGGCAAGCCTTTAAAGCTTCAATAAACTATAAATTATCGAAAAATTTTTTTGAGTGGACAACATATTTTTTGAAATGTTTAATTATGATATCTTACCGTATGTTATGTGGGGGTATCTTTTCTATCTTTTTGTCAAAAATACTAATAAAAAAAAAATTTAGTCAAAACATGTTTTTTGTTATTGAAGAATTTAACCGTTTATCTCTTTATTTATTTATTTATTTTTTGAAAGAAATAAAACCAGTTTTTGAGGCATAGGAAACTTGGTGAAAAGCAAAAAAGCAAAAAAAGGTTTTCACCGGCAACCTGAGCCAAAATAGATACAAAAATAGCTCTGGCTGCAGGTAAACTGGTGAAGGTCTGTTTTTGTTCTTCACCCAATTTTTTTTATTAGAAAAGTTTGCCAATACTTGGAAAGTAGCTTGAGGGCTTTGTCATGCCAAATAAGTTGAAGAGCATTGTCTTACATCAAAAATGACAAATAAATTTGTTTATTGCTTGACTTGGCTTAATGTATTAGCATATTATTGTTGTTGACATCTTTCTGTGATCTTTTTATAGAAGTCACTATAATTGTTTTTTGTTGGTGAAACTAACTGATTACCTTATTACAGCACTAGAAAGGAATAAAAAAGACACCAAGAGGAAAAGTATCTCTTTGAAAAGAAATTGTTATCACAGGAGGATTCTGGGTCAGTTTTACTAACAAAAATTGCTTATGGTAATTTGTTGAAGAGACCCTCTTTCTGTCTCTGGTGAAAATAGATTCCACATGAATTAAATTTAAAAAACAGTGTCTTATGACAAAGCAGTCCAGCTCAGAATCTGCTTATTTTATTGCTGAACCACCATTTAAAGAGTTGAATGATTTTTTTTACTTTATTGAATAGCTCTTTCACTATTCAACTTTCTACTCTTTTTTACTTTGAATGTTGCAGGGTTTTTATGTGTCACTGTCAGCAGCAATGTTTTCCCAAATGATCAAAATAATTTCTCTTACCAACATTTTTGTTGAGTGGCTGTTGTTTTTTTTCAGGTCTGCATCCAGCAGCTAGCTCTTTGTATAAAATATTCCTAGCTATATGACCATTTCTTATACATCAATATGACTTAGGTAAACAATGCTAACATGCATGGTACATTGGCCAAATTGAGTACATCTCTGTTAAATCATAATTATTTCATGTAATTCGAAAAATCTTTCCAAATTTTTGCTTGGAAAAGTATTGAGTTGAAAATTTTTTGAGTCTAGAAAGTCTATGCTTCACTGCCACAAAGCAGTATGCAGATCACATAAGCTTGATATAGGTACATTTTTGATCCAAGTTGATGAACATGTTGTTCTGCATGAGCCATTGCAATGACAACTTTGTCAACATGACAATTCAATTCACTGATCTCAGAAAAGGTTTTGGAGATATGGATCAAAGATAAATAAAATTGCTATGACAAGTCTTTTTCTGTTGATAACATTTTTTCTAAGAATTTTCTTCTTAAGCTTCATAACCAAATTCATATCAAAGGTTATGAAAAAGGCTCAATGAGGTGTTGGGTGATTCCATTTTCCATGCACAAATGGGGTCTCGCTCCTTCACCGAATTGCGAGTGTGGCGCCTCTGAGCAAACCCCAGACCATGTACTAACAGCGTGCCCTATACATCGGGCACCACATGGAGCACAAGGTCTGACGGTTTTGGATGACAAAACTCGATGCTGGCTTAATGACATCACTGCCAGCATCTGATCCAGGCAGTGCAGCAGTCTGGGGTAGTAAAAGGATAAACCCTCGGCCCCAGTCCTGTTTGTGTCTGACCTGGAGTGGATGCCCTTCAAACGATGATGACAAATGAGGTGTTGCAGCAAAGCACACTTTTTATAGCAATAAATTAATAACATAGATTTTGGTTTGAGATGCACTAGATTAAAAAGTTTCAGTTTGAAGATATACACTTTCATTTTCTGACGAAAAAAAATTTCTGGAATAGCTGTAGTGAAACTTTATTGGCCAAAATGTGTTGTTGCCAGGAACACTTTTACTTAACCCAATATTTCCTTGAGAAGTAAACTGTTGACAAACCATCATCTATAACTGTTTTTTCATGTTCAGAACTCTTTGAAGGACTTAATTTTGATTGTATGAGGAAGCTTGACTAGAAATTCAATCTTTTGAAGCTGCATGAAAAGACTCTACTGATCATATAAGTTTTTGCTAATTTGATTTGACAAATGCATAAAATGATATATTTTGCTCTCATTTTTTAGCAATTTGTGAAAATATCTTGTCAATTGTTGACCTTATTGGTCAAGCTTCACTGTGCCTCAAAATACTGTGTTGAGCAAATTTTTATAGTCTTCCTAAATAGAAAACTTAAAAACGCTTTTTTACCTGTGCTTAAAGAAAGAGCCTGTAGTAGCTAATGCAATCAATGTGGTGTATATCATGCTTATGTATTTCCTAAGGTACATAACTGAATTCAGAGCACTATGGTAATAACTGATTCAGACATTAAAAGAAGGTTGTTTTTTGGCCAATCCTAATACTCTCTGTTGTAATATCATCTTTTTCTGGACCTTTACTTTAAGAAAAGTTAGTCATTTGCCTGTACAGTTATTTTTTATTTGAGATAAGTTTGTCTAGTTTTAAAGCAGAAAATTTAATGGTTGTACCAAGTGGAACAATTGATTTGCTGAAATTTAACTCCTATGTCTTTCTTTCTATCTATCTGTTCCTGTTTGTACTGGTCTCCGTAACACCTAGCTTTGTGATCAGCCTTGTTCGTACTTGAAGATAATGCCTTTTAAGCAACATCATACATTCCATAGATATTACTAATCTTTGTCATCAATTAAAATTAGATCAGGGTTTTTAAACTAATGTTAACACAGGGATCCTTAGGTAATTTTGTGAAATTCTGTGGATCCCAAACCTGACTTTTTTTTACAATCCTTGAATCTTTTTTGTAAAGACATAGTTTACAAAACCTTTTTACATTTTTAAAAAACTATACCTGAACTTCAATTGATGACTTTTTTGTGTAATGCACTTATCATTGACAAGCTCTTACAATCATGAGAAAGGCTTTTGAATAGAGTAGAATGTAGATAGCAAATTATTACTTTCTGCAAAAATCCTGTGAATTCTTAGTTTGGAAATCCTGAATGTGATGTACCAACCAACAATTATTTAGCAACACTTAGCAATCTTTCTAGAAATGTGTATTTTCCAGAAAATAAAGTAATTCTTTGAGGATTTTTATTGTTTTGATAACATCTGCTTTTATTTTTATAGTAAATTATTGCTTAACCATGTTTGAAATAAGCTTTACCAAACATTGCTTAACCATGCTTGAAACAAGCCTACGCTTTTTCTTGACCCTTTGCCATGAACCTATAAGTCAGGGGTGTCAAACCTTTTTGAGCCAAGGGCCATTTTGACTCATCAAAAATATTGGCAGGCCAAACAAACAAAACACCCCACTTTTTGCTCCAAAATCATAGTGATCTCTAAAAAAAAAAAAGGTCCTCATTTGAAATCAGTCTCAGGTCTTCCATCTTTGTACCAAAATCATAGTGATCTTTAAAAAAAAAAAAAAAGAAAAGGTCCTCACCTGAAATCAGTCTCAAATTTCCCACTTTTTGTCCTGAAATAATAGTGATCTCTAAAGCTTGAAAAAAACAAAAAAATGGGGTCTTCACATCAAACCTGTCTTTGGCTTCTGCCAAAATTGACGGAACAGAGGGCTTCAAAAAATACTGCCCAGGCCACTCAAAACCTTTACGCGGGCCACGGGTTGGACGCCCCTGCTATAAGTACTATTTTTATAAAAAAATGTGATAGTGTTTACTCAAAAACTTACATTTTCAAGAGAGTATTAAGAGTTTGATATTGTTATGATTTCCAGTTTTGGCCAAATGCTTTACAATGAAACCTCACTAAGATGCTAGTAAGGAAAGAATTTGTTTGTTTTTTTTTGGGCAGCTCAGTCGCCACTTGATCTTTGAACTATTAAAATTAAGTTTAGAGTGTAATCTCACTTAAAAAGATTTGAGTTTTTTATAAATAGCAAAATTCTAGTTCAACTTATTAATCAATGTTAAATCAACCGCATAGTTTAATGGGGTGCCTTTTTATGCGAATGATAAAAGGCATTCACAAATTGTTTCAAAAATGGACATTGAAAGCTCGTTACACCTTTTCATCGTAAAAAAAGTTTGCTAGTTATTTTTAAATTGCGACGATGATTTTAAATGAAACATTAAAAAAATTAATATTTTTTTGTTTGATTAATGGCAGCGTGGTCGAGTGCTTGGAGCACCGTGATTGTGATCGACATGATCTTGGTTCAAAACCTACTTGTGCCATTCTATTGCGTCATTGGAAAAAATACTTAACGATACTTTCCTGCTAAGCAGTTTTAGCAAGCGTTTATAAATTTCAGTCATATCTCTATAAAATTTAAAAACCAAAATAAAACATTTTAATCGGACAGCATTATCTTGGCATCTCCGAAAGCAGGTTGGGGTAATTGCTTTACCCTACTTATTAGCGCCTCCGTCGCCTTTCCCGCGAGTCAAGAGGATAAAAATGGAGATAAAATAAATAAACATACATCGGCCAGAAATGCGTCAAAAAAATTTAAAGAAAATTTTCGGTTCTGGCGGCGCCGATTTCAGAACGAAAACCTTTTTCGCTAAGCAATTGTCGATGTGTCGCTCCTTTCGTTTCGGTTAGTCAAACTTTTTGTTCGATATATCAATCAGATTATTTAACGCTGAACAGGAACTCATTCTTATGACGTTTTTATCTGCTTGTCGTTGTATGGCTATTTGATGTTTTCTATTTTAACCCTTTGAGGTATATAAGAATTTAATTGTAAAATGACAATGGTTCAATAATGATGTCACAAATATTTAAAAATTGATTATAATGCCTTCACAAAAATGCTTTTGTTACGTTACAATCACAATCATGGTACACATATGTATTACTGTTCTTTGGAGGTTTAAGCCGAGGGCACCGTTATAGGTAAGCAGCGTGACCCCATTTAGGGAATCGTCGTAAAGTGCCTTTCGGAATGGCGCAACATAAATTGCTCAGGTAGGCCGAGCATTGAACTAGCGTCTTTCTGCTTGCAAGTCAAAGGGTCATCACAATGAGCTATTTTGAGTTTTTGTTCTTATTTATTACTCACAAGTGAATTCCTTTTCACCAAATTTAGCACGTTACAAAAAAATTACATTGTTTAAGCAAGACCTCTATTTCTGTTAATATGTTATTGCGATTACTAGAAAAAAAAATTAAAAAAGATCAATTGCCAAATGCCATTAGGTTTAGCATTTGTTGGGCGCTACAGTTGATTAACCACGTTTTTCGATTTGTGGAATGTTTGTTTTCGTCTGTCTCAAAAGGGACACTTGCCTTCATTCTGTGATTCAATCACTGTGACGTTTGCTTTTTTTCTTATCTATCTCTTAACTACATTTATTCAAAGATGCAGTGGCGCAAGGTAGACGCAGGATCGTCTTTTGTTCAGCATCTCCAGTTTCTGCGTTATCGAGCAGAACATAAAGTGTTTCCTCGTATTTATTTCTTTATTTTTTGGTTACACTTTGATAAAAGACAGTACCTACTTTAGATTGTTTATTTTAGGTTTCGGCAAGTTAGCTAGTGTAAATTTATTGATAAGTTTTATTTTAAGATAATATGTGCGAAAATTTTGTTCAAGCGTAGTGTGGCGACATTTTTAATAACATTTCACTAAAGGTTTTTAGAGGATTATTGAAATGCTTTGATTACAATTCTCAATATTTGATAATTTTTTGTGATCAAATATTGCAATTTTAAACTGTGACTGTGAATTTTCTTTTAGTTCTTAAAAAATAAAATTAAAGATTATGATTTAAAAATTTTGTTGATAAATTTTGCCGAACTTGTACTGTTTTCGTACAGCATACGTTTAATGTTTTTTGATATTGATAACATCTTTTTAATTCAAAAATATTGTTCGATCGCATTAATTTCGACAGGGTAGAAGAGTTAGTTTGCGAGAGGTGATTTATCCGAATTATTTTTTCATCAGAATATCTACACTCCTAGCCTTAATCTGTTGATTTGTCATTGAAGCAAGATGATTTCAGGAACAGTTGCTTTTTGATCGAACTCGTTTTTGGCTTTTTGCCTCCGGGTATTAAGCGGTGAGCGATGGCCAAATCGACTTCAGCCTGAACTATCACATCTGTTTGTGAGTGGCGTCGTGGGAAATTAAGTCGAGGTCACAATAGAGGCTATGTCAAATGATTTTTGTGTTCAATGTTCTCTGTTTATTTGAATCATTTTTGTATATTGCTGCTTTCTCAAGGATCGAAATACAATTGGGACTATTTTTGTATTTACATCCCATTTGACCTCATGTTGTATGCAGTTTACACTGAGTAATGTGGTCTGTTTAAATGAATCATTTAAGATGGTTAAGTCTCATTTTAAACCCGCAATAGGATAAATCACACTGCTGCTTATCGCGTGAGTGCTGCAGAGTGACTAAAGCGATGAAGGTTGAACAAAAGGTCTGCTGCCGTGCACCTCAATTTTTTGCACTTTTTGTTTTCAATTGATATTTTTAAGGGAGCATAGGCTTTAATATCAGGTAAATCGAAATGCTACAAAACTTTTTACTTAAGGAGAAAAACTGTGTCTTCGCTTTCATTGTTATGCATTTTCGACTGTTTATTCTCATGGCTTGAGTGCAAGTGCAGCTGCGTTGCACTTGGTTTTATGGGCAGTTTTGACTAGATGACCACGAAGTGGTCTTTTACTGTCCAGTTTAGTCAAATATAAATTCTTTATATCCTATCTGCAATGTAGTTTTGCTTAAAAGTTATATTGTAATTGAAATTGGATATGATTATGTTATTTTCTTTGTATTTTATTTGACTAAACAAAATAAACTTCTTCTTCTTCATAAATATTAAATATCGCTCTTCCTTTGTCATTTTGTTCAGTTGTTTGTAAAGTGAAATGACTGGGATTTGGAGATGGTTTCTTGAATAACCTAACAGACGAAAGTGGTACAGTAAATCTCTTTTTAAGGTTAAAACAACATGCTGAGGCTAAGGAATCGAACCGGGAACGTCTCGATCATTATCGCCATATAAACGGCGCACCGTTACCGATCGAACACAACGCCAATGAATTAATTATGTTCCCAGAAAAAAGTTCAAATCAAACTTGCAGCAAACAGTTTTTTCATAGGGTTTTTCAGTTTGTTTCAAGTCTCGTTTTGGATAAGTTTTATTTTCACATAGTAATTGCGGCAACTAATTTGGAATTGCTGTACATGTTAGAAACCGCTTCACATTTGTCGCGCACATTATCTCCATACGCGATGACGTCGGTCGGATGTGACATCACTTTGTGCTGTTGATTCTATGAGCGGAATCGCTGTCAGCGTGCGGCCGCGCACCGCTAGCAAATTGCCTGTTTATCGCGTGCTTCCGATACAATTTAATCGAGGGCAAAGCTAACTCATGGCGCAATTTTTTGGAATGTCCACTTTGAGCGTCAATTTCCATGCAGAAATGCGGTGCGTTTTATTTGATTGTTTTTGGTTGGCTACTTCTGTCATCTTCTGAGATAAATCAAGGATTTAAATATAAAGTTTTTACTTTAGCCTTCAAGTATACATAAAATCATACTTAAAATTCTTACCATTTTTCTAAATATTTATTTTTTTCTATAAGGTTTGTGTATTCGCTTGAGCTTGGCCGATAAATCAAGTTTCTAACAAAACAAAAACATGGAACCGGATCGACATTGTTTACGTATGTACAATAATTAGGTTAGTTTGTTGTCAGAGCACACAAAGCAATTTTTTCAATACGTTTTTAGAGAAACTATTTTTGGTAATCCTCAATTTTGGTTCCGCTTTGATGTGTGATCTCAAGATTGTTATTAAAGCCCATTTCCACTACGAATGTGGAATGGAGCATTCTTTTATTTGTTTTATTGATTTTTTTACTTCTTTCCGCGCTTAAACGCTCAGCAAAGCAAAAAAGATTAAAAGAAACAAAGAATACTCTATTGTACGCGTGTAGTGGAAACGAGCCTTATGGCCCATTTCCACTACGAGCGTGAAAAAGAGCATTCTTTGTCTCTTTTATTGATCTTCGATTGAAGCGAGCGCAAAAAAAATCAATAAAACAAACAAACAATGCTTTTTTTCACGCTCTTAGTGGAAACGGGCCTTTAATCCTTTTGTCAACAGGCCTAATGTATTGCAATTGAACTTTTTGGCATTAGTTTAGTGCCAGGTTTTTCTTCCATTTTTACATAGGCCTAGTATAAATATATGTTTCGACTTGTTGAAATTTTATATTAAAGCAAAAAGTTGTTTGCTTAACCTCTTCTGTGCCCTATAAAAGAATATATAATTATAAACATGAGGTACCTAACTATCAGAAACTAAGTCTATGAAAGATCGTGATGTAAAAATTATCACTAAATTAAATTAGTGATTTTGTTTTGCACAAAATCTAGAAACAATAACAACTTGTGTTTATGCTTCTTCACTCGGCGAGTTTTAAAGTTCTTTAATCATTTGCAGGCTGTTAAATTATGAGTATTTGCGTATAAAAGTATTGCTGTTCTTATAAGCACTATTATCATTGTTGGACAACATGGGGTAAGTTTTGGTTTCTGTTGTTGTAGACATTTGATTTTATTGTTGCTGTTAATCGTTTATTTTGTATTCTTGTGTGCCCCTGCTCGTTTTATGTATGCCCGCTGCATTAATTTGTATGAATTTCATTAATTGTCATATTTCATGTATAAGTTTCCTGTATTTTAAAGCTGCAATAATAGTTTATCCTTTTTAACACTATTCTCTATTTAAACGAAACAATATTTAACCTGCATGAATTTAAGGTTTTTAAATGTTTTTTATACAAAAATAAGCAAAGTTAGTTGTGTTTATCGTGAAATGAATTGGCGCTCGACGCCATATTTAAAACAGTAAACAGAACAAGCATTGGCGTCATACGTTGTGAACACATACCCATGCCAAAGTTTTGTTTACCTTTTTTGTTTTTGTAGTTTATGAAATCGTTTTATGGCAATTTTTTTTGTTTTTTGAAAGCAATTTTAAATTAAAAGTTCTATTATCAGGTGTAAGTTTTTAACCGCTGTTGATTTTCTGTAATTTACAGCAATTGTTTTGACGCGCTTTTCCTGTTTGCTTAATTCCTAGCAAATTATTTTTATAATTATGAATTTTCGTACCTTTTCATGTGTTTTCTTTTTTTTTTTATACCTTTTTCAATTTTTTTTTTTTAATTAAAAATTGAATCTCCGATTGCGTCATGTCGTAAATTAACTCTGCTGAATTCTTGACTTAGTATTGTCATTTACCACAATCACATGATCTATCTAGCTTGTCCTTTTTGATTGTGCGTTGTCATGTCAAAAAAAGAACAACTAAACTTTTTGATCAAGAGTAGAATAATTAAATCATCAAGCATAGATTCTGTCCGCAAAAAGCTAGGATGTTTCATTTTCCCTGTCTGTCTTTCAAATTGGAAACGGAAGTGGTTACTAATGCTTAATTGCGGCGATATAATGAGCTTTTAAATCAGATTTCATGGCGGTTTTATTTGTTAAAGTTATAGCAGTTCTGCTGTAAAGAGCAAAATTTGCTCGTTTTTTCTGTTCTATTATGGTTTAAAATATTTTATTTTTAAAATTTTTTTATTTCTGAACAATTTTTGACATTGTTCAAATTTTACGAAATGTCCGAAAAAATTAAGACAATTGTTCGAAAATGTTTGGAAAAAAGATGTTTTAAAAAATTCAATGGTTTGTACGAAAAATTTGATAAACACCTACTACGTTCAACAACAATCTCCGGATGCATTAACTATAAACTAATCATAAGCCTACGCACCTATCAAAGCATCGCGGATGAGTTTTAATCAGGTTTGTGGAGTCGGAGTAGGAGTTCTTTTCATACATGCAGGAGTCGGAGTGGTTTTTTAGGTTTGTTGGAGTCGGAGTTGTTATTGTATTTGGAGACTCTACTTCTCGTTAAATTAGGTTTTGAAGATTGTGGAGTCGGAGTCGCTTGTTTAGGGCTGAGTTGGAGTCGTTTTTTAGACATGCAATAGTCGGCTTTTCAAATGTTCTGGAATCGGAGTCGGAATCGTAAAATTTTAAATAGCTGCAATCGAAGTTGGCGTCGTAAAACTTTAGTTAGGTCGAGTCGGAGTTGGAAAAAGTTTCTCGAACTTCACAACCCTGGTTTCAATTCCAAAAAAGTTTTTTTTCAGTTATCAAAAATAAGAAAATTACTACATTCAAATTATTCTGATTATCCCGCAAAAAAACCGTGTTCGTCAAATTTCACTTGTTTAAGAGTTTCCAAAACTGAAAATTTGCGGGTTTTTTAAAAATAAAGTCAACATCTTTTCAACTGATAGAGTAATTTGTTTTCTATATGTATCCTGGCCTCTTTCCCCTCAACATTCTGCAATGCAATAAAATGAACTGCCTCGTTTATTTCGTTGCGTCATTGTACTGTAGCTGTATTTAGATTCACCGTGGTTTAATGACAGGAATTGTAATGCTCATCAAGTGAGAAAATAGACGAGTAATTTACAATGTTGAATTTACTTTCAGGCCTGAATGGGTTGAGATAGTGGAGCCACGAACGAGGGAACGAATGTACGCCAACCTGGTCACGTGTCAATGTGTGTGGGATCCCCCTCCTGACGTCCCAATCAAACACTCGACAGACGCACAATGGTTCGTAGAGATGCGCTTGTTCAAAAGTCGTTTGTGTGGCTTTAGTTATTGCTTTTTAATGCAATGTCTGAATTTAATGAGGTCATCAATGCCGTGTTTTTCCGGTTCCGGAAGTGTTTGTTGCTTGATTGATGACCATTGCCCGGTGCCACAGAAGGCTGCTGCAATAAAATTTGATCAATAAGTTGTTTTTCCTCGCTCGGAGCTATTAATTCTTAATTTTTTGCTTTGCTTTCCGCAACAAAGTGATCACGTGTTTATCGCCAAAAACAGTGGTTTCAAGCTTTGCTGTTTTGATTCGCAATTGACTGAAAGTTAATAGAAGAAAAAAAGGCCTTTTAAATCGGTGATCAAAAACTCCATCTGCTCCGTAAGATTAAAATCATTTAATATAGTAGCTTGTATTTACACGTTTATGTATATGTCGGGACACAAGTTTCAGGATTGCTTCAGCGTGCAAACTTAGGAGACCCGATATTGCTGTTAAGTTTTTTAATCGAATTGTTTTCGTGCACCGCGTTTTCAATTATAAACTCGGATTGATTTTAATAGCCATGACTTCGAGTTTGTGTTTTTAAGGTGGGAACTTTTTGATCCCAAATCTTCTCGCTTTTATTATTACAACGCAAGCGCCCAACAGACGGTGTGGCATCGCCCTAAGGATGCCGATATTGTGTCGTTGGTGAAATTACAAAATGTCGCCCAACAATCAAACAAGACGAAAACGAGAAAAGAAAAAAGCGAGGGAAAGAAGAAAAACAGGTCAGTTGCTGTGGTTGTTGTTGTTTAAAAGCTGTGGTGGTGATTTGTAATTGAACTCATGAACTCGTACTGCAAATTCAAAATGCCAACTGTTGTAATGTCACGATCCAACTGCCAAATGTCTCAATTAATATCTGGAAATTTTTACCCAAATTAAAACCTTGCCGATTTTCTAGCATGCTGGAAGTTGTTACAGTTTCTATTAACAAGATTTGTAAGTTGAATTCTTGTGGAAAAATCAATCAGCTGATATAAAATAAGATTTTTAAAAATTTAGTTTTTTGTTCGGATTTTATATGGTGATGCTGTTCAACATTAGAAACATCAGACTCATTTTATGAGTGTAAATGCAAAAACGCGACTGATCATTCAAATCTTTAAAGCGGTTTAATTTTTTATTTCAACTGGGATTAAAAGCACGTTACGTCATGGCGCTTGTCATTGTCTCGTTCTATGACGTTATTTTGATTAAATGTCGCGTTTTGTATACTGACATCAAAAGTGACCACATATTGAAGTTCCGACCCTCACTGGCGTATTGTTGCAGGAAATCAGCTGGCTCTCGGGGTAGTGCGGTTCGAAACTCGCTGAGGTAATAAAGGTTTTGTTTTCTCTCATGTGACTTTGCTTTACCTCCGCTTACGCGTGAATCATACTCGCTTTTGTGCGAACGATTACGTGCGCTGTCTTGGAATATAGGAACTACCATTTTTTGGCCGATAAAGTTTTTTTTAAAGGAAACTCGCAAACGAGATGATTGTTACATGTCTGTTGATTTTGCTCGACGTAGACTTCTTTTGTTGTTCACGTGACATGTCTTTGCATGATCTTATTTCCTTTAAACTGTACTTTTCACTCTTGCAAACGTTGAACTCGCTGAGGTAATGAAGGTTCGAAACTCGCTGAGGTAATAAAGGTTTTATTTTCTCTCACGTGACTTTGCTTTACCTCCGTTTACGCGTGAATCACACTCGCTTTTGTGCGAGCGATTACGTGCGCTGTCTTGGAATACAGGAACTGCCATTTTCTGACCGATAAAGTTTTTTTTTTAAAGAAACTCGCAAACGAGATGATTGTTACATGTTTGTTGATTTTGTTCGACGTAGACTTCTTTTGTTGTTCACGTGACATGTCTTTGCATGATCTTATTTACACTCTTGCAAGCGTTCAACTCGCTGAGGTAATGAAGGTTCGAAACTCGCTGATGTAACAAAGGTTTTATTTTCTCTTACGTGACTTTGCTTTACCTCCGTTTACGCGTGAATCACACTCGCTTTTGTGCGAGCGATTACGTGCGCTGTCTTGGAATATAGGAACTGCCATTTTCTGACCGATAAAGTTTTTTTAAAGAAACTCACAAACGAGATGATTGCTGCATGTCTGTTGATCTTGCTCGACGTAGACTTATGTTGACCCCCAATTTAAATACAAGTTTTCTGTTGACCGATAGCTTTGCCACACAGTTACTGATGATACGAGGGGAAAAATACCTTCAAAATTAATTTGTGTGTTTTATATGAAATAATATATGAAATTCATTGTTTTATATGAAGTACTTTTTATATGAAATTCATTGATACGCAGCCCAAAAATACTCCTGAAACTACAAATGCAAGCAGAGCCCAAAACATAACTACCAGTGCAGTTCACCATTTTCTTTACTTTCACCCTCATTCATATGAAGGATGTACCTGGTGGGTTGTGCTGATTAACAATAATTTTGAATTGAAGACTTTATTGCTCTAGTAAATCTTAGAGGTTATTCATCGACCCTATGGCGGTTCAATGACCCCTATTCGACCTTATGACCATTAATCGATCCCTTGGATGTACCAACGGGGGCCGATGTCATCGTTTTGAGAACCACTGGTTTAGAAGTTTAAACTGCTCGATTTCTGTGCTAAAAAAATTGGCTTTAAGAATCATTGATTATTTAAAACTATTAAACTCTTCTTGGTGTTGTTTTGGTTGTACTTTCTGTTGTTACTAACTCTTCCTTGGTAATGTTTCAGTGAAATCATCTCTATTTTTACGCGCCAGCTTACTGCTTTGCTGTTTTACTTCCTATTTTAGGATGACCTGTACTGCCTCGACGTAGTATGAAAACGTGTCTTGGATATTTTTGTGCGATTGTTGGTGTGGTTTGGATCGCGCGCATACAATGAGCATACCGAATATTCTAGAATACATGTTTGTTTTTTTTTTGTTAAAAGTCGCGGAAAAATGCTGATGGGTTTTTAATATCCAATTATGATTTTGGCTATTTAAGTAATAGAACTGTTGAGGAATATTTATCAAAAGTTGGAAGTAAAATACCTTTTTTTTGTTTTTTCGGTCTACTTTTGTTTATCTGCATGAAAGTGTTGATTTTTTAACTTCTACTGTGTTTGTTCGTAAATCATCAACATTTAATGCAAGTTTAGAACTAATGCATTGAAGTAGATCTTCGGTCGAATGCGGTCTTGCTTTCTGATTACATTGCGTTCAGTGTTTTTAATAATGAAATAATAATAGAAACAATCACAGGCGGGATTCGGAGAGGAGTAGTGACAGTGATTCGAATGCCCCCACACATCGGAATCAGGACGCTCACAAAAAGAGGCATCGCGCATCCGCCGGAAAACAGCGTCGCTCTGGGGAAGCACCGGTAAACGTCTAATATCTTCATTTGTCTTTCAGCGAGAAGAACTCGATGATCGATCGATTATAATTTTTAAATGTTGCGATTACTGCAGTTTGCGGACATCGAAGAACTTTTTCTTTCCGTTTGATTGCCTCCGCTTTTTTCTTTGCTTTCACGCTGATCCTTTCCCTATTTTGTTAAACTACGGCTTCTTGATGAGCAAAACAATTGCTTTGTGACATCAGAATGGAAGCGGTTGGCAATGATTTTATTGATACCGCTACTGGCTTGTGTGAATGTATTTTAAGAGTATACTTTAAGCTCGTTCGAAGTTGTTTCGCAATAACTTTTTAATATTTCTATCGGATGACTGTTACGTCAAAAAAGCTAAAATAAAAAAGAACCAAGAATTTCTGTTACTTCGCTGAAAACAAGACGAAATGCGAACTGTCTGCTACGTGTTTGACGAGTCGTGTGAGATGAAAACTTAAATTAATCTTGTCTTTGAAGCGTGACGTCAATTCGTTGAAGAAGCCAGAGAACGAAGAAAGCAGCGGAATCGTGGAGGACACCCAGCCATGGTCCCACTCGGATGGCCCCGGTTCCTTGGACTCGTCCGAGGTCAAGCCCAAACACCCTAAGTTGAGCCCCGGCCAGGACCACTCGATTATGACGTCAGCGTCGGTTGGCAGCGTGCCATCTCTTTCCCCGGACAGCTCCACCGGTTCCCAAATCCGCTCCAGGTCTCAAGACCGCCTAGTGAATGTCGTCATAAATAGACGCGACGGGACGGACACGAAGAGCGCGGAAAGATCGTCGCTGACGAAAAGCCAGAGTTTCCCGCAGCACAGCGCCCCTTCCAGAAAAGGTTCTTTTGCATTCGCTTTTTTGTAAACCTCTGTTTGACACGCGGGTCATTCGATTTTTCTACTTTTAATATCAATCACTTAAACATTTTAAAACGAGGCCAAAACTTGCTAATAAATCGTGCCCACGTTTCGCAAGGCCTTATTTTAATGAATCACGCGTTCACGTTTTGTAAATTCGACGCACTCTCCAACACAAACTTGCGTTTTAAGACTTTCGAAAGTCGAGCAAAAGAGCGAAGAGCAACACTGGCGAAATGGAGAAGTTTGTTAAGGGAAACTTGAACGTCCACAAGAAGGGTCTGCTACGGAAGAAGACCACCATTCACACCATGCTGTCATGGACGCGAGAACCTATTCGTAAGCCCATGATAATGACTAAAGAGAAACAGGTTAGTCGTCATCGCCTCCGTCAAACGCTGCTTAGACGAGCTAATGTATGTTTGCCTTTTCGTTTAATTAATTAATTAATTTCAAACTATATGTTAGTTTGTCTTTCCTTTTAATTAATTGATTAATTTTAAACTTTGATCTAGTTCTTTCAATTAGAGATGAAATTATCTTCAAATGTTTACAAATATAGTATCAGACAGTAACTTACTACATGCGTTTATTTTTAAAGTCTGCCATAATTACTCAATTTCAAGTTCTCAGTTTGTTTTGCTTACCTGTGCTGCTTTAATAAAGACAAAAAAAGAAGCTTGCGAAACGTTCAAACTGGTGCAGAGTTATATGGGAGACAGGAAAGTGAAGAAGGTTGATCCAGTGGCGCTTGAAATTATCACGATGGGATGGCAAAAGCCGAGTAAGTATTGCTTGAACTGTGAAACGATTTTCATAATTTTGATGAAATCCAACTTTGCAATACAGTAATCTCCCGCTTAAAGGCCCGTTTCCACTACGAGCGTGGAAAAGAGCATTCTTTCTCTTTCTCTCTTTTATTGATCTTCGATTGAAGCGAGCGGTTAAAATTGAAGCGAGCGCAAAAAAAATCAATAAAACAAACAAAGAATGCTTTTTTCCACGCTCGTAGTGGAAACGGGCCTTTAAGTTCGCAACTTGAATCTGAACAGCGAGTGCGAACTTAGCTGGTAGGTGCGAACTTAACATTTATAACAAAGCCATTATTACGTAACATAGAACCTGCACAATTATCTGTTAAAGTGAAAACTCTCGTCATTAAGCTAGTGTTTTGAGACTAATTGCTGCATTGACTTAAGATAAAAATTAATTTTTAGCGGCAAAGTTAATATTATTCACATAATATTGTCAGGCAAAGTTAAGCGATTGAATGAGTCAGAAAGATTGAAAGTAATCTCCGAGTTGAATCAGCCAAATCCTCCTAGTAAACAAAATATCGCACGACAGTACGGAGTGAGTGAGGCTACTATTAAAAAAGTCTGGTCGAAGCGTGAAGATATTCGTAAGCGTTCTGCTCTGATGTCTGAAGAAGCAAAAAAGAAAACGTTCAGAGCGTCTGTGGGTAGGTTTACAGAGGTAGAAGATAAGTTATACCTGTGGATTGATGGCGTGCGTCGAGAAAACCTGCCTATTCCACCTTCCCTCGTCATTTTGAAAGCAAAGAAAATTGCTGAAGAATTATTAATATCGCAGGATGACTTTAATGCGTCATGGCAGTGATTTAGCCGATTTAGAGAACACCGTAAAATACAACAGCTTTTTTTTCATGGTGAAGGAGCAGAGGTGGACCGAGAAAATCCTGATCGTGTTGCAGCTTTGGATAAGTTATACGCCATAATTGCAAAGTATGATCCCGAAAATGTATAGAACATGGACGAAAGAGGCTTATTTTTTCGACTGCTGCCTAAGTACACCTTGCTTATGCCATTTGAGGATGTTAGCAGCACACGAGGAAAGAAAAAAGCCGAAGAAAGAGTGTCACTTGTAGTTTGTGCAAATGCCACAGCCATATACAATAAAGTTCTTGAAGTTGAGGATCAGTTGTTGTGTCCCGATGTGCAAGTTCAAGCAAGAAATTACTATAATGAGCTGAGAAATTCCTTTGAGCTTTTTCAGTAAAAACTAAAGCAGGTTATTTTGAACGCAAAACAGAACGAAATATGCATCAGTTGACAATTCATGACTTGTTTAAATCGTGAATATTTTTATGACTCGTCTGATTTGCTGTTAATATCAATAAATTTTTGTAAAAGTTGAATCTTGATTTTTTGAAAATTTTTTGCAAACTTAATCGGGATGCGAACTTAAACGGGTACGAACTTAACTGGGAGATTACTGTAAAGCATTTTATTATAGGTTTAAAAATTGTCATGAATTGCACTTATTTATTACCCTCGAAAACGAGAAAATCTGGTGTAAAAAACGGCTTTTCTATAAAGCGTAGAGAACCCCACATATTTATATTCTTATTTACAGTATAGCACAGGTTTTCCTCCTTTATTTAAAAATCAGTTGTTAAACCTTGTTCTTATCTAAATATTTCACTTTTATGGTTTTTGTGGTCGCTTTATTGCAATCTGTTTCACTAAATGAATGTCAGTGTTCTAAGTTCGATTCTCCTTCTTTATGTAGGAGACCTTCTTTTTATCTCTTGTTTTCAATTCTTATTTTTATTGTTTTCAATTCAAAACTAATCATTTTGATTTTGACAATTTTGCTCAGTTTTATGTCTTTTTTTTTTTCAAATTCGATTTTTATCCTTGATTGGCCAATTCATATGACGTCACCAACCAGTTGCGTGTTCAATACTTATTGTCAAGTGCTAAATCGCACTAATAAATATTCCTGCTTTACTAAACAACCCTTTACAAACGATGCCTTATTCGTATTTTCTTTGTCAATGAAAGTCAAATGTGTGTAGTTCAGTTCCATAAGTTTTTTTTTTACTTTCAGTATTGATAATTCTGTCATTTATGCAATCTTATCGTGCAAACACTGTTGTGTGAGAGTGTGATGAAATTGATGATACACATGCTGATAAAAGTAATTTTATTTTATATGTATAACCTATGGCTTTGGAAGAACTCACATTTTAAACTCACAATGAGCTGTAAATGAATCATGAACGCGTTAAAAAAACTATTAAATGACTTAATTAACATTTTTCATTGCGAATTTAAACTGTACTTTTTTGAATGACAAGAGGAATTTTTCTCGTTATAATTAACATTGTTCGTTATTAAATTTTAAACACGTTGTTTCGTTCGTTAATTATTTAGGAACTTTGTAGCTTTTAAAACTAATTCTATTCAACAATTGCGACAGCGTTTAGATTAATTTGACGTGGAATTCCTTTGTTTCAGTTGTTTGTGTTAGAGATTCAGTTAGGCAGTTTGTTAAACGCCTGCTTTGTAACTGCAAGGATATTTGCTTTCAACTCGGCTTAGGTACGCAGCATACAACGACGATGAGGTTGGATTTTTACAACCATAAACCAACGAAAATTTTATCGAATAGGAAAACAATGATCATTTATTTCTAAAAAAATTTGTAAATTTTTTTCATGCTTATGAAAAGGTGTCAACAGAATCTTCTCCTGAACTTCTTCACTTGTGCGATTCAGTTTCAAATGCCCTTTGCCTCACTTAGTTTTAAACTGATCGAACGAGTAATGATTACTAAAAAACGCTCGAATTTGAAAGCCGTTAAAGGTTTTTTTGTCGTCATTCCATCTTTTTGAGAGCAAAATTTCAACATGAATACCTTTTTTTAGTTCTCACTTGACTTTTGAAAACAAAACAATATCAAAGAACATTTGCCGACTTATAACTTTTATGACGTCATAATTGATTGTAAACTGCTCGAACAGACTGTGATCGGCGCCGTTCTGATCGACAAATTCGATAACGATTAAAATTGCTCAGCCATTGCAGAAAATCACGTCTATAGTCGTGATTCGGACCAAGCTTTCTTATTTATTTTTTATGTTGGGAACCGCTAACTAATTCTTTTTCATATTTGCACCTGAACGTGTTTCTTATACATAAAAAAAACGTCTTTTGTTCGTTTACAAACATTTTAATTCGTTTTCGTCGAATGCTATTTATCGTTGCTTGACGAGATTCGATTTCGCAATTTTTGCTACGTGGCAGGTCTGCGAGATGAGGTCTTCATTCAACTGTGTCGTCAAACGACGGCGAATCCCCGAAAAGAATCGATGGAACGAGGTTTGGAGCTGCTGACTATGTGCCTCAACTTTTTTCCTCCTTCGAACAAGTTCCACTCCTACCTTGAAGGTTACATCTGGAATCATCTCAACTCCTCCGACATCGACGGTAAATTGCCGCTTTACCTTGCCATTGTGATGTCATCACTTGCGCTCCCACTGTTTCGTATTCGGACGTAAAGTTACAGTCGTCTGGATTTTTTCAAAAACACCACCGTAAGGTTGTTGGTTGATTTTTAACTAGTTTTTGGTCGTTTTTCATTTGTCAAGCAGTTTCAATCTGAAACCAATTGTTTAATTTGTTTACTTTTGAAATTAAGCACGACATTAAGCCAGCACATCGCGTTACTATAGCTTCATTTATATCACTAGACATAAAGGCCAATACTCTATCATTTGAAACACTCCAAGCCGACTGGAAAGTTCTTCATTGCTTTTCATTTCCTAATTAAGATGTTATTCTTTATAGTTTCGCCTGTGGCGGATGATTTTGGCGCATTTGTTCCAATATATTGTCTAATATGGTTTCTGGCGAGATGCTGTAAAATTATTTTGTCAAATGCCAAATAGAGAAACTTTATTAAAAGTTTATAAAAAGTTTCCCTAAATGTTTTGCGATAGCCGCAATGTACAAAAAATAGCGGTGAATGTTGACAAAGTTTTTTTTCAGGAGTGAAAGTATCTCAATATGCTGATGTCAGCTTCAAAAGACTTGAAAAAATTGTACAAACAGGTGCCAAAAAGGTGAGAAGTTGAGCCAGTTGCATGACTCTGTTCATACATTTCGATCATGTCAACTCCCAAAACTTTTCTTATGTTTAAAACTTATTACTTTTATAATAGTTGAAACAGAAATTGAAAAATTTTGTTATTACTCAAAATTTAGTCAAAGAAAATGAAATTTCTTCACAATGACTCAAAAATCGAACCAGTCACACCCACTATGAATTGTTAGAATTTTAAATTTACTCTGTTTGACCTAATTTACTCTTCAGAGTTTCGAGCTCTGCATAAGAATAACTCGAAAAATAAATCAGACATTCTCGAACTTGTCGAATCTGTTTTGTTCTCGTTTCTGATGTGGACGTGTGGACGTTGCTGGTTCTCCCGTGGCTTGCTGTAGTGTGCAATATCATAACAAGCCGCAGTAGTTTTCGGATTATTAATCGCACTTGACTCCATCTTTTGTTTTTTCAGGGAAACAAGAAGCCGACATTAGACGAAATAATCCAGTCAAGACTGTCCATTTTCAATCCTTCTATGTTCGGGAACACCTTGCAAGAAGTGATGGAAATACAGGAGGAGAAGTAAGATGACCAGGTTGTGTATCCACGATTTGTCGTGTAACGCTCGCGTATCAGGTTTCCGGACCGGCGACTTCCTTGGGTGATGACCACTTTGTCCGATCAAGTATTGAAACTAAATGGAAACAAGACGGAGGGAATTTTTCGGTGAGGTTTCTTCTGTGGAGTCTTTTTGTTGCAATAAATAATGGAAGTTAATTTTGAGTCGGTTGTCAAGCAAGTAGCTATAATAAATTTGTATTAATAATTCCAATTCAAAAACCTTGCATATTATAATGTAATATTTTTGTCTTTGTTTGTTCATGTGTGACTTCAGTCAATTAGAATTGTTGGTTTTTTTTTCATTTTTGGCTTTTGACAGTACTAATGTTAAATTTCATATCCGGAGTTTGAAGTTGTTAAAAAATTTTTTATTCAATTAACGTTCGAATACATGAACGTTCAAATTTTATTCAATTAACGTGTGACTCCAGTCAATTAGAATTGTTGGGTTTTTTTATTTTTTGGCTTTTGATTTGAATCAAGCAGCATTTTTATATTTGCCTGACATTACTAATGTTAAATTTCATATCCGGAGTTTGATGTTGTTGAGAAGCTTTTTATTCAATTAACGTTCGAATACATGATTATTGAATTCGACACTGTAAAGCTGTTAACACGAGCTTTTCTTTAGATCACATCTAATTAGCATGTGTTGCCATTTGTGAAGAAAAATTGTTATCACTTGTTGGGAGTTTGCAGGGTTGTGAGAGCCAAGAAATTTTAATTTGAGCTTTTCTGTTGCTCGGCAATGGATCTCGCGCGTGCATATCAATTGCTTCGTTGTTTGCAAGTCTTTTAATTATCTCCGCTCGCTTGTCTCGATTTCGACCAATCACATTCATTTAAATTGTCACGTGTACGCAGAGTCCCCGGCGACATCGACGAAGTGAACATTCTGAAAGTGAAGATGGACAAGTGGATCGTGCCCACGGGTCTTCGCGACCCGCACGTCCCGGGTAAGGGTTTCGCAATGATTTCCATTGTTTTCCACGATGCTGTCGTTGTGAAGGCGAAGAATGTGCTAGTTTTGTCATTTTACTTTTATCTTATCTATCAGCTTATCGCGTGAAAAAACTTATTAAATATTTACCCGTTGGAACCTTCTACATAATGCGAACTGGATTTTTTCTTTCGGTCTGAGTGAGACCCAAGAGACCAAGTTTTTACCTTATCTCTGCAAGACTTATGAGCAAATTGTCGTTTCAATTGATAAAAACGAAGCGCGTGTAACAGAATGACTGGGACCAAAACTAGTGAGATGTAGCTACTTTGAAATCGTTTTTACTGGCCACATCAGATAAAGACCAAAAAGGTCTAACTTGATGTACAACCAAAAAACGATTTTTATTGTAACTTTTTTTCGGGTTTCATTGAGATTTTCAGTAAAATAAGCACGTTTTCTAAAAATACGATTGAAAACTAAAACTTTATTAATATTATTGACGAAAAATAAACATTTTACGTAAAATAAACACAAATTAGAAATAGGCTGAGCACAAAATAGTAACTCTGATTGTAATCGTACAATCAGTCGTTGAAAGTGACCGCAATGCGTGTGGGTCTGTTCTCTGCATCTGCAACAGCAGGTCAGGATAATCATGTGACGACATAATTTACTCCTCCGACGTTGTCCTGCGAGTAAGGAGGATAAATGAAGATGTAATGACGACGATGATGATGATGTAGGTTCATTGTTGAAACTCTGGTTCCGCGAACTAGAGGAACCGCTCATTCCGTCCGAATTCTACGATCGCTGCATCCAGAACTTCGACAACTCTTCCGCCGCGATTGAAGTCGTCTACGAACTTCCAGAAATCAACCGACTCTGCTTGTCTTATTTGATTCGCTTCCTCCAGGTCATTTCCTGTTTGTTCGTCGTTGTTTTGCTAACATCCTATTTTCATATTATTGTTAAAGCAAGCTTAATTCTTGTATGACGTTGAATGGTGTATAAATTTCAACCCTGGACACCAATTATCAATATTTTACGGCCGCAATCGCTTAACGGTTAGGATACGACGCTCCAGGTTGATTGATTGGATGGATGATAATCTTAAAACAAAACAACAGGTTGTCCAACTATCCGTAAAGTCTAAGCACGTGTTTTTTTTATTGTAAAATGAAAAGTTAGACCAATGTAATAGTATTGAAAGAAGTTTGAGAAGATTTTGTAAAACGCATCAATATCCGCATCGCGCATAATAGGAAGTAGTTTCAAATAATAGGAATTAGGTTCAAGATGTTAATTAAAGACTAACATTGAGATTAAATGTAAAGTGGTTTATTTTTTTATCGTTATGTAAAGAATTATAAACACCCTGTAGTTTACAGCTATTTTGTTGAGCTGTGCATCATGACGAAATAAGTTTAATTATATTCATTGAAAGTTACTTCTTAATCAAGAATCCAGTTTTACATAATAAATCTTGAATTTAATATTTTTTTTATAAAGGTTTTTTCCAAGTCAGAAAATTCCAAATTAACCAAGATGGATGCCAACAACCTTGCCATGGTGATGGCGCCTAATTGTCTCCGGTGCCTTTCCGATGATCCACGTGTCATATTCGAAAACACGCGCAAGGAAATGTCTTACGTCCGCATTCTAATTAACCATTACGACACCACTTTTATGGAAGGAATGATTTGAAAATTGTTTTTTTGCATTTTACGTGATCCCTCTTCTTGCCATTCGACGCCGAATCGATTTTGTAGTATGCTTTCTATTGCATTTTGTGTCTTTTTGCTATTCACTTTATAACTTGAAGCTGCTACTGCATTTTAGTTTACGAATTTTTATTGCTTTATTTGTCCCATAGTGGAGTATATTGATTAAAAATTAATGTTAGTTTTGTTGTTTATTGTTTTGCTCTACTTTTAAGTATATGTATGTAATAATATTTTGCTGCTAAATATGTGTTGTAGACAGATGATGCACAGTGGGCCTTTTTTTTTCTTGGTTTTAGCCTTTTTTTGTGACTGTCGTAAGCAACAAATAAGAATTTTAGTGGAAAAAGAAGTATTTACCGTATTGTTTAAAATAGATATTCGCACATTTTTATTATGTTTGCCACTTTAATATGGGTATTATTAGATATTTTTAAGGGAAATTTTCAAATGTGTGATTTACTTTTGAATATCCGTGCCTCCGTTTTGAGCTTTTCATGTTTCTTCAGTTTTGACACTGTGTGGTTTCATTAAACAGAAACAACATTAGAATTGAAACTTTTTATGTTTTCTTGCTAGCATAGCATCCGTGACACAGTATAAAAAGCGGTACGACACCCGAAATATTTCGTTCTTATGCTATTGTTTAGAAATGCTTTGTACGCTGACACCAAGACGCTTTCTCCTGCTCGGTAGTCTTCGCAAGCCGCTCTAATTTAAGATCGATCTCTAAAGCCGAAAAATTTTTAACAAAAGAGCAATATCTTGGCGTCTCCAAAAGCACGTTGGGGTAATCGTTTGACCATTGCTTCTGTATAAGAGCACTTATAACGACTCTGACGCTTTTCTGCCAATTAACCCTTAAACTGTAACAAAGGACCTGCCCAATGAGGAAAAAAATTTGCAGAAATTTTTTCTTGAATTTTAGAGCTGTTTGCTACTGGAATACCTAAAACAATTCTTTCTGCAAAACTTAAAACCAAAATTTAAATTATTAAGTTAGAAAGAAAATTTTGGTACGCTAAATACAAGTATACTTCTCAAATTGTAATTAAGGGTCTCCGAGGCCCGGTTGTACTTTAAAGAAAACTTAAAAATTTGATCTACTTGTTACACAATCTACATTGTATATGTCACCAAAATAAGTTCTTTTCCTTTTAGGTGCTATTTGTTAGTTTACTTTTTAAGATATTAGAAGTTTAAAAATGGCTGACAGAAATGTGTTTCAAATGCTTCATGCTGAATTCAATCAACAAAATAACAGTAACATTGACAACAGTGACAGTGAAACATTGTCAGGGGATGAATAATGTGCCCTCTGATATTTTTGATTCAGAGGCAGACATATATTAAAAAAAGATTTAACGGAAAGAATAGAAGAGGAAGAAGCACATGATTCAAAGAGTAAACTTCACTGCACGAGGTGGAACTGTATAGTAGTCCACACCACTTCAAAGAACAAAGATGCAGCAGGACAACATTATTCGTTCTCGTGCAAAGCCAACCAAGATACCAGGAGTAATAACTGACATTCTACAAGCTTTTAGATTGTACGTATCTGATACAGTTCTAGACATCATGATAGCCTGGACAAATAAAGAAGCTGAAAGGCTGTTCAAAAAAAACGGAGATCTAGTACAGATGCGAACGAGAATAGCGCAAAGCGGAGATCGGAGGATAGAAAAGAAATACTGGCTTACATTAAGCTTGTGATCACTGCTGGTCACTTGAAGCAGAATCACTTGTCACAAAGTAGTTTGTGAGACAAAAAATATGGACCTCCAATATTCAGAGCTACAATGCCGCAGTATCGATTTATCGCCTTGATACGTTTCATGCGTTTTGATGGCAAAGACACAAGAATAGCACGGCGAGGCCAATGACAAACTTATACCTATTATAGATCTGTTTAACGAAATCAATAAATTGCTTGTTAGATACTACACAACAAATGGGTATCTAACAATCACAGTGGGAGAAATATCACGATAGTCAACTTTTTTACGGACATGATTCTAGCTGCAACTCTATTACAAAATGGTTTGACCTTTGTTGGCACCGTAAGAAGGAACAAAACATTCTCCCATTAAAACAGCGAGAACAAAAAAGTTCTACCTTTGGATTTTAGAAAAGTTCAGCATTGGTGTCCTAGGTACCAACAAAAAACTGTATTATTACTCTCAACTATGCATGATGATAAAGTAAAGAAACCTGAAATAATCAACTTTTACAACCAAAAGGGATTAGTTGATTGTTTGGATATGTTTATCAAAAACTACTGTCGAAACGACAGACGAGAAGATGGCCAATGTGTTTCTTTCATAATTTGGTGGATGTTGCAGGAGTTGCTTTCTTCATCATTTGGACTTTTTTTTTACCTTGACAAGAAATCAGGCAAAGCAAACAAGAGAAAACTGTTCCTGACATCTCTAGAACAGCTGGTAGATGCAGAGATCAAAACGTGCATCGCGGGAGGAAAACTTCGACAAACAGCTAGAAGTGTCATTGAGCAAATAAAATATTTATTACAGAATGCCCCTGCAGATATTCTAAGATTAGTGATTGCATTAGTGTCCAAAAAGGAAGCGGTGTTACTTGTGTCCCCAAGATAACTATTGGAAGAGTTAACAAATATATCAGTAATGTCAAAAGAAATGTTCGTGAAGAGCACTCAGTCACAACCAAAATATGTCACATGTGTGGATAGTTAGCTACATCTTTAGTTTTATATCTCTAGTAAAATACTGTTTTGTTTTATAAAGATTTAAACCCGCCAACAATCATTGCAGTGGTTACCAATACTGTTTATTGAGCATTCTATTGGCATGTGCATAGTAGGGTGGAGTGAAAATAATTTTTTTTTTGAAATTAAAAAAAGTGTAGTTCTAAAAACCTGCCAAACAGGTAAAATCTACGAAAAAAATTGGTTTTGGCGAGTTGCTACCTTTGGGGAGCTAGCAACCCCCCAAAATGTGTTTTGAGGGGTAAAATTTCCTAAAAATGTCGTAACTCAGTAACTGCTTATCGTAGAGGCATGATTTATGGCTCAAAATTTGCAGAATCATCATGTTTCTATATGTGCTAAGAGAAAGTTTTTGTCTATTTCCACTAGAAAAAAAGTTATGATAGAAAAACTGTTTAATAAGTTTGTTTGTTTGTACTTAACTAATAGTTATCTGAAAAGTTATTATTATTTTTTGCAGGTATATTGTTAACTAATTGTGTAAATCAAAGCTTTGGCCAAACTGCGAAGTAGTAAAACATGAAAAGACGGAGTTCAACTTCTGTAAAGAAGATTTTACATAGTGGACACACTTTCTCTACCCGTGATAGTTTTCCACCAGGAGTATTGCCTACCAAGCGACATGTAATAGAACGCATTCTTCATTTGAAAAACTTTCGAACCTTCAATGCTGCAAATGACATTGCCAGAGAAATTTATGACCGATAGGTATGGTGCAACGTATATCCCATTCATCTGTACACCATTTCGAAAAAAGTTCAAAGTTTTGTGAATTGTTTCAGTGCACTTGATCGCTGGTCAAAGAAAAAACGAGGAGAAGCATTTTTACAAAAGGAAAAAGAGTTTATGTCAACTATTGATGAAATATTTGATGTTTTTTGTGCTGACGATAAGCAGCGCAGAATTTTGGAGATACAACATGGTTTGAAAATGACAGATGATGATTATGCTTTTTATAAAGATCAAACTAGTAAGCAAGTTGGAAAATGTGTGGATGCTGTGGTTCCTTCAACGTCAGCTGACATACAGTTTTTGAGGCGCTCTCGACCCTTACAACCTCATCCAGAACCACCAACATGTTCGTCCGTTACATCAGTTACATCAGTGCCTGAGTCAGCTTTGGATTATCTGTCAGATTCTAGTTCAACCAACACAGACCAAACGCAATCTTCTGCTGCTTCTGAATTTGTTTCTCAATCAATGCCATATGAAAATCAGAATCGAATGATTTGGTCAAACCTTGCAAGGATGAGTGAGCGTTTTCAGATATCCGACAGAGCTGCTGCTGCGATCGCTAATAGTGTGATGCAAGATTTGGGTGTAATTACTGATGATGACAAAACATACGTTATTGATCGTAGCAAGCTTCGAAGAGAGCAAAAACGATGCCGTACTGAAATTAGGAAAAAGAAGCAAGAAAATTTCAAGTTAGTGAATGCCATATACTTTGATGGGCGCAAAGATGCAATACAGGTCACCATGCAAGGGCCAAATGACCAGTTTTACAGGTCTGTGCAACTTGAAGATCACTATACAATGGTTGGGCAGCCTGGTGAATACTATCTTTCTCATTTTTCCACAGAGGATGGCAAAGGAAGAACCATAGCACAAAAGATCTTCAACACCATTGCCAACACCGAATTACATGACAAGCTTACAGTAGTTGGCACTGATGGAACTGCAGCAATGACAGGCAAGTTCAATGGTTGCATTCGTAAGTTGGAAGAACTATTGAACAAGCCACTACAATGGGTAATTTGCCTACTACATACCAATGAACTACCCTTGCGCCATGTCTTTACTATGCTTGATGGAACCACCAATAGTCCTGACATATTTGCAGGACCTGGAGATGTTTCAAGTTGGCCGGTTGCTACTAATTTTAAGTCAATTTCAAACCCTCAGTTTGTACAGTTGCCAGAATCAGTTGTTAATGATCTGAGTACTGATCAACACTATGCTTACAAGATATGTTCAGCAATAATCATGGGAGTTGTCGACAGCGACTTGCAATATTTAAAAGTAGGTCCCATTGTGCATTCACGCTGGCTAACTCTGGGCTGTCGAATCCTCAGATATTATGTTTCGGTGGATGAACCCTCCTCAAACTTGGAAACTCTGACGAAGTTTTGTCTTCAAGTTTACTTTCCAAGTTGGTTTGAAATTAAGTTAAATAGTCAACTAACTTGCGGATCTAGAAATTTTTTCAACTTGGTCCAACGAATTCTTCAGGTGCCTGACGAAGCTGTTCGGAAAACTGCTCTGAAAGTTGTGCAACGAAATGCATTTTTCGCACACCAGGAAAATGTCTTGATCGCCATGTTGGGTGAGAACGATGAGGAGATACGAATGCGAGGAGTGAACAAAGTGCTTTCGATTCGTGGAAACTTGCCATCAACGGTTTCATTTGATAATCATGACTTGGTTGACAGTCGCAGTGAAGAATATTCTTTGGAAGGAGCAAAATATTATGATACCGCCTCAACTGTACGGCTGTTTGAACCGCCCACACTGGATCTAACAGTGAACTCGTACTACAAGATGGTGAATTTAACATCTTGCCATCAGCAGCCTCCGGTAATTGAACATTTAACTGATTTAGATATTGAACAATGCCGGATAAGACCACTGCAGCTCGACCACTCATGTCACAACCAATGTGTAGAGCGCCATGTCAAAATGGTAACAGAGGCCGCAGCACAAGTTGAAGGATTTGAGCGAAGAGATGGGTTGATTCGCCAGAAGATTAAATCTCGAAAACTTTTGAAAAAATTTGACACTAAAGTGCAATTCTGATGCGCTTCATTTTGCGTAGGGTATTTGGTGTACTCTAACTTGCTTTCTTATTTTTCTCTCACTCCTTAGGCAAAACAACCCAATATCAGCATCAACAGTTCGAAAGTAATGAGATGTAACAGATTTTCTTTAAATTACTGAAATACTAAACATTTTATGGGCAGTAAAGCTAGCACGTTCTGTACCTTATGAGTAGGCCTATTTAGGTACATTGTCTGGTGACCAAAGTTATCCCAAATCATCTTGTTAATATTGTGATTGTCATAATTAGTCCTTATCAGTTAGAATATATATTTTTAAATGTTAGATCAAAGTTATTTCCATACAGCGCAATTTTCGAGTATTGAGCATAAAAACGGTTTATCGATTATAACTTTTTTTCTTGTCGAAATAGACAAACTTTCTCTTAGCACATATAGAAACATGATGATTCTGCAAATTTTGAGCCATAAATCACGCCTCTACGATAAGCGGTTACCGAGTTACATTTTTTGTCAATTTTACCCCACAAAAACACATTTTGGGGGGTTACTAGCCCCCCAAAGGTAGCAACTCGCCAAAACCAATTTTTTGGAAGTTTTAGCCTATTTGGCAGGATTTAAGAACTACACTTTTTTCAAATTTTTTTTTCACTCCACCCTAGTGCATAGACCATCTCAATTACCGGTATAACCTATCACTAAGTTACGACCGTAGTACAGTAGTTCTTCAATACGTATTCTTTTCATATAACCACGGTTCTTTGTTTTTAACATACCATAGGCCGAAGATACAGTTTTTTGTTGTTAATTATAGATAATTTTGATCTAAGACCATGCTCTAAAAACCCATAAAGCTGAAGTTATGAACTGACTACAATTGATTCACTTTTTTCTCTATTTTAGTATCGAGTCTCTTGGGGCCGAAATCACTGTTTGTTTTAAAAAACTGTAATTACAGTGTAAGGGTTAAGATAATAAATACTCGCAGATTTGAAAAAAATGAAATGTGACTATGGGTCGTTGTTTTATTGATATGATTTGGATTCAACTGTAGCATTAGCTGGCAATCTAAGAAAGTCGCTAGCTTTTGTTACTTATAATTATTTAAATACAGGTTAATGTGTGGAAAACAATTAAAAAGTTAAAAGAACAACAGAAATGGCGCAGCTAAGGATTTGAAGTAATTTTGGAGCTGCAGTTCCTATCACCTATTTAGGTAAAAAGGCTTCAACTTTTGATACTTTATAAGCCAAATCATAATAAACGTTGATTGAATGAAAAAATTATGATGCTTTGGAAAAGCAAGCTCCTTATTTGACGTTTGTCGGAACTCAAAGAAACAGTTTCCATCAAATACAAATCAAATATTGCACGAATGAGCGAAAACACGAATTTAAAATGGAAGGCGTTGAAGTGCAGACGACTACTTGGAAGAGCGAGATCGCGTCAGATTGCGGGTTGACGTCGTCCGGAAGACTTCCGGCAAAGCCAATCTCATGCTGTCGAACGCTTCTTCCGATATTCCCGGAGGAACAACGAACTGGATAGTCCTTGAAACTCCTCCATCCCAAGTTGCCATCTCCATCATAAATCCTGAAACAATTCGGCTCCTACGTAACAAACGGACCGTGACAATTGTAAGAGTGTCAGCAGTCCGGGCGTCGCAGTGAGGACGACCATGATCGAAACGAGTCCGGGTTCAAATCTTCGTCAAATCATTATTTTATGTTGACTAAATGGCTATTTGTATGGCTTTTCCTACTCCTTTTCAAGCAACACAGGCCCATTCTCTGTACATTACAGCTTCGTTTTTTTGTTCACGTAATGCTATAAATAGATAATTGGTCATTTTTTCTATTGTAATTTGTGAATTCTACATACAACCGCGTGCTTTCGTGCTGGATAAGTTGATTTAAATAAAATGATGATCGCGGCACTACCCTGCGAAAACCGCCTTGAGAAACAACTTAAATTAGGTTGTACGATTTTAGAAAAACTGAGAAAAAATTATTCTAGACAGCAATATCTGAATATCTCCGTAAGGTTAAGTTAACCCAGTGGTTCTCAAAGTTATCGCCGCATTCCTTTTTTTAGCACTCGAGTACGGTCATTTCCCAAAGTTACATAAAATAAAGACTGAAAAACGTCTTCACTTTAATGAAACAACTTTTATCAGCGCCATGATTAAACTGTGAAGAACGTGCCAATTTTCTTGGGTCAATTTACTCAGTAATCCCGGCTCCTCACAATTTTTTTCCTTGAAGACTTCGAATTCGTTCTTTGGGATCAAGTGGCTCACTTTGAGAAGCACTGAGTTAACGTCAAGTTGTTACTTGACGATTAATCTAGAAATTCAAAGTAATTCTTTTGCCACTGTTTAACAAGTAAGAATGATAAAATATTTTAAAATGTAGTTCAGGAAAAAGCTTGATTTCTTATTCACAAAACCAAAGCGACATTTAAACCACCCAGTTTTAGGTTCAAATTATGATTAAATACTTATTTCATAGATATAAACGTCTAAGAATACCCGAGTTTTTTCAACTCTTATATAATAAAAGTTATCGGACTTAGAAAAGCTTTTTACAAATTCGAACCCTAATTTCTAAAACTTCTAGTCGGATTCGGACCCTAATTTTGCCGACTGCGCTTCATCAAGGTTCAATCTGGTATTGTGATTTATGAATTTAAAAAATAAAAAGTAATTTCATCGGCAGCTTGGTCAAGTGGTTAAAGTGCCACAATTGTGATCGACATGATCTCGGTTCAAAACCTACTCGCACTTTTCTGCTGTCCTTAAGACACTTTACGGTTTTTTTCTCCAGCTTGGCAGTCTTGGCAAGCAGTTCTAAATTTCATCTCTATAAAACTAAAAAACCAAATAAAAAATTTCAACCGGACAGCAATATCTTGGCATCTCTGGGTGATTGCTTGACCTCTGTATAGCGCCTCCGATGTTTTCCAGGACAAATAAAGAGATGAAATGAAAATGAAAACTACTTCGTGTCAAAAGCGGATTATAAATTTTAATTTCGAGTTCATTTAAAACTTCAGACTCCACTGCTATGCCATGTCCTTGCTTATTTTCACCTTTGACGCATTTCATGACGAGCTCTGCCCGTTTGATGCACCATTGGAAAGTGATTTCTTCGGTCAGTTCGTGGGTGAGGAGCAAGGGGAGGGTGAGTGTGCTGATGTCGTGACTCGAGCAGACCTTAGAAATAAAGCACGGCGTCAGCTTCACATGCGCGAGTTATCGCGAGTTTATTTAATAACACACCCGAAACGTCGCCAGTTTGAGAATTAATTCATTAATTTATGGTGACAGTTGTCGTCATCGACACAAACCATAAGCAAAGGGAAAATTTACTGGCAATGTTTCAGATGTATGGCAGTTAACATGACGATACAGCTAGGTTTTTTTCTAAACGAAAAATCCAAATTTTGAGGCGAGTGTGCAGTTTTACGCACGCGTTCGAAAGTTTAATATTGAAAAGTGATTCATTACAGACGCAGCGACGTTAAATTAAGATTTAAAAGATATTTCATTGGGAGAAAGTAAGAAATACAACATCAAGTCAACAATGCACCTTTAATATTTGTCGCAAACTAGTAATAACAGGATGCCTCGAGGTGACAGTGGAAAGTGACGTCTTGGTTTGAAGGCTGCTTTCATCTACCACGACATGAAACACAACATGAACTTGCGACAGGTTGGAATGTTTTGTGATGTAAAAGTCTCCTTCTTGTAAATGCAGGTAGCCTTCGTCCTGCCTGAGGAATGACGACGTTTAATCGCTCGTGGCATAAGGACACAACAAACTGCTTTTCAAAGAAATTATTAGTGTTTTGGCTACTTTAAAGAACATAACTTGACTATAAACAAAACTTCAAGTTGAAAACGTAAATAGAAATTCGTAAATCTTCAGATCAGTCAAAATCACTTCAATATCGAAGGACTTCAAGCGTCGAACGCACGAGATAAAAAAGAAAAATTCAAAGCAGATTATTTTAAACTTTCGATACAAAACTAAATCTGATTAATCTGTTAAAATGTACCACTGGTTTCAAAGGATCCAAAAAAATACAACGATAATCTATTAAAAAGCAAAAAGGCAACCGAAATTGCTCACTGTTAGGCAATAGGCATGTAGACTATTTCACACTGCCAACTGACCGGGATGTTGATTCGCCGCACTTGACTGCCTCGTTTTCAATTAACTTCAATTGTTCAGTCAATGGTTGAAAATGGAATTCGTTCGAAGATTGACAAATCGTAGAAAACTCTAAAAAACTTTTAAATTAGTGACGAGATAGATACAAAGTTTTTGTTGCCTGGGTTTAACCGATTGTGTGAAACCTCATCTCCCATCACACGTCAGCTGGACGGTCATTTGATAGAGTTCCATTTAAAATAAGTCAAAACTTGGGCTTTACGTATAATATTACAATTCGATTACTGAAAGCAAAATGTCGAGGCAAGAAAAAGTCGATTTTTAAATGTAGCACGACAATGAACACGAAACCTTTTTGGATCCCGGTCATATAACGAAGACGTTTGTCGGCAAAGATAATTACAGCGGAAAGAGAATTGGAGTAAAGGGACATCGCAGATTGAAATCTTTGAGCTTCTGCTTCCCTGAAATCCAAAAAATCAAGAGATGAAGAGGAGTTGGAAAATTTGTAAGTTAGAATGTCGAGACAGTTTATGGTCCTTGATGAAGGGAATCCAGATGCCGCATTAAAACGGCGGTTCTCAATCTTTTTTGGGGCATAAACCATATCAAAGTGGTACACATATACCAAATTGGTATGCTTCTACCTGAACAACGCCGTTAGTCGAATTTGCATACAGTTCTAATGTAATTTATTGTAAAGGCTACGTTTTATCACGGATTTATCGAACTGCAGATTAATAAAAATTAAAAATAAACACATTGCAAATCACTACATTACACGGCATGAGACAATTCAAAGAGGCTCAAACGATAAACAGGTAAATAGAAGGTCACCAGTTTACAACTAGAACTCAGAGAATCTGCTTTCTCGTATTTGCAATCCAAGGCTGGGAAATTCCCGGAAGCGTGACTTTAAAGAAATTCAGTGAGAAAAAATGACGTAAAAAAGGTTGTTTGTTGCGTTTGCGTCAAACTAACCTCTCATCGAAATATCGGCAGAAGTTGAGGATGTCGGTGACGAGAAGTCGGACGTTGTGCATTGTCTTCAACTGAGCTCCGAGATTGATCGTAAAACTCTCTTCCATCAGGATCCCGCTGCTTCCGGCTCCCGAGTTTTGATCAGGAGAAGAAAATTGCGACTGAGAATCATCGCCGATGCCGCGGTAATTGTTGAGTGTTATCGATGCCTTTTCGTCAATAATGTGTTTTACTTTGTTGCTGCAAAATTTTTTTTCGAACTCTTATCATCAACATAATTATTGCAATGGCATTTACCCATTAAAATTAATATTCATTTGTTTTTTTTGTTTTGTTTTGATCACTAACGCAATAATAAGTTAAACAAAAAAAAAAATAAAGACCGAGAAAGATGCGCACAATGTTAAAAATTAAACAAACAAAAATATCTATAAAGAAAAGTTAACAAGACAATAGAAGCATAAACGCGACAGTTTGGCGGAATTCGCTCTAGCGAAAAGCTTGAAAAAGTTAAAAAAGCAAATACAATACGCAAAATGAAAAAGCTGCTTTTACGGCTTTGTTTCAGATTAAACGAGCATGTCTCAGATTTTATGATGTTCTAAGACAGCGTGGTCCAACTACAGGCCCGCGGAACCGTTTCACAGAATTTAAGTCTCGTCGATTGTAAGCGGCGGCAACTTTCTATAAAAAGTGGCAAGCTAATGGGACAGAATCTAGGGTTGAGACCGTTTCCAAGTGAAGGCTTTTTTTTTTTTGTTAGAGAACACCATGATTTTGGGACAAAAATAGGGAAAATTGGAGGCTGATTTCAAGTGAAGACCTTTCTTTTTTTTTGTTAGAGAACACCATGATTTGGAACAATTTCTAGCCGGATGAGGCCCACAAGCTCGAACACTTTCGAAAAGTGGCCGGCAAGAGTGAAGAAGTTGGACCACCCTGTTCTAAGAACATAAGGTATTGACTATAAGACAACATCACACTTAATAAAATAATAGCACAAACTCTTAATCAGTGGGATCAGAAATCTCTCTGTTTAGCGCTTCTGTGACGTCATAGTAGCAAAAAGATTAAAACTAGACATTTTTTATTGTCAATTTGATTAAAAGGTTTGTTAAACAGTAGCTATGATAAAGGGTCCGCTTCCTCACAACTAGTATTAGGTAGATGGATAATAAAAACAAACCGATCTCTGTCTTACAAAGCAGGCCCAGCATCGTCAAGACCATCTTTGTTTTTCTTCATTTCATGATAAAGATTAATCACAGCTTCATGAAATTCTCGTCGCTGGTTTTGAATAGTAGACGAGTAATCCGACTCAAGTTGGGAATTCAACCTCTGTGCATAATTCAACATCTAGTTTAAAAGTATGAAAAAAAATTGCAAATTTATTGCATGAAACTTTTCATGGTTTTCGGTATTTGAAGCTCAACTGGCGTCAAAAGGTGGAAACCTGCAACTACATAAATATCTAATTTTTTGCAAAAGAAGGCTAACACCAACCACTTGCAGCACTCCAAACTATTCCAAATAATACACAAAAGGTGCCAAGACATCCCAGTTTTTGCTGTAATTGATGATGGCAAATTTTCAATGCTTTAAAAAAGATATTTGGCTAAAAGCGTTTCGCATTCTTTCGATTATGAGATAGTTTTTGGTAAAGGAAAATAAAAAGGTATATGAGCTGCACCTATTAAAATTTTTTTCATACAAAGTAATTTTTAATAGTTTTCATGCAGCAAAACTAATTTCTTCTCAAAGGCAAAGAGTATATGGCGCGAAATTGCACAAAGTGAATGTGTTGGTGAAAAATAAACACGAGTGCAATTGTATTGTCAATTTGCAAGTCAAAGAGAGAAAAAAATTACAAAACATTATGTAACCTCAAAAACACTGTTTACCAACTTCTTACAAATTAATAGCTACCTCAGTGTCGGCTAAATGTTTTGAAGCCAAATCAGTGACATCTTGATTAGTGTAAGCAAATCCAACATTTTCACACATTCTCGTCATCTCAAGTTGCTGCCGCTCTTGCATGTTTACTACACATTGATCTTTGATTTGGATCAACTTAAAAAAACTTGTCATTAAAAACTCTGAAAATTATATGAATAGGAGCACCTACTTTGGTAAGGTCATTGCGATACTTGGTTTCTAACTTCAAAATAATAGGCATTGCAACAGAATGAATGAGGTAATGATAAGCTTGAGCAAGCTCATTCTTGGAACTGGTTACAGAATCAGCATATATCATAAAAGTCTGCATTTAGAGATAAGAAAATACATGTAACAACAGTATATATACCTTTTATATATAAAACATGGCATAATACCTTCTTGTATTTTTCAGAAATTGCTTTTGCTACATTCGAAATTAAATCTGGATTTTTACGAATCATTTCAATATTGACTGAAGACTTTTCATTGTTGAGTTTGGTTATTTCTTTACCAACATAGTTTTTTAAAGATGCAACTAAACCTACAATGAATAAAAATTTATTACATATGCTATTTAATTTAATATTACATAAAAAAATTTCAAGTTTTTTTTTAAACATTTTGTTAGCACTAAGAGCAAAAGGTGTATGACGAAATTAAATGATACTTACATACTTAATTTAATCACAGCTCTTTGCTTTATACATTGATGATATTACAATTTAAACAAAAAAGAAACTTATCATTTTTTTCTGCTTGGTGGTCTTAAAAACAATTCTGAATTTAAAGTCGAACAAAATACAGGTAGAAATACAAAAAGTAAGCTACTGTATTTATTCATGTATAAGTTGCATTTGTGCATAAGTTGCATTTCTTACTTTTGGCTCAAAAAATGGTACAAAATTTTTTTTCCACATTTTTTTATTACAGGGTCTTCCAGAGAAGTGTAGACTGTTATATATTACATTAATTTAAAAACGAAAAGGGCAATGAAATTTTTTTTTGAAGAAAATTAAAGGTAAATGTATAATCTTCAATATTGAATTCAGTTTATTCAATATATCCGCCCTTTTCAATGATAACACGGCAGAGGCAAGAGATAACTTGGTCACACGTGGCACAAATAGTTTCACTTTCTATTTTCGCCCAAGATTCTTTCAATTTCTTTTTCAATTTTTCCACATTTAAGTGACACAGTGCAGGCCTTTCTTTCCAAGATGGACCATATCCCAAAGTCCATCAAATTAAGATCAGGAGAAGAAGGGGGCCAGAGTTCCTTTGACCAAAGGGACTTAAAGTTGTCCTTGCACCAGGCTTGAACCATTTTGGCTGTGTGAGCGGTTGCCCCATCCAGTGGCATAGCAAAGTAGCCTGTCGCCCTTGGATTTCTGCACGAACTGCCGCCCTTTAACACCATCAAAACGTTGAACATATTAATGAAGTTCTACACAATACAGAAATAATAATGATAGTTTAATTCTTATCTAAAATTCAAAATTGAATACGTTGAGCTTTCATTGAAACAAACTCCGAAATTATATCTTGAAAAAGAGAGCATCTAGACAAAATCACTTTCAATGGACAGGATTGCTAAAGCAGACAGCCTGCTTTCACCCATAGTCGATCTCAAGTAAGATTTTATCAATTTAAGCTTTGAAAAACTTCTTTCACAGCTTGCAATAGAAATAGCAACAGTGAGATAAAGCTTAAGACACAAAAATAAATAAAGTGTTGATTCACATAAACCAGTGTTTTTCAAGCCTTTTCTTCTGCTACCCAAATTCGCTAAAAACAACGATTTGCAAAGATGACCGCAACCCAAATAAATTTGAGTGAGCGTGGTGAAAATGTAGTGATCTTAAAAAAAAGGCCTTCGCCTTGAATCAGTTTCTGATTTCTTAATTTTTATCTCAAAAATCTAGTGTTCTCTAAAAAAAAAAAAAAAAGTCTTCATCTTGAATCTGATTTCAATTTCTTCATTTTCCTCTTAAATTTGTAATGACATCTCAAGAAGGTTCTTCACTTCTCAAATCTTGTGTGCGCACATCTTTTCTTTTACGTGCGGTAATTTAGAAGCCTTCGCGACCCATCCACATAATCTTGGCGACCCATGGTTTGAGAAACATTGACATATACGATAATTGGTCAACCACTGCAGCTTATCCAGTGCTGTGGCATCGCTTTGAAATGCAGTGCCGCTGGATTGTGCTAGCCTATTGAACCTGGCTATTTCATAACTTAATTCAGAAAAATTAACATCATCAGCATATATGTTCTTAAATTTGTTCATATCTTCTTCGATATTTTCACTTTGCAACAACGCGTGGAGATTTAAGAAGCCGAATACTACTTTGCTTAACCAGTGCATCGCGATCATTGACCAAAAAAGCAATAAAGCTTTCATCTTGTGGGAACAGTTTTCCAGTGAAAAACCTCTTTGCTGTGAATATTTTTGGGTATCATAAGATTCTCTCAGAACTTCCATCCAAAATTGTAAAAAAAAACAAAGAAAAATTATTGAAATACATCCAATATGCCACGAGCTTGTCCTCATGTATCAATATTTTTGTTTTGATCACATAGCTTGTTTAATGCACTCACTACATCAATAAAATAATGCTGAAGAGCTTTCACAGCTTTGTAATGTGCACTCCATTGAGTGCCAATCACTCTTTTTACCACAATCGGTACATGCTTAAGTAACACTCCCCATCTTTGACTAAAAGCAGAAAAAAAAGAGTAGACCCTTTCAACAACAGCAAAAAAAGTTGTAGAATGTTCAGACGATGTCACTGCATGAACGCCTGTGAGGTTAAGCAAATGATTAGCACATGAAATAAATATTGCTTTAGAATTAACTTGTTTTATTCTGCATTGTACTCCAGAATGGGATCCAGCCATGTTGGAAGCATTGTCTTATGCTTGACCTCGGCACATCATTATGTCCAAATCATTTTGCTGAAGTTCATCGAGAATAGACTTAGTAATTTCATGTGCGTTTTTTCTGTGCAGTGGAAAGAAATTTAAGAACGATTTTTTTATTTGTACCTCACTGCTGTCAATTTTTACGTATCTAACAATAAGAGCCATTTGATCAATATGAGAGACGTCGAAAGTACTATCGAGTATAATGGAAAAATATTTTGCTGCCTTTATTTCCTGCAGAATGAGATGTTTTACCTTTTTTCCAAGAAGCTCAATTAATTCATTTTGGATTGTTTGTAAAAATATTTTGCTGCCTTTATTTCCTCCAGAATGAGATGTTTTACCTTTTTTCCAAGAAGCTCAATTAATTCATTTTGGATTGTTTGTAAAAGGTACGTTGTCATGGCCTTGCTAAAAAGTTGGATAACCGAAAGATGTTCCTTAATGACTGCATTATATTTTGCAAACAATTTTAAAGTTTCAAGAAAATTTTCCTGGTTTCTTGAGTTAGAGTCTTCATGATGGTCACGTAAAGAAAGATTTTGCTTACATAGAAACTTTATGACTTCAACTCCACTATGCAGGATTTCTTTCCATTTATTTTTTTCCTTATCCATGAAATCTTAGATTTCTTTATCAATTGTTTGATGAAGTTGAAGTCTCAGTGCAAGCTCCTTCCATTTATCAAAGCACTGCTTCTGAATTTTTGAATTTTCATGATTAAAAATACATGGATTTAGATGCCAAGAATTAACAAAGGGTTTGGAAACGAATTTGGCGTAGCATACGAGGTCTGTTCAAAAAGTATCCGACTTTTTTGTATAAACCACACAACACAATAAATTTTGCAAGTTTTATTCAATCTCCTTCAAAATATTCCCCTTGGTGGTTCACACACTTATCCCAGCGCTTCTGCCACTTCTCAAAACACTTCATAAACTCCTCCCCCGGAATGCTTTGAAGCTCCTCTGTCGCTTTTTTCATAATGTCTTCTCTTGACTGAAATCGCCTCCCTTTCAGAGTTGTTTTTAGCTTAGGGAACAGCCAGAAATCACACGGTGCTAAGTCGGGAGAGTAAGGAGCCTGTCTAATAAGTGGCATGCTGTTTTTGGCTAGAAAAGCTTGGACCACATGTGCAGAATGAGCGGGAGCATTGTCGTGGTGAAGCTGAAAATTCTTTGCTGCCCACATGTTTGGCCGCTTTCTTCGCACAGCATCACGAAGGCGACATAGAATCTCCAGGTAGTACTCTTTGTTGATTGTTTGACCTTCTGGTGCGTATTCATGATGCACGATGCCACGGGAATCAAAAAAACAGGTCAGCATAACTTTCACATTGCTGCGGACTTGCCGAGCTTTTTTTGGGCGTGGTGATTCCGGATGCTTCCATTGTGATGATTGAAACTTGGTTTCTGGGTCATAACCATAAACCCAGGTCTCATCACCAGTGATGATTGTCTTGATAAATTCTGGGTCATGATTTGCAACATCCAGCATGTCCTCCGAAATTTCCTTCCGGAGTTCCTTCTGTTGCTCTGTCAGCAGCTTGGGGACAAATTTAGCCGACACTCTCCGCAGGTTCAAATCCTCAGTTAGGATTGAATGAACTGAGCCTGTGCTTATTCCCATTTCTGCAGCAATCTCTCGTACTGTTAAACGACGATCCTCCAACACTTTTTCACGAACCTGATCCATCGCCTCCTCGTTTCGGCTTGTGGATGGCCTTCCTGAGCGAGGATCACTTTCCACTGATGCACGGCCATCTTTAAAGCGTTTAAACCATTGCTTTATCTGAGTTGGGCTTAAGGCCTCATTTTCAAAAGCTTGTTGAATCTTTCGAATTGTTTCAACTTGAGTATCACCAAGTTTTTGACAAAACTTGATGCAATACCTCTGTTCGATGCGTTCTGTCATTGAAATGAAATTTTCTGAAAATCAAAAAACCGATGAACACGTACTACACGCCTGCACTAAATGCTTTACACAGAGAGATACGAATGACGAATCGGCCTGAAACGCTTCACGATTACGCGTGAATGTGTGTGTGTGCAGCCACGCTTTGCACGGGCAGTTTGCTCATACCTTATTGGCGAGAGGGAAAAAGGTCGGATACTTTTTGAACAGACCTCGTACGTCGGCAGCATGGTCAAGTAGTTAGAATGCTGGGATTGTGATTGACATCGTCCCGGTTCAAAAACTACTCACATCATTCTGTTGTGTCCTTGGGAAAGACACTTAACGACACTTTCCCCTGCTTGGTGGTCATGGCAAGCAGTTCTAAATTAAAGTCATACCTTTACCAAATTACAAGCGGTCAGCAATATCTTGGCATTTCCGAAAGCAGGTCAGGGTAATTACTTATCCTATGTATTAGTGCCTCCGTTGCTTTCATGTGAGTCAGGAGGATATATATAGAGATAAAATAAATAAAATAAAAATTGAGAATTATCTTTCTTGATTGAAACAGCTTGCAACAGAAACAACAAAATTCTGAATGGCTATTCAAATAAAGCAGCCATGATCTAAGAACTTCATCTCCGTTTTTTAACGTCTTATAAAACCACTTCTTACTCAAAAAGTTTAATGACTCCTTTTCTTTGTCTCCTTCTTTAATTACTCTAATTGCTGGCTTGAACAGTCCTTTTTTATTCTGATATCTTTCAGGTCCTGCTTTGACCATCTCAACTCGCATGTAATGAGTTATCATTCTGGCCAAGTAGCCACATCATTTTCATCATCAATTTTATCTTTAGCTATGAGTGTTTTGTTAGTAAGAATACTTTCAATGATCACTTCTTGATTACTTTGCTCAAATTCAACTGTCTTTTCTGTTTCCGTTTGAGGTAGAGATTTTGCTGAACCTCATTCTTTTTTGTTAGCTGAAGAGAGTGAGGATTGTAAAGAAATGTTTACAAACTTCAAAATAGCTCCTTTATTCTTATTCAGCTCTTCTTCCCTGGCTTTCTTTTTTCTGAAAGAGGCTCCACTTTCTTTTACTCTTTTCATTGGTAGGCTAACTTTACGAAAATTAATTAACTTGAAAAAATTAGCAACTAAATGTTTTAACTGCAATCTGCAATATTAAACAACATTGTAGTAGCAAATTTGATGTAGCTGAGCTACAACCTACTAAGTGGGATAAGATGTCAAATCTTTAATGGTTTTTTCCCAAAACCTATAGGTTAAACAAACTCTACAGTGCCCAGGCATACAGCCAACATGACCTCACCAAAGTAATTAGCAATCTACGCCTTCACAGAGAGCACAGAGCATCACAATTGAAAAAAATTGCTAATAAAGTCATTACATTTTGCCACCCTCAACAACATGCCGCCATTGGATATATCCACAATATCCAATGGTTAGCTATGCCACTGGCCCCATCCTGCAGTAGTGTCACTGCTTGATTTCCAGGCAATGAATTTATCCATGGAAGAACCCTGTTCTTCAACATGTCCAGGTAAATGTGCTGATTGATTTTTATGCCATCTTTGACAAAAATTAACAGAGTTTTCAGACCATTCAACGTAACTACGACATAACTAAAAATTAGTCTACACTTGGGTGGAGGACCCTGTATAACCAAACACAACACCTAATATCCAATAAAGTCACTCTCATCTTTGCTGTTACCAAACAGTTCATTGCATAGTTCTGGACACAAGTCCTCATCAGCATCCCATGAAGGTGGAATGTAATTGTCACCTTCTTCATCTTGGCCATCATCCCACAGGAAACCACCCTCACTTCCATCCAAATTGTTGGAAATGCCCATCTTCAGGAAGCTCTTTTTAACCATTTCCTGTGGAAGGTTGTACCAAGCACTCTTGACCCAAAAAGCCACAAGTGCAAGAGCTGGTTTTTTTAAATTACCACCTTTTGTAAGTGTTTTGTAAGTTTGTAATTACTTGTCATTTGATGACATCCATTAAACCCACTTCTGTCTTAACCTGTCCTTGAATGGTTTATTGATGACCACATTCAGAGGCTGCATAACAGAAGTAAGGCCTGCAGGAATCATTGCTTGAGTGGTTTTTAAAGCTTTTAGCTTTTCTTTTACTTTTTCTGTCTTATGGGCTCGGAATTGGTTCCACACGAGTAATGACATTTTTTTCTGAAGAGCTCCAGGCCTCATGTCCCATACTTTCTGTAGCCACAGCACAATACTATCTTCATTCAACCACCCTTTAAGATGACAGTGCACTAACACACTGGGTGGTATCTTCTTACCCTTTGGAATGCTTTTCCTCTTAAAAATTACTACTGGCTTTAACTTTGTGCCATTTGCCAAGCAGGCCAGGATAACAACAAAATATGTGCATTCATGGTCAGTTGTCCTCACTAAGATTGTCTTTTTCCATGAAAAGTAAAGTACTAGTAAACAAAATTAGAAGGCTAAAGCCTATAAACTGTAATAAAAACAGTCTATGCAATAGTTCCCAACCTATGGGTGGCAACCCAAAGTTGGGTTTCCTGAAATTTTTTATGGGTCACCAAAAATTATATAAAAAGAATTTTTAGTTACATAGTTTTAGTTAAAAAACAAAATTTTGGGGTTTTGTGAAAAAATTACAGTAACTTAAAATTTTTTAATTTTGGGTTGCTCGGAAAAAGGTTGGGAACCCCTGGTCCATGCTATTGTACCTTTACTGTTGACTGTCCAATTCAGAGGCAAGTCAAAGCACATCGGCGTTTCGTCCATATAGCCAATCTGGGCAATTTGAAAGTGGTCTTCTTTTCTGAGATTCAGCACAAATTTATGAAAAGAAGTTACTTTTTCTTCTAAATCATCTGGGAGCTTCTGAGCAATCTTTGTTTTTTATTGCAAGGCAAGCCCATGTATCCTCATAAATTTTTGTACCCAGCCATTCAAAGCTTTGAACAATGCATCATTGCTAGCTTGCAATTAAATTTGCAATATTGTAACAATATAGCCATTGCTTCTCTTATCAGAAACCAAGTCAAAAAGTTTCTTTTTCATTTCTGGATACTTTGCTACTTTTCCCCCAGCATGCTTTTTTCATCTTAGGCAGTTCTTCTAAGCTTGCTTTAGCTTTGTGCTGATCTCTTATAAGTTTTTCTGAGACAGAAAAGTGAACTTTAGCTGCTCAATTGGCATTTTCTTTGGAAAAATTTATCACTCACAGCTTAAACTGCACAGTGTAAGATGTATGCTTTCTCTTTGTAAAAAACATTGCGAATAAGATATGTACCAGTAACTCTTAAATCACAGACTGCTTACAAACCACGTGCTTCTTATCAAACGGCTTTTTAATTGTAAAGCCATGGACACAATTCTGCTGTCTCACATGTGTATGTGCATGCATGCGTTTACACTGGCTTACAGTTGGAACTGTTGTAGTAGAATCACTGTTTTAAAACTTTTAACACAACCTTGTGCATTAGTCACACCCTCATGCATAAGTGACCCCTCCAACTTTTTGGCAAATATTTGGTACAAAACTTTTTGACTTATACACGAATAAATACAATAATTGCAGGGGTCACCATATCAGGTCAAAAAATAATCCTTATTTTTATTGAAGGAAACAAAATTAATGAATAAGTTTATTTAAACATGCTGCAAATAAAAGTAATCCCATGGATAAATACCAACATTGGAAATTAAATTTTAAAGTTTTAACAAGATGGAGCAACACCACACACTGCAAAAAAAGTTCAAGTCTGGTGTCAGAAAAATTTCAAGTGGTTTAGTCAAAGAAACTATGGCCTCCGAGTTTCCTTCATTAAAACCCAATGGATTATGGAACAAGGTCAATATTAGAGCAAAAATTTTGCTCTACCTGTTATCAAACTGCTGAGGCTTGAAAGCAAAAACTTAAAAAATGTTGGAAGGAAATTCCTCCACAAACATTGAAAGCAGCTTGTGTGCAAGTGATATGACTTTGTAGTGTTATTGCTAGAAAGGATGGTTTCATTGAATCTTAAATAAATTTCTTTGTAATATATGAATTTTTCTAAACAATATTTAAAGACATTTTTAAAGTTTTGATTTTGTTAGCAACTTATTTAACAAGTAAAAAGTCAACAGTTGGCATTTCCACCCTGTATTTTGACCAGGCAACAAAAAAACCCAATTTTTCATGCCTGTGATAATCAAAAGACCAAGAAGTTCTACAAAAAAAAATGATATCTTAAAAGTATCCCATCAACATTATCTACATCAGTTAGATTAAAAATATTATAAAATAATGATAAAAATAAATAAATAAATAAATAAGGTAATTTAATTACCTGTCTCAACAAAACAAGGAAGGTTGTGAAAATTTATAAGTCGAGCACAAAACTCAGGAACTTCTCTTGGTCGCATTTCTTCAACATTAATCGGAGTTTTTAAAGTTAAAGCAGGTCTATCGCAACCACAAGAAAAAGAGTATTGAAATATAGAATTGCAATTAGCTGTTTCCATTTGACTTAAAAGATTATTCACTTTCAAATTCCTGTAAATAAAAATACTACTATATTTAAAAGAACAAATATTTAAACATGAAAGCTTAGATGAGTTAGTATTTAAGTTTGTAAAGATATATCTTAAAATATTTCAAGAAACCAAAAATTTTCATTCATAGAAAATGAAATAATTTTTATTGCAATAAATTATTTGTTCAAATTAGAGCAAACGAATTTACATGTTAAATTTAGAAACATCATTTTAGGAGCAAGTATCTAAAAAAAAGTTTTAAGAAAATGTTGTTAAGTTTAAAAACACACAGTATTTACAACCTAAAATTGAAGTATAAGTATTTGAAAAATATCCACTATATATACTGTATATATAGTGGATTATTCTATTTGATATTTCAAATAGAATATATATATATATACAAAATATTCTATTTGAATAAGATACCCCTGATGATCCCTTTTATGGGTGAAACAGTCTGTAGGGCTTTTAACTTTGTTTTTATTCCCGTGTTTTTGCTATTGTTATATACAGGGTGGGGCAAAAGTCCTGTTACAAAATTTTATGTCAATTTTAGTACTAATAAATTTAACTAAAAAGCTAAACTAGCTTTATCAATTTATTTAAATATATACCCAGTTCTTGTTTTTCAGAAAATTTTTAAGTATACACTGTGCAATGTTGCTAGAATTAAAAAGAAAATTCATTATTGAGCACCACAAAAAAGGATTTAGCCCCACAGAAATTTTTAAACTAGGAAAAAAATTGAAATCAACCAAATGCTGATCAAATGAATGATTGATCGATTTGAGAAAATACCCTCAATCACAGACAGACCTCAATCAGGACGCCCTTGCAACAAGAACACCTAATCTGATTAAAAGTGTAAAAGAAAAAATCAGACGTAATCTGAGGAAATCGATAAGAAAAATGGCAAAGGAATCAAAAATATCACCAAGAACTATACGCAGAATTTGTCACGATGATCTTAAGATGTCACCCTAAAAGCTGCAAAAGAGACAGCTCATTTCAGAGGCCACAATTGAAAAGAGACTGGCAAGAAGCAAACTATTGTCGAAACGACTCAAAAATGGCATGCTGTAAAATCTTATCTTTACTGATGAAAAGTTATTCACTGTGCAACAGGTGCACAATCACCAAAATGATCGAGTTTTGGCAAAAACCTTAGATTCAATCCCTGCCAATACAAGGAAAGTCTTCACAACACAAAAACCTGCTTCAGTAATGGTGTTGACAGCAATTTTTGAAAAGGGGAAATCCCCTCTGGTTTTTGTACCCTCGGGGGTTAAAATTAACAAAGAACTTTACATAAAGAATATTTTAGAGGGGCTTTAATACCATGGTGCAAATCTCTATATGGTGAAGACAATTGGACACTACAAGATGGAGCAACAAGTCACACAGCTTGGGTGACTCAAGTGTGGTGTGAAAACAATTGCCCCACCTGGATTAGTAAAGAGGAATGGCTTCTTTCTTCACCCGATCTCAACCCTCTAGATTATTTTTTATGGTCAATTCTTGAGAGTGAAGCCTGCTCTAAACCCAGCCCTAGTATCGAAGCTCTGAAGTTAAAATTGATGAAAACATGGGAGAAAATTCCCATGAAAATAGTGCGTGCCTCCATCAATGATTTCTCCAGAAGACTCCGCGCTGTAGTAAAGGCTAAAGGAAAGCATTTTGAATAAAGTTTGTGTGAAATTGTTTGTTGGTATGAGTCTTGAATGTTTGCAAATTTAAATATTGAAATAAAAGCTTTTTTCAAAATATGTTTGTATTTTATCTTGTAACAGTATTTATGCCCCACCCTGTATATATATATATATATTAATAAAAGCACTAAAATAGATTAAAAATTAACAATTTAAAATCCACGACAGCCTGTTCCATCCTAAGAATCGTCAGGTAAAAACTTATTCAAATAGAATTGTTTATTCAATATTCAAACTTATTCAAAATTCTATTTGAATATGTTTCCACCTGATGATTCTTAGGAAACAGGCTGTCATGGATTTTAAATTGTTAATTTTTAATCTATTTTAGTGTTTTTATTAATAAATACTGCTCTAACTATTTGGTTATTGAGCTCTGTACCAGTAAAGTAAAGCAAACAGATATATATATATTATATATAGGGTTATCTGGGGTAAATGTGAGACACTTTTCGCCTGGAGTAAATGTGAGACATTTTAAATTTTTTAAAAAATTTTTATAAAAATGAAATTTTAAAAGTAAACTGAAATGTCAGATGTGCTGGCCAGGGTACACTTTTTCAGTTAAAAGTGTCATTGCCATGCATTGTCAATAATTTGACACAGATTCTGACTCTTCAAAAATGTTATTTTTAGTGAATCATTTTTGAAGCTGGAAAACTTGTTTTCGTGTTTGTAACTTTTAATGTAGCAAGCTTACTTTTCAAGTGATTTTCAAGTGTATGGTATCATTTTACTGCTCTTGAACTATAGAATTTGGATTTTCATGAACCCCATCAATATTTCTACTGGTATGTTCATAAGATGGCTTTTATTGTTTGGGGTAAAAATGAGACGCATCAAAAAATGAAAAGCAATTTTAACTTTCCTTATATTTTTAACAGATTGAATCTACAAAGATGCCTAGAACATACAAAAAAAAAGGAACCTAAAAGCTGCAGAGAATATGCAATCAACAAATCCAAATTGTCACGTATAATAACTGCAAAACACAGTGGAACCCAAGGTCAAAGGACTGTGCTTTCAAAAAATGAAGAAAAACACCTTGCTGATCATTTAAAAACATTGGCAAAATGGAAATTTTCACCATCAAAGGCAGAAGTATTGAATGTTGTACAGGACTATATATCCCTTAATGGCTTCAAAAATAATCGGCAAGGGGACGATTGGTTTCGCGGTTTTGTTCATAGAAATAACATGACGGTGAAGAGATTGAACCACTTCAACAAAGCCGACAGAACGCCATAAGCAACCCATTTTTAGTATATGGATTTTATAATCTTTTGGAAGAACAGAGGAAAGTGCTTAACCTGCAGAAGAAAACAGACCACATATGGAATTTGGAATATCTGTGCTTTGACCCAAGTCAAACCAGAGAAGTAGTCGGTAAAGGTCAGAAGGCCCAGAAGAAGGAAGGTTAGAAGGAATTTAGTTGTTGAAGTTTTTAAACAAAAACTTCAACAACTAAATTCTAACCCAGTTCACACAGTAAAAAGTGCCCTGTCTACCTACACATCCCATAGATTGGAAATGTCTCGATGAAGTTCGAAAAGTAGATTACGTCTGCTGTGAAACGCTGCTTTTTCTCTGTCGAACCAAGTGTTATTTTTAACACCCGATAACTCTTACCAGCAATTAATAAAGATGTGTTACCTTCCCATCATCACAGCAATGTTATTTACCAGTTTTTGTGCCACTGCGATAGTCGGTACGTTGGTCGCACATCTCAATGCCAAGAAGAGCGAATTAAACAACACATTCCTAGATCCATTGTCAATCCTCCTGCCTTGCCTAACTGCCAAAGTCTTTCCTGCTCTTGCAAGGCCAACACACGCCCACAATAATTTCACAAATCTTCCACTGGTCAACATCTTCAATGCCCAATGCGCTCTTCACTACAGCAATGAAAAATTTTCTATTCTCGCTTGAGGTTGCTCTTCTTTTCACCTTTCTGCTCTTGAAGCGACTTTCATTAAATCTCTCAATCCTTTCTGTGTAAGCAAAAAGAATTCGTCTACTCTTTGAAAATTTCTTAATCTTTTCTCTCATTGAATGAATGAAGTCAGCCAATAAGAACTTTGCTTTACCCATTATAACTCAGTTTGGTTTCAATTCTGCTTCATTCTGACAATTTCCCCTGAAGAGCTTTGGGAAGAAAAATCTTTTACTTCACGCAATCTTCAAATTGGACAAGGTTTTTATTCATGTACCAGTATTGGCACACCCTACCAATAAGTTATGTATATTTGGTTTTAAAATTGACTGAAAAACATTGCCTATCAAACAAAAGATTTTTTTTTGTCTCATAATTACCCCAGGTGACCCTAGTAAAAGTTTGTCAGGACAGAGCTCGATAACCAAACAGCTAGAGCAGAATTTATTAAGGTGACACAGCTACTTAGAAAATTAATCAGATAGAAGCGGCTTTAAAGTCCAATACAGAAAATTCTTTACAGCAAAACCTGTGCAACTTATATATTGCTGGAAAGAGTATAAAAAAGAAAATAAGATAGTCTAAACAGTTTTTTGTTTTAAGCAATATGCAAAAAGTAATAACATCTCAAACATACACTTAAAAATTTTTGCCAGGAAGCTTTAAAATCTTAAAACTCAAAAAATGCACCAGCATTTAAGCTGATACTTGAAAACAACTCTATTGAATTTCAAGTATGGAGGGTTTTTTTTATAAAAAGTTTCACTACAAAGATTTACAAATTTTTGTAAGTGTTGTTTCAAAATCTTTAAAATTTTTACATTTTTGCCAGTAACTCAAGCATTTTTAAAAAATTTTTCAAAAAGTCTCCATTATTTTATTGCTAGCAACCCTAATACCAATTTCTGAAAATTTGAGCACTTTCTGATGAGTAGTTTTTAAGTAGTAGAAATTTAAGTACCAAAAAATGACAATGTCAGAAAAATTGCATTTAAATATTAACAACATAAAATAAGGAAGAGATGAACAGTTGTTGGTACATACACATAATAACATCAAAGTCAAGTAACCTTAGGGTAATATAAAAATCAAAAGAAGAATTAAAAGTGATAACTTGAATAAAAAAAATTGAATTAAGCAAATTAATAGCCACCAGGGATGTAGGTTACTACTTTGAGCTTGGGTTGTTACTTTGCGCTTTTTAACAATTCGCAAAGAACACTCAGTATTAGCCAATCTCAATTTGTCTTTTATAGTAACAGCTTTTTTAGTGAAAATTGTAGGTTTGAATCCCAACTTTTCTATAACTCCAACAAGCCCTTGCTGCCCAGCATTCCAAGACATGACAGCCAAAGCAAGAGCATGTTCCACAGCCGCTGTTCCAAAGTTTTTCTCTTTCAGACACCTTCTCCAAAGTGTAGCATTGAATGCTTCATTTTGGTTTAGTGTGTAACCCGCAACACACCTTTTGAGCAGTTCAGTTTCTGACAATTGTTGGTAGAGTGGTTGCATATAAGGCAAAAATGATGCAGGGAGCTTACTTTTTTTGTGTTTGGAATGTGAGGTGCTGGCAAGTAAAGAGCCAAGTTCATTTTTGTACTTGCACCATTTTGCATTTTTGCTCATACAGAATTTATGCTTTTCACTTGGATCATCATTGTGGACGAAATAATGCAAGCCAGCTAATCTATTGATTTGCATTTTCTCCACTGCATTATTGATAACAATTGGGTCATTAGATTTGATCACATGATCCATAATATGGTTGCAATAATACCTGCTGAGTTTATTGATCATGTTACTGGTGAGGCCTCCACTTCCACTTTTACATGAGGAGACTTCTTTACTAAATTACGTAGGCCAGTACCCATTCGTTTATGAATGTAGTTTACACATTCAAGTTTATTTATTTCTGTGTCATCACCATAAACTTTCATTTGGATGAGGGCCCCCCAGGTTTTGTTGTCACCATTGCTAATAATTGAGGTATACCTCATTTTATGTTTTTTTATATAGTTTTTTTGCTAAAGTGACTCCAAGAAAAACCATTTTTTCAGATGAAAGAATGCAAATATCAAAAAACAGAAAACATATTTGAAATATACAATAAATTTCCTTCCCAAAACAACCAAAACAGAAATTTGACAAAAAATAAAATTTTAAGTAGCTGTGTCACCTTAAATGAAAACACTAAAATAGAATAAAAATTAAAAATCCACAACAGCCTGTTTCACCAAAGGCAGGTGGAATCTTATTCCCAAGATGAGCTGTCTTTGGCAAACAGGCTGTTGTAGATTTTTAATTTTTATTCTATTTTAGTGTTTTCATTAATACAAGGTGTGTTTGAAAAGTAACGAGACTGCAACTGCTGCTTGCTTCGATGCATTTTGACAAATTTATTGCATCTCAGCATTGTGTCAGATATCAGCACTGTCACAACATGAAAGGAGTTCATTTCATGCATGCTCTGATTGAAGCATCTCTTTTCATTTGCCTCGTGTTTCTAAAGTTTTGTTGTACTGCTTGAAATGCCACATTTTTTAGGTTTTATTGTAGGGAATGTCAGTGAGAATACCCTGCAAACATGAGTACTGTGGAGCAAAGATTTAATTTGAAATTTTTAGCCAAGCTTGGTAAGACATCTTTGAAATGTTTTGCATTGCTACAGCAAGTTTACAAAAAAGAAACAATGTCAGGAGCTCATGCTTTTGAATGGCACAAACGATTCTGAGAAGGTTGAGAAGAATGTGAGGACAATTAAAGATCTGGCAGGCTGGTGACAAGCAGGACTGATAGCAACATCAATCAAGTGAAGCAACTGGTGTGTGTAGATCGTCAACTGACTGTGAGAATAATTTCTGAGGAGCTTTCCATTGGCAGAGACACGGTGTGGAAAATCCTTACTGAAGACTTGAAAATGTGCAAGTTGTGTGTGAAAATGGTTCCAAAGATTCTTCAAATATCAAAAAAAACAAAGATTCACTGTTGCCAAGACATTACCGAGCATCTGGAGGCTGAACCAGACTTGCTCAACTCTGTCATAACTGGGGATGAAACATGGGTATTCCAATACAATCCAGAAATGAAGATACAGAGTCGTGAATGGAAAAGTTATGGATCTCCAAGGCCAGTGAAAGCAAGAAAATCGAAGTTGAAAGTAAAAATGATGCTCATTGTGTTCTTTGATATTCAAGGCATTGTTCATTTCAAATTTCTAACCCAAGGTCAAACAGTGAACCAAACCATCTATAAAGAGATTCTTTGGCGCCTTGTAAGATTAGTGTGTGTGACAAGAGGCAGAGCCTTCGGGTAGCCCATGCATGGGTACTCCATGACGATAATGCTCCTGCTCACACAGCCCAGAGTATTTGTCAGTTTCTGGAAAAAAGAAACATTGCAACTTTGGAACACTCCCCATATTCTCCATGTGACTTCTTTCTCTTCCCTAAGATCAAATCTGTTCTGAAGGGAACCCGTTTTTCTGACATCAATTCCATCAAAATAGCTGTGACAACAGAGCTCAAAAAGTCCCAGAAAATATCTTCCAGGAATGTTTTGAATCGTGAAAAAGGTGAATGCACAAGTGTTTTCAAGTGGAAGGGGATTACTTTGAAGGAATTTGACTTTGGTATATTTCAATATTTTTCAATAAAGTTTTTATAAAATTAGTCTCATTACTTTTTGGACACACTTTGTATATATATATACAATTTAACAAATTTGGATTTCAGGAAAAACAATTTTTAAAAATAGACATATAGAAATGAAACATGATTGATACAAAACTTGTTACACATGTAACTAATGAAAAATAGTTTATTCTAACTGGTATTCAAAAATGAAGTTTTAATTATTATTACCTGAGTTACCATGGTGAAAGATTGCAATGTTCAAAAACAGAAACACAGTAATTTTATTGAAAAAACTACAAATGTACAACTTTAATGTTTGATATATGCAAAAATGAGGCAGAAATTCAAAAAATATTATTTGAAGCAATTCAAAAATAAAACTGCATTAAAAAACATTTTTGCACATGTAAGATATAAATAACAAAAATCAACCCAAACTTTCTATAATATCAGCATTCATTCAATAGCCAAAGCATTTTATCGATTGATGATTTTTAATTTTCAAAATATTGTTTTTGGGAAATAAAACCACTAGTAAAAAATTATTGTAGTAGAGGCAAGGTGGAAGATTTGAAAACTGAAAATATAGGCCAAACTTTACAAACAGGAAGCATGAATACTAATCCTAGACTAGTGACAAAACCTGTTGATGGCTGAATAGCTGGTTACATAAAAGTTTCTATAAAAGCCATGACAGCACTCAGCTTGGACCAGCTGAAAATAAGTAAAGGACCAGCTGAAAAAAAGTTTTAATTTGATAATGTTATTTAACCTTCACCAGACCTAAAGGAGAAATACTTTTTTTACTTTTAATTTGAAAAGAAAATCTTTAGTTTTCACTTTCTCTTAGTCAAAATAGTTTTATTGTTAATTTCTATATTGTTTAGGCCATTGCTTCTCAAAGTGAGCCACTTGGCTCCCTAAAGGAGGAATTCTTAATTTGAAGGGAGGAAAATTTGTTAAAGGAGGAATTGGGGAGGAATTTGAGTAAATGTTATAAAATTTTTTAAATTTACCTAATGATGCTATTACTATAACCTTAATTTGTTTGTTACACTTTTTAATACTTTATTATGATGCAATAATTTATTACCAACCAACTTTATTAATACTTTATTACACCTTTATGATGTAATAGAGTAGACAACATTGTAATGGCACAATCCAGCACACTTGGTAATACCTTGTCCAGAGAATGGGCTACTGTGCAACAGTAACTAAAAAGCGCTTGCTTAGAAGAAGAAAAGTATACGACCTTAAGTGTACAGGCCTGCGTGTTGCTTTTGTGTGGCCCTAACTGATAGCAGTGACTGTTGAAATAGTTTAGTTTTTATAAACCGTTGGTAGACTGTAACAGTTTTTTATGTTTTAGCATTTATTACAGACACTTCTTTTATGTTTTGTATAATTAGTACAGTAGAATTCCAATTATATAGACTTGGGCAAGTCTATATAACGTGTATTGTCTATAAAAAATGTACCGGCTGCTCTCAAAGAAATATTTGAAAATATATATTTCTTACATATAAACTATTAGTCTTAAAGTAAATAGTATTTATTCATCAGTTTCATCTGTAGTCAAAGCAATATTTTGCATGGCATGTTCAAAATACAGTAAATTTATTTTCAAAAAGTCTATATAATAGGTATTCTACATAATTTGTCGTCTATATAACAGGTATTCTACAAAATTTGTAGTCTATATAATTGGAATTCTACTGTAGTACGAAAGTAATATTCAAACATACGTAAAGTAATTTAAATTCTGCAAAATGTCAAAAAAGAGAACTTCAGAAAAGATTTTGTCATTTTCTAACAGCAAGAGAAAAAAAAGACTCGTGGATACTCTGTGAGTTATCTAAAGCTAGGATTCATTCCAGATGATGCTGATGAAACAAAACCATACTGCTTATTGTGCTGTAAATCTCTTTGTAATGATTCGATGAGAAACAAGAAACTGGAAGACCATTTAAAAAATTTCCACTCAGAGCATGCAGAGAAACCTCTCGAATATTTCCAACGTCTTAACGAGCATAGGCAGAAAAATAGGCAAATGTCACTAGCATCCATGTTTAAGACGCAAACTAATTTGAATAAACGTGGATTGCAAGCTAGCTATGAACTCAGCTTTCTTTTGGCAAAGAAATCTCGACCGTACACAGATGGCGAAGAGTTGCTCAAACCAGCGTTTGAGATATATCACTGAACAATGCTTGACAGTGGAACAGCAGGCCATCAACTTGCCAGTCTGCCATTAAGTAATGATACTGTTTGACGCCGCATAGACAAAATTTCCACCGATATCCAGTCACAATTGAATGATATTCTTCGTATGACAAAATTTTCATTGGCTCTGGATGAATCGACGGTTTGAAATAGTGAAGCCTTACTTCTGGGTTATGCTAGGTTCAAATATGATTTCAAAATTTGTTGAAGAAATGATTTTTTGCCAGTCTTTGGAAACAACCACTACAGCTCAAGATATTTATGATGTAGTCAAATGGTATTTCACTGAAAATGACATTCCAATTTCCAATATTATTTCTGTTGCTGCTGATGGTGCTCTTGCAATGATGGGAAAACATAACGGAGTACTGAAACTTCTGAAAAATGACAAACCAAGAATGATGGCGGTACACTGTATTATTCATAGAGAGAATTTGGCAGCTGGATCAATTAGTCGTGAAGTGAACCAACTATTAGAGAAAGTTATTAGTGTAGTCAACTGGATTAAATCCTGTCCTTTAAATGAAAGGATGTTCAAACAGTTGTGTGAGGAGATGTTTGAAGGCCACATAAGGCTACTTCTGCACACTCGTGTACAATGGCTATCAAAAGGTAACTGTTTGGAACGATTTGCAGTCCTGTATGACACGATATTGGAATTTGTTTGTGGCAGAGAAGAATTTCAGTTTTTAAATTCAACCGAATCTAAAGCATTGATTTCATATCTTGCAGATATTTTTGGAAAACTAAATGCTTTAAACAAGGAACTACAGGGTAAACAAAAGACACTAATGGACTACAAAACCCAAATTTTTGCCTTTATTGATAAACTGAAGTATTTTACTGCCCAAATTTCAAGAAAAAACTTTTCTGGATTCACACATCTTGGCAAATGTGAATCAAGTGATAACATCCTCCGAATAATATCGGAACATCTTTCAAAGCTGGTTGTTGAGTTGAACTATGATTTTCAGATCTAAAACTGATAAAGTTTCCCTCATGGATTGCACAGCCATTTCTCTTTAATTGTGAAAGTGAGGAAGGTTTAGCAATGGACAGCAATCTGGCTGATGAACTACTACACTTGCAACATGATGATGCAATGAAACCGATTTATGCATCCAAAAACCAGCTGATGTGGTTAGATCCGCAGGTATGTGCCAAGTATGTTGAATTAGCTCAAGTGGCAGAGCAAACACTTTTGCCATTTCCAACTACCTATTTAGTTAAATGTGCTTTTAGCGCCGTTACAGACATTTTGACAAAGAAAAGAGGAACACTGGATATTTGCAAGCGTGGAGATCTTCGTGCAAAACTGACATGCTTCTCTCCTCGATTTTCTTTGGTAACGTATCAGCATGAGGCTCACGGGTCTTACTAACTATGAATAACAATTTGTTTCTAAATTTGTTTGGTAAAACTTTTTTGATTGTTCTTTTGAAGTCTTTTTAAATTGTTATTTCTAAAATTGTTTGTTTGCAATGTTGTAATTCTAGCCCTGAGATAAATCTCAAAAAGACACAGAAACCATATTCAGGTAGTGGGCCTACACACCTTGTCGCAATTTTATATTTATGATTTCTCTTGGGGAGGAATTGACAGTGTTTCCGTTTGTAAGTGAGGAATATGAAAAAAACTTTGAGAACCACTGGTTTAGGCCATCAAACATGGTTAACAAACTGATAGAAATTATAGACAAATAAGGTAAAAATTTTTATTTTTTGGCAGTACATAAAATTTTTGAATAAAAATTGATTAATCAGGCATTACTCAATCATATATTTGAAATAATTATCATTTATGCAAGCATTATACAACCATTATGCAAAAGCATTAAAGATAACCAAATCAAAGATAAGAAATGTAACATTGCAAAAAAGAAGTAATGCAAAAAGCAATAAAATTCAATCACAACAAATTCTTCCTATTTTTTTCTTTTACATGTAGAAATATATTACATCATTAATTAAGCAATATACTTTTAGCAGTAAAACTGGTTTTTTGAAAAAAAAATTCATCGAATTTTTTAATTTGAAAAACCAGTTTTATACAAATTCGAAAAAAAAAATTGTTTACAAATGTCAGCTTATCATTTTTAGTTCTGTTTATTAAAGATGAAATGGATGAAACAATCACATTAATGAACTATTTATTACATAGTTTAAGTAGAATTAATGTGAAAAATATCATTAAAAGTCACAGTGAAAAAACAAATTGCTTTAACCAAACTTTAATTTAAAAATGTATCAATTAAAAAAATAAACATTAGTAATACTTGTAAGCATAAAACAAATTTTAATGCAGAGAGCCAAAACTATCTTAAAAATTATGAAATCACACAACAAAAATAGTAAACATACAATAAATTTTCTAGCAACAAAATTTTATACGACTTACGGAAACGGAACCATATTAATTTAAAGCATAGTTAAAATTATTTCCAAATTTATCTAAATTACGTTTAGCATCAAGCACATTCATTGTTTCAGCAACACGTTTGAGACTTTTGGCACTTAGTACTTTGCGTTGAAGACGACTTCTACTGGTATTTTTAATCTTTTTTAAGTCAGTCAGTCCTGTATCTTGCTTTTTGGTTTTCTTCGACTTTTTTATCAAACTTACAGCAGTACCAAGGTTTCCTTCAAGATCTTCCAAAAAGTTTTTGTCATTCCAGGCATTACTTGAGTTAGATGTAGATGGTTGGTCAGCATTATTAATAGGATTTCCACAAGCATCTCGAGGAATGATGTTACCATGAAATGGACATTTAAATCGATCTTGTCTGGGGCACAGTTTTCCACTAGGAAGAGGAGCTTTGCATCTTTGCTGAACTGGCTTAAATTCACCAGCAAATTCAATGGTTCGAGACGTGATTGAACTCATAGCAGCATCTGAAACACCTCTATCTGTTTCACTTGCAGAATGACCTCCATAATAGCGATGCCCAACATCTAATTCTTTAGGTGCACCCAACGTTATGCTAGCCTTTAATTCTTGATATTTTTCAGCATCCCATGCTAACAGATCACGACCAAATGACACAACAGGTGCTCTGTCTAACAATTGTTTTTTTCGGCTATCAATTTTTCCTGCTTTAGAAGATTTAGGAAATATCTTTTTTAACTTTAATGCATCAGATGAAGAATATTTCTTTTCTTCCAAAACTTTAGCTTGTTTTGCAAGAGCATATTTATATGTTGTTGGATCACTTAAATCACTATCTTTTAAGGGTTTCCAAATATTCATTGAGTTTAAGGATTTTTTTGATGCTTTTGGACCAGAAACTTTTTTGGTACTAGTACTAGATTGATTTAAATTATCAGGTACTTCCACAAAGTCATCAGCATCCTCTTCATCACTTTCATCAGCAACTTTCATATCATTGCATTTGTTCATTGTATGTTGAAAGAGAACTTTTGTATCAATTAATCGTTTAATGAGGTCAGGTGAAGCACCACATTTGCTAGCAATGTTTAACCACTGTCGCAATTTAGGGAAATGTAAGCGATTGGTAGAACGCATTAAATCTTTTAACCTATCAAACACAGGTTTATTATCTTCATTTTCAGTAACTTTAACTGTAGATACTTCTGATAAATCAAGTTCAACGACATACCCATGATCAAGTAATCCAGTTTCTCTCAATGAGATGTCATGTTTTTCATTTATAGAATCATTTGCATTGTTAAAATCATCATTTTCTATCTTTAAATCATCAGCATCAAAAGTTGGTACTAAGAGTTCCAAGCAAGCATTTATTTCAGTCAAAGCTGATTCAATTTCCCAAATGTTTTCATCAATATCTTTTTTTAATCTATCAAGTTTCATGCCATTTACAATTGCTTTGCGAGATAACATTTTTTCATGATTAATATTTCTAGCAGTTGGTCTTGCTTGATCAAGTTTATATTTTTTTGAATGTTTTAAAAACTCAAATGCTAATGACAATTTTTGATAAGCAATTCCATACTTTTCAAACCAACTTTTGATTGCAAACAAAGCATCTTCTTTAAGTTTATCAGCAACACTTTTAGGTGGAGGTAATGGGTTATCAAAATCAGTTTCAATAGTGCAATCCATAAATTGATGAAAATTATCCAAAAGTAATGTTCGAAATAAATGTGATCTTATAAATAATTCATTTATAATTTGAAAAGCAGAATATCTTACTTCACAATGATCTTTTAACAATTGTGACAAAAGAATAGTAAAAGAATATTCTAGACATGAGTCGTCATGCTTGCATAAGAATTTCAGTTTTTTCATAAGTACATTATCTAAAGTTGGCTTTCCACTAGATACAAGTTGTTCAATAATTTTTTCCACTTCTTCTGTCGAAGATTGCTCCATTAAATAAAATAAAATATTTTCTTTTTTATGAGGTCTTACAGACTATATATTCACTGTTGAGATATTCAAACTTTGTGATAAAGATTGGTGCTGCATAAACTTTTTTATTTCTTTATTAAACAGCAACTAAGCAATAGTATTATTTATGATACTAAAAGTTTCTATATATGATATAAATAGATAAATTAACACTAGATTTACTAAATTGTTGAAATTGACAACAAATTTTTTGAAGTTGCACATTATTATCATTTTTAGCTATTCAGCATTCATGCATGCATCATGACTTTTCTTAAAATTAGACTTTTTTATGTTGCAGAATTTTGCACGTTAAAAACTTTGGGTCTCGTTCACCCTTCACCCTTAATAACCTTGCAGGCTTTGGGGATTTTCCAAAACTTAAAAGTTTATGAAAGAAGCATGGCAAATACTAAATGAAAACCAAAAATTTGTGGTCATGAAAAAAATACAAGCCACTTTTTACCAAAGTGTTGTTTTCGACAGCACTAATAATTCTTGATTTTTTTATGCAGTTTTAAAAATTTAATATGAACAAGACTTTTTTTTATCTTTACATTTATTCTCCTGAATTACAGGGAAGTGAAAGAGGCAAACAATTACCTTAACCAGCTTCAGGAGATGCCAAGATATTGCTGTCCAGATTAAACTTTTTTTGGTTTTTTAATTTAATAAAGAGATATGACTGAAATTTGAACTGCTTACCAAGACCGAAAGCAAGGAAAAATGCCATAAAATATCTTTCCCAAGGACACAACAGAATAGCATCAGTAAGTTTAGAACTAAGGACATGTTGATCACAATCACTGTACTCTTGACTGTCTGTCCAAGTACATCTTTGTCAAGAGGATAAGCAACAATCTACAAGGCAGAAGTAGATTTTATTAACAGGCCAGACTACACTGGCTTGGAGATGTGAAAGAAGATCAGTCATATGAGACTATTACAACTGTGTTTTAACCACTCAAACATGCTTCTGACTTTACACAACAATATTTATTAATCACTCAATACTGTAAAGTGATTTTTATTAGAAAAGACAAAATTTAAATCTCATTGCAGTTGTTTAGACCTTGCTAGATCTCATCAGATGGACTGTTGCAAACTAATAAAGTATCTAGCTGTAACTAAACTGAAAATTGCTAATGGCATTGCAGATATATGAGGTGTGACAAAAAAGAAACCAGACTGTATCAACCACACTCTTGACAGAATGAAATCGGCAAGTCATTTGCTCACCATGAAACACAACTTCTAGCTCTATTGTGTTGCAATTTCTTTAATGTAAGTCATTACATTTTTGTGTTTCAGGCTTTTATGTAACATAGTGTTGGTAGTCTTTGTCACAATTTTGTTGCTTTTGTCACGTTTGTTTGTACTCCATGCTGTTGGTTGTTACGAAACTGTCAGTAGCTCAACAATGGAACAACAAATCAACTTGAAGTTTTTGGTGAAACTGAGGAAGACCCCAACTGAGTGTTTTAAATTTGTTAAAGAGGTTTATGGTGAAGATGTGATCTCAAGAATGAAAATCTTCAAATAGCACAAATGTTTTGAGAAAGGCCACAAGGAAGTGGAGAATGATCCTAAGACAGGACAACCTTCCACAACAAGGACAGATGAAAACATCATTAGAGTGAAGCATTTAATGTGAAGTGATTGCAGGTTAACAGTACGAATGATATCAGATGAACTGAGCCTAAACAGAGAATCAGTGTGGACAATCTTGCTGCATAATCTGGAAATGCAAAAGGTGTGTGCCAAAATGGTGCTCAAAATCTTTTCTGAAGACCAGAAGCAGGACCAAGTCGAATTTTGTGAAGACATGCAAGAGAAAATTAAAGATGATCCAGATATTCTTAGGCACATCATCACAGGAGATGAAACTTGGGTTTTTTAATACGATCCTGAAACAAAGAGGCAAAGCATGCAGTGGAAGACTGCAGAATCATCCAACCCAAGAAGGCACAAATGTCAAAATCAAAAATCAAGGTCATGCTGATTGCTTTTTTTGATCAGAAAGGTATGGTTCATTATGAATTTGTGGCTAAGAGTGAAACAGTAAATCAGCACTTCTACCAACAGCTTCTCATTTGCCTCCATAACCAAGTTCGATGCAGCAGGTGGGAATTTAGAGTGACAAGTCATGGCTTCTCCAAGGCAATTAGTGTGAGGCAGCTCTTGGTCAAAAAACAAATAACAGCTCTCGACCACCCTCCCTTTTCCCCAGATTTAGTGCCTTGTGACTTTTGGCTTTTTCCCAGGCTGAAGGCTGTGATGAAAGAAACTCATTTCTTGTCTCTAGAAAAAATCAAGGCCTCAATGAGAGAGCTGAAGAGACTCAAAGAAGAGGGTTTTACCAAGTGCTTCTGTGGGTGGCAGGATCGAATGCAAAAGTGTATTGACTTGGAAAAGTACTTTGAAGGAGACAATTCACAAATTATCAAAATATGTTGTATTAAGACTTCTATAAAAACAGTCTGGTTTCTTTTTTGTCACATTTCATATACCAGAGGTGGTTGAATCCACATAAAGTAGAATCCAAAATTGGTCTGAGTCTGCAAGAAAAAGAACCGTACAGGTTTGTACCAGATCTGCATTGCTTCAATATTATGAGATCTGGATTTGGAGTAAATAGTCAAAACAAAATTGCAAGTAAATAGTCAAAACAAAATTACTGTATAGTTTTCATACAGTCTAAATTATCAATTTTTGGAAAGCAGCTGTTTCTTGCATGGCTCAATAAAAAGGCAAGACCAGAAAGTTACCAAAAGTCAATTGCCATTTTATAAAACAAGAAATCAATGAAAAAACATCACCAAGTACATACATACATAAACAAAATCACCAATATTTTTTAAAATATAAAAATCTTATCCATGTTAGCTAACAAAAGAAATCTTGATTGTCACATCAAAACCATCAACTGCCACTTATACTTGTTAACCAAGCACATGTAAAACTTGTATATATAGAAATACAAACTTTACCTAATAAACTGTATTAAAGGAAATAAAGTAATAAATTATAAATATTACTAATGAAAATTCATGCAAAAACTTTTTGTAATATAAACTTCATTTTCTTGATTTCATATCTAACAATTACATAAGCTGTTTTCACGGCATTTATTTTATAAAATCCTAGTTTAGCTTAGGTCTCAAGCTGCATTGCTTGTCTGCTTTGCAAAAGCTAATAAGTCATAAATTTAATTAGAAAATCAGATTCTTTTACTAAAGCAGAAACTACAAAAAAATTATAAGTGAACTCTGTCCTTTGTACAGAATTACTGTTACTTGCTAAAAAGCCAATCAAATTAATCAAAATACAAACTCACATAAACCAGCATCAAGCATTTATATTAATTAACAAATATTGGGCTAGTCAAACATACTCCAGAAACACTAGTATCTTCTCTTGATTAATCATAGACTTTAGCATCTCGCATCTCCATTTTAGCTTAATTTAAGTTTGTTTTGAATACCAATACCTAAAATAAAAAGCTTTGCAAATTGTGTTTTCCATGAATGATGAAAGTAGGTTTTGAACAGAGATTATGCTGATTACACTTGCTATCAATAAAATGCTTTAATTACTCAGTCATAATGCCTACAAACTTTTGGTTTGTAGCCACTATACTGGCACATAAGAACACTAAAAAACTGAATTTTAATTTGAAAAAATAATTTTATACTGGCATTCTAGTATATACCTGTATAAATAACAATACTTAATTATTTAAAATTTATTTCCATTTGCACTTTGAGTAATTTTCAGTTAATTATGAGTAGAAATAAAAATAAATAAATTAATTAAAGTTAATTATTATTTTATCCACATAAAATTTTTCAAAATAAGTAACAACAAAAATAAAAGGTTACAAAAATATCTCCCACTGTAATTCTGGCAGAAAAAAATCCTATTTCCTATAAAAAGAAAAAATACCGCGGTAACACGTGACGCATTTGACGCACGAGACAAAAGAAGCATCTAAAGCAGTGGTTCTTAACCTTTTTTTACATGTTTACCCTTTTAACAAAAGTGGTTACTAGATTTACCCTTAATATACTTAATGATGCTCATTTATTAAAAAACGAAATTAGCAAATTACTTCAGTTATGCTTATTTAATGTGACGCTGCCCTTGTTTTTTGGCAACGAGCTGTTCAATGTCTGGTGAAGTAGTAGATAAGGCGCAACGAATGTCAGATTCAACGTCAAGTCGGTTTCGTGCTTTAGATTTGATATTAAGCAACGCAGAGAAGTCGCACTCGCGCAGGTAAGTTGAAGAAAACGGAACCAGAATATTCAGAGCATAAATGCCTAGCCGTGGATAGCAACCATTTTAACCTAAAACTCCTCTAGGTTGCAAGTGTGAAATTCATCTTTTGCAAAAGAATCGTTTGTTAATTATATAAATTCTTCTTAAATTGCTTCAGGAACATCTTCCACTTTAGACTACATAGAAAAAGATTTCTAGCTTCTTTTATTAAAATGCTAGAAGTATTAATCTCGGGAAAATATCGTTCAAACTCATTTTGCAAGTTTTGTAGGTAACTGATGATGTCCTCCAAATTTTGTTCACAATCTTCTCCAGTTATATCAGTCAAGCGGTGAAATGATGCAAAATTATCATTATTTGCTTGTTGGCTCCAAAGCTTTGCTTTGCCACAAACGCATTGATGGCATCAATGTGCACGATTATATTACTTCCTGGACCTTGCAATTTCTTGTTTAGTTGGTTTAATGTTTCGAATATGTCAACAAGATAAGCTAAGTACGTCGAAAATTTGTCTCCACCAAATGCTAACAATACATCATTTTTTGTTTTGCGACCAAAAACAACCTGACTTCTCTTAGTTCGAAAATACGAGAGAGCATGATCTCTTTTGAGAGCCATTGAACTTGAGTGTGATATAAAAGTGCGGTATGATTGGCATCCAATCTTTGCAAAGCTTGCTGAAGAGTCGAGTGTTGAGTGCTGAACTTTTCACATAATTAACGACTTTTATCACAACAAGCAAATGCTCGTGAAATCTCTTTGGAATGGTTTTGGGAACGAGCGCTTGTGAATCATGCAATGTGTTCCTTGAATTGCTGGATTTTTCTGCTTTAACAGGGAAACCAATCCAGAATTTGCACCAATCATGGCTGGAGTACCATCAGTGCAAACCCCAACAAGCTTACTCCAACTCAATTCGGTTTTGTCAAAAAAATCAATCAACACTTGAAAAACATTGGCTGGCTTTGATTTTGTTTCCAAAGGTTGGCAGAAGAGAAATTCTTCATTAATCCTTTCATCTGCAACATATCTGATATACACAAGTAGGCTATCTGTGAGAAATTGGAAACATCGGTAGTTTCATCCAGCTGAAGAACAAAAACAGGAGAGAATTAATTTTCGATATCAGCTTGCTCTTAATATTTTCAGAGATTTTATGGATTCGCAATTTTATTGTGTCATTGGACAGTGAGATTTGTTTCATTGTTTGAGATGCTATTTCGCCAAGCATCAACTTCACACTTTCCAATGTGCAAGGTTTTAGAAGGGTTTCACCAATCGTATGTGCTTTTTTAGTTTTTGCCACATGAAAGCAATGGCAAATGATGCATGTACAGCAGCATTGTTAGTCTGCCAAAACATACCAGTCCTGTCCAGCTTTTGTCTTTTCAGAATGGACAGTTTTAACTCAAAAAAGGACTGGTTTTTGTTTATCATACTTGGATGAGCATTTGCTAGGTGTTGTTTTAGCCAATGACATACACTTCATGATTGGAAACTCATATCACGTGACCTGATTTTGTATCGCCCGTTGAACGCTTGAATGCACGAACCTAAATTCAGTCTGATCCAGTTTAGCCAAACAGCTTTATACACTTTTTGAATTAATAATTCAATAAATTAATAAAATAAAAAATATAAAATGAGAGGAATTTATTAATAAACTAAAATATTAACAAAAAACTTTAATGAAAATAAAGACTTAATAAGCTAATTGACTATATTTATTCAATTGAATTCATTTGTAATCTTTTTACATTTAAAATAATTTGATACATTTTTTAAAAATAATTTTGATAAAAACTTTAAGTCTAAATAGCTGTTCTTCATTCTCACTATACTAAATAAATAACTTGCTTTTTTTTTAAATTACTGTATCTTTTTTTGGTTTAAATTATTTAAAGTTTGTTAAATTTATTTATTTAAGTTTTTGTGTAATAATCTAAAGCAGTTTTATTTAAATTTTGTAGTGAGCGACCGACTTGTCGCTACCAAATTTTTATGGTATCGGAAGAAATATTTTCATACTTGGGAAAAAAATTATTATAATCGGTTCCAGTTTGTGATACTACTTCTTCCTTGTTTTCAAACAAATCATCGAATTTTTTCAAGTTATTCAGATTGATGCAAATAGCCCATCGATTAAATTCCATTTAGATTCATTTAAAAAAATTTAAATCTCACTAATTTATTTAGCCAACGTTGCCTATGTTCAATCAACGGTTCAATCAATCAATCAAGCAAGATTTTATTTTTTTCGTTCACTACACAGCAGATATTTATATTAAAACTCGCATGTGGTTGACAGTGGCGTGCGATGACCTCTGAGACTGGACACGCAATTGCCATGCCAAAATCTGATCATGCAATCGGGTATTTTATGGGTAGTTAGTGAGTAAGACAAGCAATATTTTACGGGTACGAAAAAATTCTGTGTGAGATTCTAATTTTTAGTCTTAAGATAATTTTTAGTCTTAAGATATTTTACGGGTAGAAAAAAATTGTTTGTGAAATTCAAATTTTTAGTCCTAATATTATAATGTTCTAAACTAATTTTCGTCCCAAAATTGTAACGTTCCTTAAAAAAAGGTCTTCACTTTCAATTACTCTCAAAATTTATACTTTTCACCCTGAAATTCTATCAGTTAAAGTCTATTATGAGGGAAATTAAATTTTAGTGTCACACTTCATTCATAATTTTAATCATAACGATGTAGTTTATCCCCGTTAAAAGCAATTCGTAGTGTTATTATAAAGTCTATTATGAGAGAAATTAAATTTTAGTAACCCATGTTTAGGGAGGCTTATAGGTGCTACACCTTTCTCAAGCGTGACCTGGAAGAAGTTGTGATAGGGTATACTCATTCCTCCCAACATATCGAAGATAAGCTCACAACCGGATGTAGTTTATTCTCACATCCACAGAATGTTGAAATGTTTTGACATATAATAGACGTAAATGGTTATGTAGGCATAGCCTAGAAATAATTAACATAAACATAACATATAATCATAGCCATACCAAGCTGGAGGGCAAGGGCGGCAATTGGCACACCGAGACGCATCATTGGCAATTTCACAATTTTTTCAGCATTGAGTATGCGTTATTTGGGATGAAAGAAGTTTTTTTTGTACGTATTTTTTGAGTAGAATTACTTTCATTTTATTGTAAAAAAAACCGATTTAGTTTTTAAAAAAGTGGAAGCCTATAATTTTGGTTTTTGGGCACTCGTCGCATAAAATTTCAGCAAAGATTGTTTCGCCCCCCAATTTTTTATTCTGGGAGCGGCAAACCAGGACACTAGTTAATAGAAAAAAACTCGTCCCTAAAAACTAGTGTTCTTTAAAAGAAAAAAGTCTTCACTTCGTATCAGTTTCCGATTTCTTGGTTTTCATCTGAAGAACTTTTAATTAGTCTCGGATTACTTGATTTTCATCCCAAAACAAAAATACTCTCCTAAAAAAAAAAATCTCTCCCTATAACAAGTGCTTCTCAACCCCTGGGTCGCCGTTTAGTTTGATTGGGTCTCCGACAAGTGTAGGCTAGTTGTGTAACAATTAAATCATTTTCGTTCTTTTGTGTCAATTTGGACCTACGTTTGGGTCGCGACCTAGGGTTGACCCAAAAATTTTACTTTATAAAGAACGAAAATTTGGGACAAAAAATGAGAAATCCGAGACTATTCAAGTGACGACTTTTTTTTGGAGAACACTATGATTTTGGGATGAAAAATCAGAAATCCGAGACTGAATTCCAAGAAAGGTCTTTTTTAGAAAACACCTTGATTTGGGGACAAAAATTGGTCTACGTCTTAGAACCTCACACAATTTTTTGTCCTACCCACAAAGTATTGCATGTCAATTGCATGACCAGCCTCTAAGGTCATAAGTTTAGTTCCGTTATTATGCTTGCAATAACGTCTAAAAAAAATATTGGGTCGCCAAAACTTAACTCTCAATTTCCGCTGAACATTTGGGTCGCCACAAAAAATGAATGAGAAACACTGCTATAACACCTAAAGTACGGTAGTGAAAATTAGATGATTTAAACTTTTTATTTGCCTCAATCTTACGTCATAAACTTATCTATATTAAAATAATTTTATACTAAGGATAAGCTTAATTTGTTAAAAAACCCAGTGGATCTGTTCAACCCTATTGGATGAAGATTTTAGGACGATTCTCGTAAAACGCATTTCAATTAAAATTTTTCAATAAGGGAGACAAGAATCAGTCCAAAATTTATTAAAAACTTATTTATTTTAAATTTAAAATCGATTTCGATCAAAAGATCATCATCAGTTAACAATTCTATTAAGTCTGTGAAATTTTAAGAATAAAAATTAATAGAAAATTATTGAAAATTATTGATTAATGATTAAATTTAGTAAATTTCATAGAATAAAATAAAATATACTCACTTAACAAAACAATTCTTTTCAAATAGTAAAGTAAAAACTTACTGTTAAAATTGTAAACTGCTAGTGCCAATTAAATTAAATAAACCAGTGGTTCTCAAATGGTGTGCAAGAGCACACTGGTGCGCTCTAGAAGGTGGCCAAGTGCGCTTTTGATCACAGAAAATTTAATCTTTATCTGATTATATTTTTAAAAAATCATATGACTTTGATATACTTTAGACATCATGAATGTTGTATCCAAGTCAGTTAAGACCCACGGTGGGCAAATTGCGGCTCGCCGACATAAATTTTGTGGGTCTTGTATTGAATCGTAATATTACAAAAAAATTAAGATTATACTTTATTGTTAAAGCATTGACCTGCGTAGTGTTCGTTTCATTGTTCACTTCATTTAATTAATTAAGATAATTAAAAATTCTGTTCGTGGCGCCATTCCACTTTACAACTTCAATGCACTTTTATTATGTTGTCTCGGGAGTTTAAATTTGAAAGGTACTTTGAAGTTACGCGTTTGAACTGAGACTTTGAAGTTACGCCTAGGAAGTGATATAAGAAAGAACTTTAGAACAGTGATTATTATTGTGTTTTGGTGTTTGGAAGAAGAACTGCCGGAAAAAACTATTTAGTCAAAACGCCCCTTTTGACCGCTTTGGAGTGGCAGTTTGTGTTTTGTAGCTGGTATTTACTGAATTGCATGAAATACATTGAACAGGATTATTGAGTTTTTGTTTTTTGAGTCGAGAGAGGGTAAAGTTCTTGGAGTTTCCCCAAGAAAACATTTCGATTATAACTAAATTCCTTCTAAATTTCTAACATTTATTAATATTGTTTTCATTTATCGATGTATTTTAGAGTGGTAAAACAAGTATATGTTTTAATATAATACTAAATATATTGCACAATTTTGCGGCTCGCTGCTGTTTATGGTTTTCCGCAAGCGGCTCTTTCTTTGAACAACTTTGCCCACCCCTGGTTAAGACTTTAATGAATTTGCCTTCCAGTTAAAAATGTACTATTTTTTACAGCTCTCGTTCGATACACTCAGTGAAATATAGTGTTTTTTTTAATTTCTTATCTATCATTAAAAAAATTGAATTGCCCATACAATGGATAGATTTCTAAGCAAGAAACGTACCAGTGAAGAACTTTCTTCTGTTAATGAAGCTACTCTAAGTGGCATAAAACCTCCAGCTAAGAAAAAAAAGAGCAGACCAAATCGTAAATATGACAAAAGTTATTTAAGTTATGGTTTCACGTGGACTGGAGATGAAAATCAGCCTCAGCCATTGTGTTTGGTTTGTGGGTGCAAAATGACAAATGAGGCAATGGTTCCTAGTAAATTAAGTAAGCATTTTCAAACATTACATCGCAGTCTTCAAGACAAAGATGTATCTTATTTCAAAAGATTACTTGAAAATCAAACAAAGCAAGCTGTTGGTTTCAAAAGTAGAGCAACGGTATCTGAGAAAGCTCAAATTGCTTCTTATGAAGTATCAGAAATGATAGCTATTAAAATGAAGTCACATACTCTTGCTGAATCTTTAATTTTGCCTGCTTGCAAAAAGATGGTTAAGACTATGTTAGGAGACGATGCAGAAAAACAAATAAGCAAAATTCCTTTATCAAATGATACTGTTCATAGGCGCATTCTGGAACTGTCTAACAATATTGAAGAAAATGTTTGCATTAATAAACTTCAGGATTCATACTTTGCTCTCCAAGTTGATGAATCAACCGACATAACCAATAAAGCACAACTACTCACCTTTATTCGCTTTATTGATGCAGACAATATAGTAAATCAGTATCTTTGTTGCAAAGAAATGCCTACCACTACTAGAGGTGAAGATATTTTTTATATATTAAATGACTATTTTAAGAAATGGAATTTATCCTGGAAGTCGTGTGTTGGGGTTTGTACTGATGGAGCCCCATCAATGGTGGGTTCTATTAAAGGTCTTGCATCGTTTGTGAAGCAACAACATCCCAACATCATAACAACTCATTGTTTCTTACATAGAGAGGTCCTGATGGCAAAAACACTGGGTACTAAATTGAAAGAAGTTTTTGATCAAGTTGTGGAAATGGTGAATTTTATTAAGACTAGACCAGTAAAAGCTCGTGTATTTGAGCTACTTTGTGAAAACATGGATTCACAGCACACACGCTTACTATTGCATACAGAAGTAAGATGGTTATCAAGAGGTAGGGTGCTTTGTCGAGTGCTTGAACTTCATCAAGAACTATTGGCATTTTTTGAGAAAGAAAATAAAAGTAAATTTTGTGGACTCTTGAAAAATGAGTTTTGGGTTTCAAAGCTGAGATACCTGACTGATATGTTTCAGCATTTTAATAATCTGAATTTGTCCATGCAAAATGGGAATGAAAATCTTCTCTCATCTACCGACAAAATTAAAGCATTCCAGAAAAAACTAGCTATTTGGAAAAGAAAAGCCGGTTCAGGGTGTTTAGAAATGTTTCCTTTGGTTGGAAAAGACAATTCAGATGGTTTAATCCCATTAATAGTGGATCATTTAACGATTTTGGAAGATAAAATGGATTATTATTTTCCATCAATAAATATCGAGCAATACGATTGGATTCGCAACCCTTTCATTGACATTTCAACTTATGATGCTGGCTTTTCGTTAATAGAAGAGGAGGAGCTGGCTACTATATCTACTGATCGAGGCTTAAAGATCAAGCATAAAGAGACATCCATCGAGCAGTTTTGGATTTCAATCAAAGGAGAATACCCTTCAATAGCTAGGAAAGTTTTGACTGTTTTATTGCAGTTTTCCACATCGTATCTCTGTGAACAAGGATTTTCTGTGCTAACTAACATTAAATGTAAAAATAGATCAAATCTTAAATGCATAGATGAAGAGATGAGAGTATGTTTATCGCATATAAGGCCAAATATTCACAAAATTGTAAAATCTCACCAATCTCATGTTTCCCATTAAGATATTTGAATGTAAAATGTATTGTTCTAAAATAAAAATGGTTATTTCAAGTAAATTCTTTATAATTTTCCTATTTCTAAAGTTCATCACTAATTTTGCTATATAAATAACAATGGTGCGCCTCAAAGTTTTGGTTGTTTCATAGGTGCGCTCTGGTGTACAAAAGTTTGAGAAACACTGAAATAAACTATACAATAGTAAACATCAAGAAAAACAGCTGATTGCATATTAATAAAGGCGATTGTGACGTGTGAAGAGTCAAAAGTTGAAATACAAAATTTCGTAGTAATGTAAATCAAGACAGAAATAATATAGTAGTGAAATGAAGAGTGTAAGTGCAAGGTAGTGTAAGTGTAAGTAGGAAGTGTAAGTACAGTGTATTATTTAAAATTTTTTTTTTTTAATAGCAATATAAAGAAAAAATGCCTGGAGAAAATATACAAAGGAAGAAAGAGAAAAATATAAAAATATAAAGGAAACGTACAATAAAAAGAGAAGAGAAGCATTCAACGTTAAATAGGAAGAACAGTAGCTTGAATATTTATAGAGGCATCTAATAGATGAATCCAGCGGGATTCACAAATGTCTAAAGAAGAATTTGAAGGTTGTTGTAAGAAAGTAACTGTATAGAATTCTGAAATAGGTTTATTCTTATATGGAAGATCAGTGTGGTTCTTGTGGTAATGTATCGATAATGCTGCCTTTTCATAATCCAATGTGTTGCTATTCTTAATATGGTGGTGTGTGTTCCAACGTACGGAAAAACGATTTATAGTTTGGCCAATATAAATTTCAGAGCATGTGTATTACAAGAAGCGGCATATACCGTATTTTCCCGTGTATAAGAGACCCTTTTTTGTTCATAATTTTCACTTTAAAAATAGGGGGTCTCTTATACATGGGAGTAAGTCTTTTGATTACTAAAAAACTTTTTTCCTGAAAATTTTGCCTAAAAATTGAAGGGTCTCTTATACACAAGGGTCTCTTATACACGGGAAAATACGGTATACCGAAATTAGTGCAGTTGAGGTTTTGCTTAAGTTGAATAATTTTACCATTTTTACTTTTGATAAAATTAGTGTTTTGGACCATGTTTTTATGTGTTCCATGATTACCACAAAGAACACAGTGACCACATGCAGAAGAAGATCCATTTTTATGGTTTTTAGGCTGTAAATTTAAGGATATTTTTTTGTGGTTTATTAAAAGATTTTGAAGTGTAGTTGGTCGTTTATAAATAACAGTGGATAACGGATTAAGATGTTTCTCTTTGTCAGTGAGATTAATGCAATTAGTGAAAGAAGTAGCCCAAACAATTTTATGGAATTGAGGATTTTTATCTTTGGTTTTGGTATTATCAGGTTTAAAACGATTTAACCAAGTTTTGGCTATATTTATCATATCATCAACCATTTTTTTATTGAAATTAGATAATAAGCATTTAATTTGAAGTCGTTCAAGGCTTTCAATGTAACTTGTTTGTGTCTCGTTTAGTCGTCTCATACGAATTACTTCTGAAAACACTATAGATTTGAAAATATGTGGTGGGTGAAATGAAGAGCCGTGTAGGAAAGATCGGTTTAAAGCAGTAGGTTTGATATATTTCACTACTATATTATTTCTGTCTTGATTTACATTACTACGAAATTTTGTATTTCAACTTTTGACTCTTCACACGTCACAATCGCCATTATTAATATGCAATCAGCTGTTTTTCTTGATGTTTACTATTGTATAGTTTATTTAATTTAATTGGCACTAGCAGTTTACAATTTTAACAGTAAGTTTTTACTTTACTATTTGAAAAGAATTGTTTTGTTAAGTGAGTATATTTTATTTTATTCTATGAAATTTACTAAATTTAATCATTAATCAATAATTTTCAATAATTTTCTATTAATTTTTATTCTTAAAATTTCACAGACTTAATAGAATTGTTAACTGATGATGATCTTTTGATCGAAATCGATTTTAAATTTAAAATAAATAAGTTTTTAATAAATTTTGGACTGATTCTTGTCTCCCTTATTGAAAAATTTTATACTAAGGATATATATTATATTTTATATTAAAGATATATATTAAGTATATAAATATAATATTAAGAATATATATTATATATACACAAAATAAAATTATTTAATAAAAAAAAGTTTATTAAGGACGTTTCGGAATTATTACTCATTCCATTATCAACTGCGTAAAATTCTTTATAATTTTACGTGGTCGTGCTTCTTTATAACTTTTCATGGTCGTGATCGTACGTCCTTATATATTGGCTATAGTTTTTATTCTAAAATTTATTCAAAACTTACTCTCTATCATATCTTATAATTTAATTTATAAAGTTTGTTATTTTTCAAAAATAGCTACATCAAAAATCTGAACAATTTTTGTTCACGCTTTTGCAAAAACAAAACAAACTTTTATGTAGTTCAATTTAATTTCACTAACTTGGCATAACTATTAATTTATTAAGCTAAAATTTATTGAAAACTTACACTCTATCACGCCTTACAGTTTAATTTTAAAAGTTTTTTATTTTCAACAATTGCATCATTAACAATCTGACCAATTTTTGTTCACGCTTTTGCAAAAACAAACCAAACTTTTATGTAGTTCAATATATAAATCAATGTATTTTTTGACGACTCAGTCGTCCAAAGGAGCATGCAGTCAAGCGTACGAGTGCCGTCGCTCCTGTCGGCGTTCTCTTAATAAAGAAACAAACTGAGAAAAAAGAGTTTCTCATCATGGTATGTATGTAGTTGGTTTTAGCGGAGCAGGTTTCATAGTACTGTTTGAAAATGTTTTCATGCACAGGACACACTGATGAATTTGAAGACCATCCTGAACGAGTTATGTAAATCCAAAATCCAAGTAATTGTCCTGATACTCTCTCTTCTTTTGTGACATGCTATATTTATGACTAAATTTATGACAAAATCCAAACAATAGGCTAGCTTCGGATTTGCATTAGCAGTTACTCTAAACCAGGAAGGATACTGTTATGTTCTTATTTTGTTAAAGAAGAAGTCTTTATTTATTGTATTTATTATAAACAGCAGTAATTCAAACACTCCCAAAAGTCTTCGAGAGCACGTTAACAATTAATTAGCCTTTAATTAATTAGCCTTTCACTGATCACCACCGTCTGACAACACTTGTTATTATTTCAAATCAAATTAATATTCCAATTATTAGCACGTTACGGTATCTAGTACGCTATTGCCATGCGATAAAGATTATTGTTATCTTGCATCATGTGAATGCGCACTGAAGTGTTGCCATTATCTTTATTATGTACATTAAAGCAGTACATCCGCTGCCAATACCTACAGCTGCCCCGATTTTTTTGTCCCGTCAACTTCTCTAGGCTGAAACCATGCCTGAAACTAAGGTTATGTGTTGCCACCATCAAATTTAAAACTGTAGGTAGCTCATTTACCCCACAAAACAAAGAAATTTACCCCAGGTTAAGAAATGCTGATCTAAAGCATACATCGAATATCTTCAACTGAATTTTAAAAAGCTGTTTAACGCAGTTTCATACTCAACAAAAAAATTACTATAATCAAAATATCTTGAAGAATTTAAATTCTTTTTCAAAAATAAATTAAAATAACAAGTTTATGATTAAATCACGGTAAACTTTTTCCACAAACAGAAACATATAAAAATGCTATATAAAATCAACATCCTTAGCAAAAAGACGAAATCAAATCTTTTTCTTTTCTAGAGAACATTAACTTTTGGAAATTCTTGCCTCGGGCCTCTGAATTTGAATATCCACCACTGATAATGAAGATTAATATTTTTATAGATCACTATAATGCGGCCCGCAAATAAATTCAACTTCTGAATGCGGCCTTCGAGCTGAAAAATTTGCCCACCTTTGAACTAGAATAATATACCAATGCATTCATTAAAAAATGCGCCCCTCAGTTAGCTTCTGTGACCACGATGCAGCCCGCAAGCCAAAACAATTGCCCACCCCTGTTCTAGAATTTCACTGGTTAGACCAGTGGTTCTCAAACGGGCTCCGCGGCACCCTAGAGTGCCATTTGCGTTTTGCTAGGGTGCCGCAAGCTATTGCACATTATTCACTAATCCAGGAAAAAGGTTGAGTGTTGTAATGTTATTTTGAATTATAAGCTTCAATGTTACTACATATATCTATGTTTCTCAACCTATGTGGCGCGAAAGATTTCGGAAAAAAATTATTTAGGGAAGTCGAATATTGCGCTTTTTACACGTGAAATATGTCATATTCGGAGCGAAGACTGTTTTTATTTAGAAAGAACTGATTTTGGGAAGGAAATTCATTAGAGAGACCTTGAATTCGGGTGAAGAGTTATTTTTTTTTAGAAATTTCATAATTTTGGTGGCGGAAATTAAAGATCGTAGCTGAAGTGCTCGCGAACTTCGAAAGATACCAATTATGTGCCGCGGCCAGAACAACGGTATTTTAGAATAGAACTGATCTTAGGGACAAAAGCTAGAAATCTAAGCCCAATTCTGGGTGAAGACTATTGTTTTTTTAGTGATCACCTGATTTTGGAAACAAAATTTAATAAAAATAGTCTAAAGGTGCCGCGATTTTTGAAAAATTTCAAAAATGTGCCGCAATCGGAAAAAGGTTGGAAAACACTGGGTTAAACCTTGCCTTGGATGAAAGGTTTTACTAATTTCAAAACAAGACTAAAGCCAACTTCAAATAAATTCTTTGCGGCTCCGTGTGTTTATTTATTGCTGATACACTTGCTGCATTTATGCGACAAATATCATTTTTGAGACTTTGGTTTACTCGAATAAAAAGTAATTTTTTGGTCTACAATGTCTGTACCTTCTTTTGTATAATTACATAGCTAGTATAAAGTCGGTTTCTTCTTTTAATTTTTTAAAATTAAAAAAATTGAGTGCATTATTGATAAGATTAAAATGTTTTGTTTTCCGGTGATTTTAGAGTTTACATTAAAAAAATTGAAATTGATATTTTTTTCAGGTTTGTTCCAAAAAACTTTTTAGAAACCAATATTTCTAATACACACTTGCTTTATTTCGTTTGATATTTCTTTGCGCTTAGCTTGAATAGTTACGGTGGTAGTAATTTTCTGTTCCAATAACCATTATACCAAAGGTATTGAAGTGTAGGGGAAGGTGGGGCATAACGGACGCCTTAATTTTAAACGCTTCTATCTCCTACGTTAAAGCTTCCCGAGAAACGATATCCCGAGTTTAGATCAAGGTCGTAGACATAAATCAAACAAACCAAAAGCTGAATAAATCCCAACAAAACAATAAAAAAGAACATAATTTCCAGTAACTTTAGGCCTACTTTAATACTACAGTTGCATACAAGGCAGTAGTAAAAATTTAGTTTACAAGCAGGCCTATAAAAAGTTTGTTGGTCATTTAACATAGATCACAAACAAATTCAAGGTCATCTTCTTCTATACCAGCACACTAAAAGTGAGCCCAGTTCAAGCATATAGTGCATTGTATCATACCATCATGACTGGTCTCACTCTACTTTTCCCAGCAATAGATGCATTGGGCATCCTCTTCTTGCTTTGAATATGTTGTAGTCAAACTTTTCTTAAAAGTTGTTGTTTGTGGACCTTTAAGCTTGCTCTGTAACTTTGCTTTTTTAATGTCGTTAGTTTTTTACACTTTATATTTATGTCCTTTGCTTTTGCCTTTTTAATGTTATGTAGGTGAGCTTTATAAGGACTACTTGTTAAAACAGCAGCAAATCCACGTCGTGTTTTTGGCTTTCTACGAGGTCTTGCAGATGCTTTTGGAGGAGGTGCAATTGCATATGGTGATATGTACGTCGATGCAACGGGAGAGTGGGTATGGCTAGCATTTGGATTACCTTTTATTGTTTCGTTTTCCCGACCAGCTTGGTTGCTTTTTTGTGTGGAAATTGGTTGGCTTTGTGGCGTTTGCATTAGTGTGAGTAATTGAGAATCAGATTTATCTGCAAACTTGTTTGATGGTAAGTCAATCAAAATTTCAGTTACAAAAGCTGATTCATTTAGCTGGTCATTCTTTTCAGAATCGATGTTTGTTGGCTGGCATGGAGCAAAATCGTGTGGCTCAAATATGTCTCTATTTGTTGGAAACAATCCAGTTTTTTTAAATACGTTTATGGCTGTTTGTGCTGTGGCTGTTTTAGTGTAAGCTATTCCAAATAATTCGGCTACTTGAAAAGTAGTTACCACCCGACCAGGATGATTACGAAGCCATTTTTCAAGCTCCTGATCATAGTAAATTGACAATGGCTTCATGAAACTCCCATCCAGCGGCTGCATCTTATGAGAGCAATGAGGTGGTAGACAAAGCAAAACTACTCCATTAGCTCTTGCAAGATCAATTACTTCAATGTTTATTGAGTTGAATGACCATTCAAAATTAGAAGAACAGGATTTTCTTTAATGGCTCCAGTTGATTTGTAAAAATGCTTAAACCATTCTACAAATATTTCAAGTTGCATCCAACCACTTTTATGGCATGCATAAATGGAACCTGGAGGAGCTCCATTTATGAGCTCCGCCTTCATCCCAACTCTGGGAAAACCAAAAAGGGGTGGAATAAATGTCCCTGTTATGTTTATACATATTTCAACCGAAACCAGTTGCACACGTTCTGCTGAAACTAACCCCCCAACTTGTCGCCTTCCAGTTTTGGATAAAACTTTTGAAGGCTTGCCTTGCACCGTAGTGATGCCAGTTTCATCACAGTTAAAAATTCGCTGTGGAGGAAACTTATGTTTATCCATCACTGCTTCAAATAGGTCAAAAAATTTATTGACTGTTTGGGGATTGAAAGACTTAGCTCTAGCAGCGGAAGTAGCTTCTGGTTGTCTTAAAGATAGTTCTTTGTGCCGGTGCATAAACCCTTGCAGCCAATCTTTACCTGCTTTTCTTTTAGCTTTATTTAAAGAATTTGGTAAATTATTTTTTTCTGCTAGCTGAAACGCAAGATTTCTGACATCATTAATTGCCAAACCAAACATCATACTCTCCAAAGACAACAAATATCAACAACAAATTAACTAATCATACAGCAATTTTCATACAACTATTAAAATTGTAAAAAGGTTGAATTAATAAATAAAAAAAAAGTTAAATGTGGATACTAATAGCAGAATTTAGCTAATTTGAAGTTTCTTATTCGTATAGCTGAAAGCCAAAATTCTTATTGGTATAGATGAATGAGAACCAGTTCTAGTTTAGACATGTAATTAACAAATTTATCCTTAGACAAGGCCTGCTAATATTGGTAGACTATTATAGGATTAGCCTACCTTATTGATAGATTATAGAAAAGCTGTATCAGTATAAAAAACATTAATTTTTATAAATAAAACTTGTTACACTACTTTGATGCAGTTCATGAAGAGAAATATTGATAAAGAGCCTTTATACTAAACAGCAATTTGTGTGGGGCAAAATGAAACTTTGGTCTGTTTTGCCTCCTCATAGCTGGACTTTTTTGCCTCATTGCCTAGTTTTAACACGTCATCTTATGACAGATATTATTATCAAACCTGATAAATTCAAAACCACACAAAGAATAGCCTATGGTATTACTCTTAAAAACATGAGGTCCAATATTTTAACTCCATAACCATAAAGCAAACTACTCACTTATTAAAATATGCTCTTTTTAGATAAAATAGGTCAAAATTCTTCTGATCGTTCTCAGTTCGTCGGTATAAGTGCGACGTTCAAAAAAAATGGCTGGAATAACATGGTTCAATGGCTGATTATGTAATCATAGTCAATAGGTGGTTGTATTTCTTTTTTACAAATTTATTTAAATGTTCCGTTTTGCCTCATGGTGCCATATTGCCCCACCTTCCCCTATAATCGATTGTAAGATCAACTTTTATAATAAAGCCAGATCAAGATTTCGGGATTTTATCCAAATTTGTTTGAAAATTTAGAAAGAAATGTAAATCTACAGTTACGCCTTTTTCTACATAAACAACTTCCTTTGGAAAATGAGATTGAAAGCGTTTTATTGCCTTTAACGTATTTAAGTAAAGATAATTAATAAACCGTTCGGTATCAATTGTTTCGATAAACAGTTTACAATTTGCCTTTTTTTCTCTTTTGGCTGCTTTTTTCTCACGTTTTATGAAATAGTCAAAAAACTAGTGACTAGGTATCAAAAAACTATTAATAGCTCCAAAATTACTTGAGCTTTTTTCAAAAATTGCAGCAATTTTTAGATGAATAAAAATCAGGAAAAGTCATAAAATTTGAAAAAATTTGTGCAAGTACGTAGTTTTCGAGCAACATATAGCATTTAAACAACGCAGGCGGTTTCCCCCCAGTTGTAATAGGGCTAAACTTAGCAGCACAATCAAATGCAACTCGAACTTATTTCCTATGCTGTGATGCGGTAAGTACCAAGTTTTATTCGGTGTGATCTCTTTCGGCGCTAAGCTGGCATGAGCACTCTTAATATACCGTACTCGTTAATCTTATCAACATACCTGCTTCTCAGCTCATCTACATACGGTACTTGTCCAAATAATGTCAAGATATTGCTGTCGGCTTGTAATTTCATAAAGATATAAATTTAATTTAGAATTGCTTTCCAAGACCACCAAGCAGGGGAAAGTGCCGTGAAGTGTCATTTCCAATGACTCAGCAGAATGGGGCGAGTGGGTTTTGAATCGAGACCATGTTGATCATAAGCACAATGCTCTAACCACTTGACCACGTTGACAACGATTGGAGTGGATCTGTATTTTTCTTAATTTACGAAATCTGGGTGGATTCAAATCTTTTTTCTTGATTGACCAGTTAAAAAAAGCAAAGCCTCAAAAACAGGGTGTCGAACCGGACCCGAACCGGATCCGTAAACCCGTATTAACCGTTATTATTTTTTGAACCCGAACCGGAACTGAACCCGAAAAAATAAAATTTGCTGAACCTGAACTGGAACTGAACCCCTAAAAATAAAATTTGCTGAACCTGAACCGGAGCTGAACCCGTAGAAAAAAAAATTGCTGAACCCGAACCTGAACCGGAACTTTATTTTAAATGGATCCGGTTCGACCGTTTGATGCTCTAATTTTAATTTTAAAGTTATTTGTAGAAGAATCAGAATTACAATTTTGTTTTTGAAGTTGCCGCAATTTTTTTGGTCACGATACTTGTTGTGTGGCAATACAGAAACGTTATAAACGACTTTTTAGGCGAGAAGTTAAAGCAAAAACATGTCACTTGCTAGATAAAGAAAGCGAAATTTTAAATATATGCTAAAGCAGTTGGTTCTTAAGCTTTTTACAGTGCCATACTATTAAAAAAAAATACATATTAATATAGAGACGTAGCAAACATAGTGAAACCATCGTTGGTGAAGCAAAATTATTTGACGCCATTAAAAAATCAAAGCTGCAAAGTCCAGGCTGTTGGGGAGCCACTCGACTGAAATTTAGTTGTGTGGAGAAGTTTAATAAAAAAAGCAGTGTAAACTTATCGAATGATTCGAATTCAGTATAACTTATAGTTGCCTCAAATAGTTTTCACTAGCATGATAGTATCCCTAACAGTCGAGATTGAGTAAAAAATATTGTTGAGCAAGCAATGCAATAAAGTTAATTAATTTTTGATTTTTCAAAAAAAAAAAAAAAAAACGTTTAAGGCCCGTTTCCACTACGAGCGTGGAAAAGAGCATTCTTTGTCTCTTTTATTGATCTTCGATTGAAGCGAGCGGTTAAAATTGAAGCGAGCGCAAAAAAAAAGCAATAAAACAAACAAAGAATGCTTTTTTCCACGCTCGTAGTGGAAACAGGCCTTTATCTAGCGTGCTTTTTCATTTATCAAGTATTACGTTAAAATTAAATTTTTGTTAACTTTCAGGCCTACCAAAATTGTAGCAACAGGACAAATAACTTTTAATACAAGAACCAAATATTTGCTGGTTCATTACAAAAGTTTTGCGTCAGTAATGCAACCGAAAAACCATAAGCAAATTACATTGTTGTATAAGTTACCCCTGCAAACAAAATTTAGTAGCACAATCTGACTTTGAGTTAACACTAAATAGTTTTGGTCGCCAATAGTTAGCTTGGCAAACAAAACATTATGGAGGAGTCAGAGTATTTTTCTGCCAATATCAAGCTAGTGTTTATCGAAAAAGTCTTTAATTAAATGCTGAAAAACCATTTTGCTGGTTTTACGAATTGAAAAATGATTGTCTCCCGTAAATTTGAATTTGGTTTAATTTAAGACTTTTTTTAAACAATTGGACCCACACCTAATTTTTACCCTTTCATCGCTAAACACTTATTAAAATAAAAAGCAGCAAGTTCTTAGTACCAGTTTGTAAGCAAGCAGTGATCAATATACAAAATTGCAAAGTTTGATTTCAGTTATCTTAAGAAAAAAAAATTTTATACAACAAACTGATTTAATTTTTAATTTATTTCTAGTTGTAATTGTTAAATTAAATGTTACCGTTTGAAGTTGCCACAATTTGTTTGAGCACTTGTGTGCCAATAAAGAAACGTCATAAACGACTTTATCAGCCGAAAAATGAAGAAAAAATATGTGCACTAGATACATGAACGTGCGCCAGGAGAACCAAAAGAGGGACTCGCTTTTTCAAATTTTAAATTTTACAAAATAATACATAAATATGCATTAAAAACTTCTAAAAGTTAAGGCTCGTTTCCACTACGAGCGTGGAATAGAGCATTCTTTGTTTCTTTTGACCATCTTTCCGCTCTTAAAATCTAAGTGAGCACATAAAGTCAATAAATACAGTAGCGAACAAAAAAAGTAAGATTTTTTATTTTTTAAGATTTTTTAAAAATATCATTGTTAAAATTGAAATATATTAATATACAGTATATTAAGTAATATATCATTAAAAGAGCACAAAAAATTATATTAAATCGAATATTAATTTATTTTTTTTTAGAAATATAATTCAATTGCAACTAACTTATTATTAAAAAATTTAATTTAATTTAAAATAAAAAATCTTACTTTTTTGCTCGCCACTGTACTCCATTCCACGCTCATAGTGAGAAAAGAGTCTTTATGCGTCAATTTTTTATTATTATAAACTTGAATGACTAAATGTTTAATTTGTTTAAAACTTTAAATTTAGATTACGTAACATAAAGGCCCGTTTCCACTACCGGCTTGAAACGAAGTATTTTTTGTTTTATTAATTTTTTTACTTCTTTCCGCGCTTAAAGGCAAAACGAAGCAAAAAAATCATTAAAAGAAACAAAGAATACTCCAATCTACGCTCGAAGTAAAAATGAACCTTAATGACGTTTCATAACTAGTAAACCTTCTGCGTGAGGGCCGCCACTAAAAAATTATCAAAAAATTCTTAGACAGGTGTATCAGTGGCTAGTCGAAGAAAGATCTACAGGGTGATTCACCGAAGTGTTGACAAATTAAAACTGAATTATCCAACTTACTATAAGGGCAAAAGAAACAAGTTTTTAATAGATAGAATGGAAATTTAATGGGCTTTCACATAAAATTCAAATTATTCAATGTAGCCCCCTTTGTTTTTCACAAGGCGCCTAAGACGTGGAAGTACTTGGGCGCACGTGGCACGCACCACTTCTGGGTCAATTTCTTCCCATGACGCCTTCAGTTTTCGTTTAAGGGTTTCGATATTTGGATGGGATGTTGAGCAGGCTTTTTGCTCTAGAATGGACCAAATCCCAAAGTCCATTGGGTTCAAATCGGGTGAAGAAGGGGGCCATACTTCCTTCTCCCAAAACCCTTTAAAATTGGTCTTGCACCAATGCTGGACTGCTTTGGCTGTGTGGGAGGTTGCCCCATCTTGTTGAAGCGTAATTCCTTCCTCTCCCACTGTTTCTTGAACCCAGGGAATGACTTTTTCTTCCAACATCCGACGATATATAGTTTGGTTAATTTTCACGCCTTCGTCGATAAAGATTAGAGGTGTTTTCAGGCCTGTTGAAGTGACTCCTGCCCAAACTATCACGGAAGAAGGTTTCTGCCTCCTAAATGAACTGCAACGTTCAACTGGCACCATGTCCTTGTTTGGAATCCAAATCCTGTCATTTTGGTGGTTGTGGATAGCTTGGACAGTGAAAAGCTTCTCATCTGTCCAAAGCACTTGAGGCCGCGTGCCAACAACAAGTCTCTTGATCAAAACCTTAGCTCTATCAAGCCTTTTCTTCTTAGTGGCGTTTGACAGGAGCTGCCTCTTGGTAAATTTGTACGGGTAGACGTGGAGATCATCCTTGAGAAGCCTTTGCATGGTGCTCACGCTTACAGAGGTGTCCTTAGCCAGTTTTCTTGCGCTCCTTGAAGGGTTCCGCCTCAACCTCTCCCTGACCTTCTTAATCAGTTCCTTTGTCCTGATGGGTTTTTCAGGAGTACTTCTGATTCTTGGAGCACAACTTCCAGTCTATCTGAACCTCTTTACAGCCTTGTAAACACCTCCACGACTCACAAATCGCTTCATCAACCGGAAAATTTTCGCAGGTGGAAGTCCTTTCTTGCAATACCCTTCAACGATGTCATTTACTGTCTTTGCCATCTTACTTTTCTAGATTAAATATTCTTATTGATATTGAAAACTTACTCTAGAATATATAATAACAATCTGAAGAGGTAATGCGAAGTTAATAATGGAATAAAGTATTTGTCAACACTTCGGTGAATCACATAAAGTATTTGTCAACACTTCGGTAAATCACCCTGTATATAAACTCATGTAAACGCAATCTATAAGAAATTTTCGAGATCACAAAACAACAAAAAACTTCCGTTTCCGCTTTTGGCGCTCGCATTGATAAATAAATTTATTGGTAAGACTTGGTTTTTACAACCAAGACCCATGCCGGTGAATTAGTTTAATTTAATTTTTTTAAAACTTGTACCAGAATTTTTTTAAAAACCCTTTTTAAGAATATTTTTTGTGTTTCCGACTGTTTGCCATCACTCCTCCAGGAAGCGCGTCTACGAGCACCCATGATAACATGAGGTAAGAAATTGTGTTTACAGTTCTAACGCTTGTAAGAAATAGATAAAAAAATATATATTCCGAACCCGAATCGGAGCTGAACCGGAACTGAACCCTTAAAAAAAAAATTGTTGAACCTGAACTGGAACTAAACCCGAAAAAAAATTTTTTGCTGAACCCGAACCGGAACTGAACCCGAAAAAAAAATTTTTTGCTGAACCTGAACCGGATCTGAACCTTTAAAAATAAAATTTGCCGAACCTGAACCTGAACCGGAACGTTATTTTAAACGGTTCGATTCCCTGCTCAAAAAAGTCTGATTATGGTGTAGCGATCGCCGCATTTTCACGCTTGACATGTTTGTCTATTTTTTCGTTCGTTTATTCATTTTTTTCTCTTGGATAAAAAACGAGAGAGTCTTGTGAAGCGTCAAGTATATGTAAAAAATTGTACAGTTGGAAAGAACTAAAAGGAAAATATCTGTTCTGATTACATGTAGCAAGGTACTTTTATAAACCTAAACCGCTACAATTATTTTTCAATAAAATCAAAATCTCTCGAACAAAGGATATGGTTTTTGGACCATAGCTAGCGTAAGCTTATTTTCGTGTAGGTTGTCAAGCTTTACATTTGTATTTGTTTTGTTAAAAATTGAAAAATATACTGTTTTCTGCCGCCGTTATTATGGCTTATGGCTAGACTATTAGTCAAATTAATGTTAAATTAAAATAGGAATCATGTTTATCCTGTAGGCTACAACAATTGCAACAATCTTGCATAGGCTAAAAGTATTTTTTTCCAAATACTGGTTATACAGTATATGTAGAAAGTTGATCTATCAAATTTTCTTAAAAATTAAGCCAATTTCACAAGCTACATGTAGGCCTATTCTGTTTGTAAAATTTTTACATTTGGTGTATTTAAAGAGCAACAACATCCAATGCCCTTACTGAGTATTCTATTTTGATTAGACAACAAGATCTATAAAGTAATATGGAAATTATTTGGCCAACCAACATGTTACTGCAAATCCAATAATTGTAATTTTGTAATAGGTTTTCCACAATCCAAATTCATAATATTATTACTGCTGTCTGATGTCTGATGCAAACAAATAAATAAAAAAAAATTACTTTGCTTTTAAGTAACTGTAATTTGGCTATTTTTCTTAATCTTGACTGTTGTCTGCATTGGCAGCTTGTGCATTAAAGCTGCAGAGCTGCAGCACCCTAAATATCAGTGCAGCAGTTTTAAATATTAGATGTCATCAGCAATGCTTAATAATTATAATTTTTTAATTGTTGCTTATTATACAGTGGCAAGCATTGAATTAAGAACAACCTAATTTTTAGTTACAACTTTTTTAATTATCAATTTTATGAAATATCATTTTGACCATTCAAAAGAGCCAAAAAAATAATTATAATAATCATTAATTTATTAATTTAAATTAATTATTGAGAATTTAATGATTACTTTATTACTTTTGACTAGTTTTTTTGCGAGTATTGAATTAAGAACGATTTGGGTCATTCCATGTCAAACGTTCTGAAATTCAGAAGTGTTCCAGCTTAACCCTCTCAAAATTTGTCAAAATGTAATATATCATATTGACTTGGAAACTGAAAATTTTAGCTCACTATTGTGCTTTATAAAATAAGACCTATTGAAATTTAGTATCCTATAGCAGCGATTAACGTTTGCTCATTTTTGGCCATTTTTAAACAAACATTTCTCCAATTCTAAAAATTGTGAAAAGCTGATTTTTGGTACATTGACTAACTTTCTGGTATATTACATGGATCAAGTGTCAAAATAATATTAGCTAATAACATAATGTAAATATTGAATCCCAAAATGTCCACATTTTACCCAAAAACAAATTTTCGGCCATACTTAAAAAGCTATAGCAGCCATACAAAACATAGCACTGCTCTAATTTTTAGCATGAATATTTCCTACCAAATGGACTATAACTTTACCAAATATAAAAGAAAACATCAGCTTAAAAAAAATTTACACCACTTAAAAGTATAAACCAGCCATAAAATTGCTAAAAATACCCCATCTAGTGGTTAAAAAATGGTCCTGTAAAACACTGTTTTAAAAACAGTTTTTTAACATGTGAAAGAGCTTTTTTTAAAGAACTCGCACACCAAATTTCTACTTTGTTCCAAAACTGTTAGGGGGTGAGACATAGTCATCTTGTACATGAAAAATCTAGTTTTTACCATATTCAAAAAAAGTGCAAAATTTCGCTTTCTATGTATAATTTCAATAAAATTTTGTATATTAATCAATAAGTTGGAGCTAAATTGATAAAAGAAAATTCCAGCTCTTCATTGGTTATTGTTTGGTTGTGACTTTCATTTTAAAAATGCCACTAGGTGGTATATTGTAGGTTGGAGAAGAATTTAACAAACGATGCACAAAAACGACAGTGAAACATGGTGCAAATTGGTGCATTCTCCAACCTACAATATACTAACTAGTGACATTTTTAAAGTTTTGAAATTAACAACCTATTTTCCATGCACTCATGAACAAGGATAGATTTTGTAATATTATTGGAGATTTTGCTGACAGTTCTGTGCAAGATAATACATCACTGAAAAAACTAAATCCATTTCTCAAAATGCTTGAAGATGCTCTCACTTCTAAATACACCCCTTCTCAAAAAATGAGTGTTGATGAGTCTTTATTCATCTACAAAAAAAGATTGCATTTTAGGCAATTCAAATTGGTTGATTCTAATGGAGTAACAATTAGGTACAAAGTATACACAGGACAATGGAGACTAAAGATGATTTTTTAAAATCTGTAGTGTTGTAGTAAATCTAATGGAAAATTTTTGGGCAAAGGACATCATATATACAGTGTTAACTATTATACATCTCCAAAGTTATACAGTTTTTTGAAAGCTCTCCATTGTAGATTCAAACAAGGAAGTCAATGTCAAAAAGAAATCAATGGTAGGACCTATTGAAATAAACATTCCCACTTGTATTGATGATTATAATTGCAACATGGGTTTTGCTGACAGAACTGACCACGTTTTGCTTTATTACATTGTGAATAAAAAACAATTCATTGGTACAAAAAACTTGCAATGCATTTTATTCAACTGCATATACCAACTGCACTGGGAATCTACAACTTTATGAAGAAAAAGAAAGTGACCTATTTAGATTTTTACATTCCTATTATAAAAGAACTCACTGCTAATTGTAAATTACCAAACCCCAAAAATTTGATGCCTAGATTATCAGGTAGGCATTTCATTGAATTTGTAACCTCAGAAAAAAGTCCAAATCCAACTAAAAGATGTCAAGTTTGTTATTTACATAGAATGAAGAAGCAAACAAGTACCAATGTAAGATCTGGATTGTGTGTAGTCCTTTGTTTTGAAATGTATCACACAGAATTGAACTATTAACTAAAAGTAAGAATAAATAGGTTTGGTCTTTTATTATTTACCTTTTATTTTTAAATTTAATGTGTATATACAGCAATATTTTTCTAACAATAATAATGGATTATTTTACTAAACATACAAACAAAATTAAGATTTTAAAAAAGGTAAAAAATTTGGTATTTTTGTTAAGGCATAGACTTGTATAGTGGTGTTTGTCCCAAAAGAGTTAATAATCCTTTAAAAGCTGAAGTAAGATGTTGATAGTGATAGCATATTGGAATCCAAGATTAAAGTGGCAGAATTAGTGAAAGATATTAGCAGTTCCATTAAAAAACTTAGCAAATGTAACCAGTACAGCTTTTTCATCATACTTGTCTTGCTATAAATGCCATTGATTTAATTAAAAGTTGATTGGAATCAGTTTATGATTATGTTATGCTGAGTCAGTTTTCAATGGATCCATTAGAAAAAACTTAAAGCAAACTGCTACAGTGCTACAAGGTTGCAGAGAGTTTGTCAAATGTTGTTCCAGAAGAATTAGTCTAAAGTTTTGCTTTGCATTGCATGCAAACTGCTACAAATAGAGTTAAGTTAGTCAGAAGTTTTGTGTTGCTGTTGCAAGACTTGCTCTTGAATGTAGAGTATATATATGACAAATTTTAATATGTCTTAAGGCCAATTATGTAAAAATTACTTTTCTAAAAGCAAACATTTTGTATTTCAGTGTTTGTTTGTATTTTGATAATGAAATATTGTTTAATAGCACTTAGCAACAGCAAAGTTTAGTCAGAGATTGCTTTACGTGTTTCTTAAAGCCTTTTGATGCACATTTCAAAAATGTCTTTTTTTCTAGCACATTACAATTGAGATATTCTCATTTTTTGTTTTTACAGTTTGAGCTACAAAAACTTGTGCAATGCAGACTTCACCATGCTTTCTAGTTTAGCGATGACATTTTCGAAAGCATTTCATTTGTGTCAAAACTCATACTGATAAGTAAAAACTCATAAAAAAAACAAAGCATTGTATTGAATACATGACATATCTATTAGCTAAGAATGTATGTGGTGTGCTTCAATCCTTCAGTGTTAGGTAGTTTTAGTTATTTTGTAGTGGTGCTTTACTAGAAATGTTTACTAGTTACAATTGATTGTGTTTTTTCAGAGCTTATAAAGATTAGTTTAGTGTTTATAAGTTTCATAATAATGCCAAGAAAGTGTAAAAATTATCCAAACTTGTTTTGCAATTTATGTGGCAGCTTTACAATTAAAGCTCAACAACAAGCCATCACAACCAATCTGAAAAATACCTACAAACTGTACTTTGAGAGTTTAAGATAAGGTGTGGGCACAACATGAAGTGTGCACTTCTTGCTCAAGTGGCTTCTGAACAAATGAACAAACTAACATCAGCATTGCAGTTACTGTTCCCATGATATGGAGGGGACCAGGGACTGACTACTTTCAAGTTATTTTTGCCTTGTAGTTGTAAAAGAGTTTGGTGTGAAACAGAGAATGAAGATTACATATCCAAATCTTGACTCAGAATGAAGAATTTTTTCAGATAATACTTTAATGCCTGCACCACTACCATCCAAAGATGGGCTTGTAGCTCTTGCTAATGAAGTTAAGGAAGATTCTGATAAAGGAAGTATTCAAGAGATTGCTGCCACTGCTCCTAGCAATTTAACAGATTCTGAGTATGATTCAGAATAATGTTGAAAACTTTTTTTACCAGGAATGCTTAAAAGATCTTATTAGAGAATTAGCACTTTCAAACGAAAAAGCAAAACTGCTTGCATGAAGATTACAAGAAAATAACTTTCTTCAGAAATATGCAGTTGTTACCATTACCGAAAGATGCAGTTGTTACCATTACAGAAAACACAACATAAACTTGTTAACAGTCTTCAGAGTGGATGGACCACTGTGCTACTGTCAAAATATTAACAGTTTTTTTGAAAAATTGCGAGATGAGCACATAGCAAGTGAGTGGCATTTTTTCCTGGACTTGTCTAAAAAAAATTCAAAGTGTTTTTTTTTTTCATAATTGTAATATATAGCAGCCTTTTCCAGTAATACACTCTGTGCACTTAAAGGAATATTATAAAAGTATTGAAATCCTCCTTAATGCCCTTCAGTATAGTTATTTTTAACTTATTATAAATGGAAGATTTGTAAAGACCTTAAGATCATCAACATTCTGATGGGAGTGCAAGGAGGATTTACCAAACACTGCTCCTTTCTCTATTTACAGGATAGTCATGCTACTGCAAAGCACTATGTCAGAAGACACTGGTCACCAAGAGATTCATACACTCAAAGATTTGCAAATATTAAAAGTATCCTTTTAGTTGAGCTAAAGGATTTATTCATGCCAAGACTTCATATAAAACTGGGATTAATAAAAAATTTTGTTAAAGCTCTGGGGATGAGCAGTTTCAACATGTTTGCATTTCTTTCCAACAAGTGTCCCAGAATAAGTTAAGGAAAACTGAAAAAAAGCATTTTGTTGGCCCACAAGATTGAGAAGTTCTGAAGGATCCAAATTTTGATAAAACACTGACTGCAGTCAGGCAGCGTTGAACAATGCTTGGAAAGCATTTGAGTGGCTGCGTGCAAACTTTTTGGGTAATAGCATGTCACCTTTATTTTAGTAGAAAGTTGAAAATCAACTTAAAGCTTACTAAGAGATGGGTTTTTGCATGTCTTGAAAAGTGCTTTTTTGACACTCACACCTAGATTTTTTCCCAGCAAACTTTGGTGTAGTCAGTGATGAGCAAAGTCAATAATTTCTCCAGGATATACAAGCAATGGAGGCACCCATACCAAAGTTTCTGGTATGAAAGAATGATGGGCAATTATTGCTGGTTGCTGTACCATAATGATCAAAGTCATTCTCACAAACAAAAATTGTATTTAAAGCATTTTTAGGTGATACCAACGTTTCTGGAATAAAGGAATGATAAGTGATTATTGCTGGATGCTGTACCACAATGATCAAAGCCATTCTTACAAATAAAAATTGTATTTGAAGCATTTTCAGGTAATTTTAGTAAACTCTGTATGTGATATTGTATGTGGGTAGGCCGACTCAAAATGCTCAGTGGGTTTGCAAAAAACAATTGTTTTAAGAGTTGCACCAGTATTAAGTGATATAATGGAGATTTGTAGGATATTTCAAACAAACTACTTCAAAACACAATTTGGTTTAACTCAAAAATATTGTCAAGTACGTAGAATATTAACATGCAGATATTTTGAAAACTTGATGTGCTAGAGAAAAAACAAAAACAAGTCTGGAATCAATACAAAAAATTATCTAGAAAAGTTTACTTGCACCTCTGATAAAAAACTTAAATGAAAATTTGTTAACCAGTGTAATTTTGTAACCTATTATACCAGTACCTTGCTTTATATGTTTGATGTTTCTAACTTAAATTTTGTTATAATTTTAAATTTTTCAGGTGAATTTTGTTAAATTTGTTAGAAGTAGTGTAAAAAGTTGTAGTTTTACATTGATCTACATTTAGTTTAGTTAATCTCTTCAGAATATATTTGCTTTATTACTTTCAATTAATATATTTTTAAAGAAAAATATTCATGAAAGAGCAAAATAATAATAATTTTTTTCTACTATTTTATGTGCAATTATTGTAAAAAGCTGATTAAAAAAAACTCACCTTAATTTCTTGACTTGTTTTACATAGTGTCCATACTAGATATACAGCACCATCCATTCATCTAGGTGGCATCTGCAATTTGCAATTGGGACACAATCTTTTCCCTTTTTTTTTAGGTTTCTTATCTCACTCATCATTATCCCCAGTGTCATTCCTGTCTAGTCTTTAATGTTTTGTAGTTGAATCAATCTTTGCCTTCCAGGAAATTTTTTTTCTTCAATTTTGCCCATAACTATTCTTATTAACATTTCATTTCCTCAAATTAAATGCACCCAATACATACATTTTGCTTTTTCTAATTTTGTTGATTAAACTTGTTTTTTTATGATTTTCAATATCCACTTAATAGGCTTTTTCTGCATCCAACAGATGTTCAGCATTTTCCTATAATACCACATTTGGAATGCATTTATTTTTGCTATATCTACCTTAAAGTCCATATTTTGAAAGCATACCTGAATATCAACCAAATATGACATTTCGTCATATTAAGTCAAATGTTCATAATCAATTTAGAATTTGACACCAAACTTCTCATTTTTAAGAACCGAATCGGCTTATGCCTGCAGTTACAGGGTTCTTGTTCTTGTTGTGCGTTTCTTCTTGTGTGCTCACAACAAGAAGCTCCTTAAGTCCCACAACGGCAAACCAGAATTTAAACCCTGTAACTGCAGGTATAAGCCGTCATGCCCATTGAATGGCAACTGCCGAGACAAAGCAATCGTTTACCAAGCAACTGTACAAGCCAAAGATCAATCCAAGAACTATATCGGACTATGCGAAACCGAATTCAAAGCAAAATTCTATAACCACAACCATTCCTTCAATTCGGATTCCAAACGAAATGCAACAGAACTTTCGAAATTCATTTGGTCCTGCAAAGATTCCGGTATAAATTCTGCTATTTCTTGGAAAATAATTTGCCACGCAACACCTTACCAACACGGGGACAAAGTATGCAACCTCTGTCTGGCAGAAAAATACGAAATCTTAACTGCAAATGATGACGCTCTGCTGAACAAACGAACCGAATTGATCAATAAGTGTCGGCATAAAAATAAATATAAATTGATTAACGCCAAACTTAAACTGTGATTTTCTTTCATTTTTCCTTTTTTCTTTTTTTCGCCGCGTACAACGTTCTACCTTAGCCGATACTTGAACCCCTTTTTAATTTTTGAATAATATTTGTATTTGTAATTCTTTCGCGCGCTTTTCCTTTTTTTTTCGTGTTTTCTCGCCGATCTTAATCAGTTTAGTTTAGCAGAGTCTGTGATGGGATGTTCCGATCTAATAAGCGTTTACAGTGTTTAAATTTTTAAAAATTTTTAAAGTTTTTCCAGTTTTTTTTTCCTATTGTTTTCAATTCTTTCTGGCAGTTTTATCTTAACTTTATTTTATTTTACTTTTTAGATACCCCTAATGATCCCTTTTATGGGTGAAACAGTCTGTTGGGTTATAGCTTTGTTTTTATTTCCGTGATTTCGCTATTGTTAATTTTAATTTAAGCTCTAACTTGTGTTATCGAGCACTTTAGAAGAACTGATTTTCATACAGTGTTATACGTACATGTATATATATTCTATTTGAATAAGTGACCACCTGACGATTCAATAAAACAGATTGTTGTGGTTTTAACTAATAAAGTGTAGTGTTTAATAAATATAAGATACGTACATGTATATATATGCTATATATATATCTTTATATGCTATAGGTTTAGTAGATAATGTATTGTTGTATGTTGTATTGTTTCTATGTACGACGTATAAGTTTTGTTAGCCTATATCAAGTTGTAATTTATCAGAAAATATCCACTTTATTGATCAAAATTTTTCCACAAGTTGCAATGTGTATAAGTAATTACTTTTTTATTTAAAAATTAAACAAGTTAATATATTCCTCAGAAATTAGCGTGTGATAAATGGAAAAGGTTCGTGAAGAATTAAATAGACTTAATGAGCCTAGTAATTATGATGATCGACAACTAGAAATTGAAAAACTTCAAAATTTGTATGCTACCAAAGGCTGTGGAATAAAATTGCTTGATGATAGTGACGAGTTTTTGCTTAAGTTCCTCCGAGCTCGCCTGTTCAAAGAAGATAAAGCTTTGGAATTGTTAAATAATTATCACACTTATTTTAAAAATTGGCCCGAACTATTTGAGAAAGTAAAAAATCCTCAATCAATAAAACATGCATTTGAAGCAGGTTGTTTCATTGCTTTAAATGGTAAAGCTGTTGATGGATCAGCTGTTTGTATTGATCGCCCAGGAAAACTAATTAATATTAATGTGATAGATTGTATTGCTGCAATGGTAATATCACTGGAAGTTTTACTGAAAGAAGAAAGTAATCAAATTTATGGTATAACATTAGTATTGGATAGAAATTATGTAACATATCAGTTGATACATCAGCTAAATCCTTCTGTGAGTCGACAAGCTATTGATCTTCTTCAAAACGTTCTTCCGTTAAGAATAAGAAGTATAAATTTTATTAATGAGTCAAAGTTCTTTCAAGCTATTTTTCTAACAATAAGTCTTTTTATAAATAAATCTTTGAAAGATTTAATAATACATCACGGAAAGAACTTCAATTCGCTTTACAAAGTTGTTGAAGCATCTGTGCTTCCACCTGAGTATAAAGGAACAGGTCCAGGCCTTGATAATGTTGCAGAAAGTTGGAAGAAAAAAATTTTTGGTGAATACGAATTATTGCAAGCAAACAAATTGAAGTAGTAGGCATGATTATAGTGATTTTCAATAAGTTCTATTGTCTTGTAAAGTTGTGAGCTTTGATAAAAAGAAAACAGTAAGCAAATAAAAAATGAATAGTTGCACATTTTTTTGTTCTATAACTGGTATGTACTGTAGTTCTGCGTGGGTCGACGTCACTTAACCGACAAATTTGTGGAATTTCCTCAAACCGAAAGTTAATTGACAACAAAAGAAAGTTCCAAAAACAATCAGTTGTCCGACAACAGCTGTCAGCTTCCCGTCCACTGAAAAATATTTGGCTGTTAATAAGTTATATTAAATCATAAAATGAACACAATCAAAAAAGCATTGTGATAGCTTGACTTGTTAACTTTATTTTATAGATGGGTTTTTCTTAAAATTTGTTTTATAACAAATGTATTTAAATAGGTCTCTCATAGGCAAGAGGCAGGAAGCAAGGGGGAAATATGTGACAGCTGCAGCTGTTTTGTCGTTCAAGTGGTGTTTTCTAATAATTCACTTTTGTCGGTCAAGTGACGCTCCCCCGTTTTGCGTTTTAACTTGAAACAAGGAGGTTTTCGGGCTGTAAACAAACGAAATTGTTTAACATAAATTTCATTAAAATTGTTTGAATTAATTAAAACTGATAGTTAGTTATATTTTCAATAAAAAGTGAATAGATATATCCAGTGGTGGCTTTACAAAGGGGGAGCCCGATGCAAAAAAAAGGAGAAACCACTTTCCAAGTTTTTTCTCCCAAAAAATAGTGATTTAAAAAAAAGGTGATCACTTCTAATCAATGTCCAAAATATCCAGCTTCGTCCCCAAAATAAAGTGATCTGTATAAAAAAAAAAGTCATTACAAATTAAATATAGCAGTCATTCAAGCTTATATAAAACAAAAAGTAACCATAAATGTTTTCGGCTTGCATTAGCCCTCTTCAGATGAATAAAAATAAACTGTTTGGAAGTTTTGTTCATTACTTTCAATCAAGTACATCATTTCTTTTTTCGTCCTAAAGTTAAGGTGTAGACAGGGGGCCACGATCCTAGTTCTACTATGAATAAATAGAGAAATATTTTGCTTAGGGCGGCCACATTTTGACGTCTTTTTTTGAGTGGGGGCGGTGCAACTGCTCCGCTCGCACCAATCTAAACCCATCACTGGATATATTTTTAAATATTGGTTTAATGATTTTGTGATTAAATTATTTTTTTAGTGTAGCTTAAGAAGAAGGACTATCTTAGATACAGAGAAATAAATTGAGTTATGGGCCACAAGATAAAACCGAATATCTTAATTTAAAAAAAGTCTGCATATTACGCTTGGCTATGATTTTATGTAACATTTTGAATTTGGTAACATAACTAGTTGAAATAGTTAAAATTGAGACAATAATCGGTATCATATTATATTTCCTAGTTTGATGTCTATAACTAAAATAGATTAAAAAGGTTTTTACGCCTACTTACAATAAAATAGCGAACAATAACTGAATAGTTTTAACTCGAATAAAAATAATGATAGCCTAGTAGAATTTCTTAAGCGCAATCTGATAATGTATGCCTAAACAAAACTGACCGAAAACCCGGAACGTCATACTTGTACCTCTGCAACTTGTTTGAATAAGTACCGAACTGCTTTACTTAAAAGTTCCTAAAAGACTCGGAAAATATTGGTAGCAACGCCATCAAGAAACAACAAATTTAATGACAATCATAAAAATAGTCCAATACAAAACTTTATGTTACTTCTAAAACAGTGGGTAGCCTATTGTACGTTTAAAGCTGTAATCGCTAATGGGCTATTATAACAAGCAAAAAATATTTCAAGTATGTTAGTTTTCAATGACAGTATAACGCTTACTTTCAGTGCTTTACCGAGAATTTTTAAGGGAGAGGCCATACCACTACAATCGAATATGCTAATTAGTAAAAAAATTTTTCAAGGGGTCGCTAGAGAAAAAAGTCTTCACTTTGAATCTGCCCCAATTTGTCAATTTTTTGTCCCAAAAACATGGTAATTTAAAAAAAAGCTTTCACTTTAAATCTGCTCTGAATTCTTGCATTAGTGATCTCCAAAAGCGGGGCCATGACACACTGCCTCCTTTCACTTAATACACTACTGCTCACTTTGAACCTGGCTTTTTGTGATTTATTGATACGACTATTACGCGCTTCGTCTCGTGTGTGTTCATACATGTATTGTTTTGGAAACGTGACTGAGTGTACAGGAGCAAGTTTGATGTTTTATTTATATATTTTTATATTTATCCTCCTGACTTGCAGGAAAACGAGGGGGGCTCTATACGTGGGGCAAGCAATTACTCCAGCCTACTTCCGAAGAGCCAAGATATTGCTCTCCGGTCGTCGTTTGGAAGAGCATCCACTCCAGGTGAGACACAAATAGGACTGGCGCCGAAGGTTTATCCTTTTATTACCGTAGACTTTCTTCCTTATTACTTTGTACCGCCAGGATCAGATGCTGGGAGTGATGTTGTTAAGCCAGCATCAAGTTTTGTCATCCAAAACTGTCAGACCTCGTGCTCCATGTGGTGCCCGATGTAGGATGCACGCTATTAGAACGTTGTCTGCGGTTTGTTTAGCGGCGCTGAACTCGCAATTCGGTGAAGGAGCGAGACCCAATTTGTGCATGGACTAATAGAATCGCCCAACAACCAGTCCGCAGGCGATGGAGCTTAACTCAAGTTGTTTGAGGCAAGCTCATCCCAACAGGCCTGGTACTGGTCCTGGGTATAAAAACACGGAGCGTGGAAGTATTCTCACAATACTCCGCGTTCCATTTATGGTTTGTCCACTCAGAAGCCCGTATGCCAAGTCTGGCAAAATTGTTTAAAAGATTCCGCGCAGCTGGCACGAATGGGCGTCTAGATCTTAGTCTCTCTTGGCGAGCATCTGACGACCCACTTAAAATACCAGATTTTTATAACAAGATTTTTATCAGGGTCCAGAAATCCACGGTAAGCCAAAGATAGTGTCGCTCTCATTTGGCGAAACTCAACGGGCTGGATGTTTGAAAGCATGAGTAAGTGGTCCGTTGGATTGGGACGAAGGTATCCAGTAAAAATGCACAAAACGTCATTTAAGACACTGTCTATGAGGCGAATGTAAACACTGTGCACCAGACAGATGCGCAGTACTCAGCTGTTGAGTAGACCAGAGATAAGGCAGCTGTGCATAGTGTTTTGGTACCAGCACCCCATCCTGAGTATACAAGTGGCCTAATCAGCAGTGTGACGCGCGAGGATAGCTTTTTTGCGCACTGCCACTAGATTGTGTCCAGTTTGTGGGCGATCGGTCTAGTTTTATTCCAAGTTATGTAAGAGTTGGACAGAACGGTAAAAGTCTATCATTGTTGTAGACTTTTAGCTCACGTTTGGCCTCTTGGTTGTTTAAGTCAAAAGCTGCTGTCATCGTTTTAGTGTGACTGAGCTTCAACCTCCAAGTCTAAAAATACGCTGAAAATGTAGACCTGTTTTGGTTTACAGTAAAGTCCCTTCCAAGTCCTTCCAATTTCCAGAAGAATGTAATAATGCTAAATCATCCGAATAAGCAAACTTTTTGGAAATCATAAAAGACAGATTGTACCTATAGATATTGAATAGGAGGGGAGCCAAGACCAATCCCTGAGGAACGCCGTTTTTCAGACGGCGTAACCTGCTTTTTTATTTTATATATTTTATCTCTATTTTTATCCTACGGACTCGCAGGAAAGCGACGGAGGCGCTAATACATAGGTTGGGCAATTACCCCGACCTGCTTCTGGAGATACCAAGATATTGCTGTCCGCTAGTAGTTTAATAGAGATTTGACAATAATTTAGAACTGCTTGCCAAGACCACCAAGCAGAGGAAAGTACCGTAAAATGTCATTCCCAAGGACACAACAGAATGTCGCGAGTGGGTTTTGAACCGAGACCATGTCGTGATTCGTGTATGCTGAATGCGTGGTTGCAGCGACGCTGCAATGCAGCGTGCTTGCCTTATGTTGGAATCTATGCTTTATTTTATAAAATCGTGCTCCGCTTCCCATAATGCGGCGTTATTTCTGTGTCCCAGGGTCGATGATTAGGATATTTGGTGATGCTTGCTATATATACTGATGTGGCTGAATATCACTTGGGAGGCACGCAACAAAACTATGAAGAACGTTACACCGTTGCTCTGGGACAAAGACGTGTTTTTATAATTAATTAACAGAGGTGGGCAGTACCGTGTACAAAAGTACCGCGGTACTTTTTTAGGTACCGTCGGTACTTGTACCGCGGAACTTTTTTTATAAAGTACCAAGGTACTCCGTCTAATTTTGGGGTCGTTGAAAGTTTTTTTGCTAGCATTGCGACATGCTTTTGTTTTCGTATCGATTGCAGCTTCAAAGTAGTTTCTTGATTTATAGTAGTATTATCACAAATTGACATTTGTCAAACTTAAGTGTTTACCAGTACTTTCCCCATCCTTCAGGTAGTAATTACTAGTTAATTTTAAGTAAGGTCAGGTTTAGGAACGTTTTACGCATTTCATAACCAGTAGCTCTTTTGCAACTTTTTATTTAGGCTTAGCTTACTCAGGCTAGTCTGGGTTGACTAGCATTTTAGTTATGTCTCAAATAAAAACTAAAAAAGTAAATTAAAAATTCCAATTCACTACAATATTTTGACATCTCTGAAAGCAATTATCTGCTAGATCTTCTGGTTGCTTGCGGACCTGTATATATAGCATTAAATAAGCAGCTACGGTATTGCTTAAAAGTGCCCTTAGTATAACGCCTTCAACGTTTTTGTACGAGTCTTTGAAGAATAAATGGAGTTGAAACACGATAAAAATCAATAAAAATTTTATATCTTGAAAACCAATGATGGGTTTGTGTATGAAGCTTATTTTGTCTTATATTTTTCCATCATCTTAATCATGTTATTAATGTGCATAGAAAAAAAAAACAATTTTAAAATTGCTTGAAAAAATATTGTTTTAACTTAGTTGTTTAAATATCAGGTTTTGTTTTGACTAAATTGAAGAAAAATTATTAATTGCTTATGCGCTTGAAGTTTTACATTATGTAATTAATTGTATCATTTTTTTATACGACAGCGTCAGTCTATGTCATTCGACTCTGTTTTTCTTGAAACTTTATTCAAACTCCATTTTTTTGACCAATTTTAACAGAATAAAATGAGGTTACTGAAATGAAATCAACCAATAAATTCTAATTACCACAAAAAATGACACAATCATTTTTCAGTGTTAATATTGAACTTAACGGAAAACGCACCAACAGAGGTTATTTCACTTGTTTTTATTCAAGCAGATAACACATCAAATGTCTTCTTCTTCTCCTTTCGGCCTTTCCCATTATTCAGGGGTGGCCACAGCGTATCATCATTCTCCACATCTTTCTGTCTTCAATGTCCATCTCCTTCACACCAACTTCCTTCATATCTTCTTTTGTCAGCCATGCTTTATACTATCCTGTACTTTTACTTTATGTTTATCATATGCATGTTTTAACGTCTGACGTTGTGCTGCTTCTTCCTTTTCTTGATCTTTTTAATGTTTATAATTTTTGTGTTAAACTGTTCAATAATGATCGAGAATAAAAACACTGAAAAAAACACTGAAACTTTACCACATCTAAAAATCTTCTCTTTGGTCTCCCTCTTCTCCTCTTTCTGGTAACTCCATTTCCATCATCTTTCTTCCTACATATTCTTGGTCTCTCCTCATGACATGTCCATACCACCTCAGCCTGCCCTCCCTCATCTTCATTCCTAACCGTTCTACCTTAACAGTACTCCTGATGTGCTCGTTTCTAATCTTGTCTTTTCTCGTCACTCCCATAGTAAACCTCAGCATTTTCATCTCTGCGACTTCCATCTCTTCCACTTGTTTCTTTGTGACTGCTACTGTCTCAAGTCCATATACCATTGCTGGTCTTACCACTGAACTGTACACTTTTCCTTTTACTCTAGCTGGTAACCTCTTGTCGCAGATTACTCCTGATACTCTTCTCCATCCATTCCATCCTGCCTGTACTCTCTTCTTTACCTCCCTCTCACAACCACCACTTTCTTGCACCGTTGAATACAAATACTTAAATTCTTTTACTCTTGGCACTTTTGTATTCTCCATCTTCACTGTTTCGTCGTCATTTCCTCTATTTATGCAAAGATATTCGGTCTTTGACCTACTGACTTTCATCCCTCTTCTTTCCAATGCATACTTCCAGGATTCTAATCTCCGCTCCCCTTCTTCCCTGGTCTCTTCGCAAATCACAATATCATCAGCAAACAGCATTGTCCATGGTGGTTCTCTCCTTACTTTATCCGTTAGCCTGTCCATTATCACTGCAAACAGGAATGGACTTAACGCTGATCCCTGGTGCCGTCCAACCTTGACCTTGAAACTTTCTGTAGTTCCTACTGCACACCTCACCACTGTTTCGCTTCCCTCATACATATCCTGTACTAGTCGCACATACTTTTCCACTATTCCAGATTTTCTCATGCAGTACCACAGCTCTTCCCGTGGCACCCTGTCGTAAGCTTTCTCTAGGTCCACGAATACACAATGAAGCTCTTTTTGACCTTCCTTGTATTTTTCCATTAACATTCTTAAAGCAAACATGGCATCGGTGATTCCCTTTCCTGGCATAAATCCATATTGCTGTTTGCTGATCTCCACTCTATCCCTTAACCTGGTTTCAATAATTCTTTCCCATACTTTCATTGTGTGGCTCATTAACTTTATTCCTCTGTAGTTTCCACAGCACTGTGCGTCCCCTTTGTTTTTATAGATTGGGATAAGCACACTCCTTCTCCATTCTTCTGGCATTCGTTCACCCATTAATAGTCTGTTGAACAGTCTGGTCAAAAACTCTATCCCCATCTCTCTCATGCACTTCCAAACTTCTACTGGCAACTCATCTGGTCCAACCGCTTTACCTTTTTTCATCCTTCTTAGTGGGTTCTTTACTTCTTCTCTACTGACACAATTTACCTCTTCGTTGACCACTTCTGCTTCCTCTGTCCTACGTTCTCTGTTATTTTCCTCAATCATCAGCTTCTCAAAGTACTTCTTCCATCTCTTTAACACTGCTTCTGAATTTACCATAACATTACCATTTTCATCCTTTATAACCCTCTCGTGCTGTACATCTTTTCCTGCTCTGTCTCTCTGCCTAGCCAATCTGTACAACTTTTTTTCACCTTCTTTTGTTTCCAATCTAGCATACAAATCATCATACACACGTCCCTTTGCCGTTGCAACTTCCTTCTTTGCCTTACTCTTCTTTTCTTTGTATACCTTTTTGGTATTTTTATTTCTTGTTTTATCCCATGCTTTCTTTGCCTCTTTCTTTTCTTTTATGCTTTTTTGAACTTCCTCATTCCACCACCATGTCTCCTTGTCTCCTTTTCGTTTCCCAAATGTCATTCCCAATACAGTTTCAGCTGTTTTTCTTAGCATTTCTGGCGTTTTGTCCCACTCATCAGGTAACCCATCCTTGCCTCCCAAAATCCTGGTCACCTCTTGTCTAAACGCTTCTTGATAGCTTGTCTCTTTCAGTTTCCACCATCGTATCTTTGGCACATCAAATAACATAACACATCAACTGTAGCAGAGTTAAAAGATCCCAGCTCCAGCTTTTTTCTTATATTTTTGTGTGCAACAAGAACAGGAAGTGTAAATTATTTTACAACACTACGCACCGGTATTAAAATTTAGCATAAATGACTTGGCATGAATAGCTATTTTATTTTTATATGTTATTTTATTTATAGTACAATATCTAGATAGGTGTGCGTTCGTTTTTCCTCCTTGTAAGTTTATGTTTGAAATAACTTTAAATAGAATAGCCTACTTTTCTTTGTTTCATTGAGCGTTTGACAAAGATGACCAAAAGATCGAACTATATAGATTCATTTAAAAAGTGAAGTTTTAAGAAATATTTGTCGCAGTTTGCTTGAGGTGATCGAAAATTATCAAAGGACTTCCGCTCTACTTTTCAATTATGCTGGGAACTGTATCGAACATTTACGTAAACAAAGTCAAAAGACATTCGAATAGCATACATATTGTGTTACGCTTGAGTGCAATATCATTAATTGGTTGCATAGACGTACCAGCCAAAAAATATGGGGCAAATAAAGTTTTGCCCAAATTTTGTGCCGTTTGCCCAAATCATAATTTTCTAGCACATTACGGATAGAACAAAAAATTGTATGAGATTAGCAAACCAAGAACAAATTTTGTCCTAAAATCATGGTCAACTCTAAAAAAAAAAAAAAGAAAACTCTTCGCTTGAATTCAGTCTCATATTTTTCAATTTTCGACCCAAAAGCAAGGTGTTTTCTACAAAAAAAAAGTCTTCACCTAACTTTGCTAACTATTTTTTGCAGTTTGATCATTGTCACTGTCTTAAAATTTTTGACTTTGCCCAAATATTTTCTTGTCACTGCCCGAAAAATTTCAATTTTGCCCAAATCTTAGAAACTTGAGTGAGCATTTTCCCTCCCAACCCCCCGGCAGGTACGGCTATGATTGGTTGTACCGATGTTATGATACCGATATTCTAATGTCAAAATTCGTACTATGAATTAAATAATTCTGAAAGAAACAATGTGGGTGTCTTAAGTTGTGACAAAATCAATATTAAAATCCCAAATTACTCTCGGTAAAAATTCATTTTGACGATAATGACTGTTTTAGAAAATGTTAGGTTGTTTTACACTCTGACGTAGGGATGCTCAATCTTTTAACCATTATTATCCAATTTTTGTCGAAAAGTTTATTGCGAGTCGCAATCGGTACAGAAATCGCAGTATCTTCTTTTTTGTCTTTACTTATTTTTAATGTGTTATTTTTAAATGAACCTCCCTGATAACAGGAATTCGGACTACAAATTTAGTTAAAGACCAAACAAAAAAGGTCACCTGTTTGATATATCTACGTGTTTTATTCTTATATAAAGCGAAAAATCTCTAGTGGGACGAAAGTTAGCCTATTTATTCCAATTTTTCTGCAAGTCATTGGATTGATTCAAAGCATTACAATAATTTGATTGATTTTTTTTTATGTAATTACAAATTCTTTGGTAGGCTTCAACAATAGACTTTGCGGTTCTCGGGTTGGGCAGCCCTGCTCTGACGAAATGTATTAATAAACAATTCAATGTACGGTAAATTTAAAATCAAAAAATATACGCCAGAGCATTAGTCAAGTTCAACTATAAAATATTCTACTATGTAAGTTAGACTAACCTACTAAAAAAGAAAAAACCTTGCAAAAATCAAAAAAAATTAATTGTTCATGGTCACTGCACCAGTTGTGCAAAAAAAAGTGATTATCGTGTTTAATGTGCATATAGTAATTATTGTGCAAAAAAGACATTGTAGCTTTGGAAAAAGTAGCATTTTTGCGTGCAATTTTGTCAAATCTTTAGCGCTTTCGGCGCTAAATATGGTATATGAGAAATTATAGGAATCAATCTTAATGTAGTAAATATTTTATGAAGGTATTGCATTTGTAAGGAACATTCTGGTTGTCTAATTATAAAAATGAAAACATTTTGCATAAAATCGAAAATCCACTAAACACCAGATTTCATATTCATACCAATGCAAAAGGGACTTGATGAAATTTTAAGTTTTTGTTTTTAAAGCAAAAATATAAAAAATTATCATAACAGTTAACGGCCAGCGAAGGTTGAGTAATTTTACTAAATTACCAAAACCAGAGTTTCCCAAAATGAGGTCCGTGATGAGCGCACAAGGGGTCCGCAACGATATAACAAAATTTGTCAACATATATACCTGGTAAAGTAATCCATAACATGAAATCCGAGACAGATTCCAAGTGAAGACTTTTTATTAGAAAACGCTTTTTTTTAGGTACGAATTTTTGTCTATAAACGAGCGTCCCGGTTTGCCCCTACGGAAATATGGTATGCCAGTTTATAAGCATTTATTTTTTAACTGATTTTGTGTTATTTATTTTTGGGTTTGTTTTATCTTTCCTCGTTGGTTGGGCAGAAAATTGATGTGACATAAGATTGGGGTCCGTGATAAAAAAGATTTGCAAATAGAGGTTTGTTCATGATACTCCATGCTTTTCAATTAGAGTGTGAAAAGTTGATGCTCCAAACTGCCTCAAACCATCAATTTTTCCGCTTCCTGTCAGGCTTGGCAAGCAAAGCTGTAGCAGCAAAACTCTAGTTGTCTCCCTGAGGAGATTGCAGAAAAGTTCTATAAAGGAATTCACGCTCCGCATCCCAACACGGAATATAGTTGTTTTGATACCCGCGTGGAATAATCTTTTTGGTTGCTTTCTTGACGATGTTACAGAAGTCCTGGTAAGCCGCGTCCACATCAAGTGAATCAGCGGCAACAAAGTCTTTGCGAATTTATTCGTCAAAGCAATGTAATGACTCCATTTGGCCTTGCGGAAGTTCCATCGTTTAACAGGCATGCTTGGCATTGACAAAGCAAACCTTGGGGGTGTAATAAGCAAATGTCGATGTCATGACCTGGGGAACTTTTCAAGTACACGTTTATCCGGTAAGCGAATGCTAGGACCTACGGTAGCAAAATCTAGATCCAGTTTGGTGCCAGTGTTCCAGCGGCCGGATTAAAAACTGGAGGCGTCTTTGACATTGTATAGAAGGGCAAGACAATTAATACTTACCCAGCCAGCCAAGCACTCACCTTCCGGACTGTTATTATCGTAGTCACAATCAGAGCATAAAGACAGGAAACACTAGGAGATCCAGGGATTGCAGTCATGTTGGTGGAGGTTTGTAGACGTTGACTATTTTATAATCATCAACGTCCACGCACAACCACTCGATCTCCAATGTCGGTGGAGATTGGTTCAAAAGCGTATAGCTTTGTCGCTCGTGGACAAAAATGGCAAGGCCACTGTTCCTGCTTAAATAAGACACAGCTAGTTGGTAGCTTAAATGTACCAACTTTTCTGCATCAGTGCAGTGCGTCTCCTGTAGCAGGATGACGAGTGTTTCTGACTGAGGAGCAATACTGAAAAACGTTCATCTTGCTTGCGGTGAGGCTTTCTATGTTCAATTGGGAAGCAGTGGGTTTTTGGGACTTGTTGGGAATATGCCTTAAAAAGGGCAGTTTTTTTTCAGGCATTGCCCCGCTCTGAAAAAAACGTTTGTTAATTAGCAGACCCTCGCTGAACATCGGAATGGGTGGGATAACCTTTCGTTTCGGCAGGTTTGGTTTCGGTCAGTCATGTTTGAGAGCAATAACAGACTTACTCACGTTCAACGCTGCGACAAAGCACCTGCCAGGTGTCTGGTTAAAGTTTTTTAATTTGGTTTGTTAATATTAAACAGAAAAAAACTAAAATTTAGAATTGTTTGCTTAGGCCATTAAGCAAGGAAAAAAGCCGTAAAGTGTTTTTCTCACGAACACTTGTGGACGGCGCTGCTATCTAAGTTTTTTGACCTTGTCAGTAACAACATTTAGTCCACAAAATTAATTAAATTTTTAAGTTTTATTAACATTTGAGAATGTCTTCATGATCACGTTTGATTCCAAAAAAAAAGAGAGCACATTTTACATTTTATCAAAACAAGAGACAAAGAAAAAAGTTTTTGTTAGAAGCGGGTTGCCAAATATATAATTTATATTACATACTGTATATACATATTTACAATTTATAGTGGGATTCTATTCCGCTACACAGTTCAGAATGGCGCGAGTAGGATTTAAACCGAGACCATGTTGATCACAAGCACGCCGCTTTAATCTCTCGACCACATTGCCGACGAACGTGATGGTAAACGTGATCGGCACGGTTGTAATTCCAAACCCACTCTTATCGTTTTGTGTGTCCTTTGTTAAGACACTTTTCTCTGCTTGGCGCTCTTGGCAAGCAGCTTTAAATTTCATTTATATATTTATAAAAATTGAAAAAGCAAAAAAAATATTCAATCAAACGGCTATCCAAAATATATAGATTAATTAATACTACTGTTCTTTTATTCGAAAAGTTAAACAATTAAATGCCCACCTGTTCTACGAAGCAAAAAATTTCCAATCCACCTCCAAGCAGTAAACACTGCAACTTTTCCGTTAAACCGCGTGTTTTATTTTACAATCTGACAGCTCCTGCAAACTATAAGTAGGACATCCTACCTTCCTATCATTTCCTTTATGCTATCTACCGATTGTTGTGGCACTATGATCGTCGGTACGTTGGTCGCACGTCCCAACGCTTGCAAGAGGGTACTAGACAACACATTCCAAAGTGTGTCACGAATCTTCTCGCTCTTTTAAAATCACGCCAGTTTTCCTCGTTCCTTTATTGCCTTTTCTGTGAGTCTACCATTGGCAAGTATCTTTTTGACAAATCTTTCACTGACTCCTCAGACGAGAAAAAAACTTTTGAGACGCTATTTTTTCCGCCCACATCTTCGAGTAAGAATGACAATACTTTGGCAGGAGAGCTACCCGAACTCCCCGCTAATCATGTTTACTCCCCTAGAAGCAGATTAATTACCAAACCCATACGCTATCGCGATTAATTTTATCGATATTTTGTTTGGTTTAACATTTTCATAACGTGTTGCATTTTTGCGTGCTTATTTGTACAGTATAATTTTTTTACCGCTATCAGTGCATGTAAAATTTTGTTACCTTTTTTTGCAATTGCTTTGTTATTTTTTCTTTCAGTGGTATCTGCCTTTTATATTGCGGCCATACCACTTGGGGGGGGAGATGTGTAGCGATCGCCGCAATTTTACGCTTGACCTGTTTGTGTATTTTTTCGTTCGTTTATTCATTTTTTCTCTTGGATAAAAAACGAGAGAGTCTTGTGAAGCGTCATGTAAAAAGTTGTACAGTTGGTTTTAAAGAATAAAGAACTAAAAGGAAAATATCTGTCCTGATTACATGTAGCAAGGTACTTTTATAAACCTAAACCGCTACAATAGTTTTTGAATAAAATCAAAATCTCTCGAACAAAGGATATGATGATCTTTATTTAATTAGAGGTTTTGGACCATAGCTAGTGTACGCTTATTTTAGTGTAGGCTGTCAAGCTTTACATTTGTATTTGTTTTGTTAAAAATTGAAAAATATACTGTATTCTGCCGCCATTACCATGGCTTATGGCTAGACTGTTAGTCAAATTAATGTTAATATAAAACAGGAATCATGTTTATCCTGTAAGATACAACAATTGGAAAAATTTTTGCATAGGCTAAAAGTATTTTTTTCAAATACCAGTTATACAGTACATGTAGAAAGTTGATCTATCAATTTTTCTTAAAAATTAGACCAATTTCGAAAGCTACATGTAGGCCTATTCTGTTTGTAAAATTTTTACATTTGGTGTATTTAAAGAGCAACAACATCCAATGCCCTTACTGAGTATTCTATTTTGATTAGACTACAAGATCTATAAAGTAATATGGAAATTGTTTGGCCAACCAACATGTTACTGCAAATCCAATAATTGTAATTTTGTAATAGGTTTTCCACAATCCAAATTCTTAATATTATTATTTTGCTTGTAAGTAACTGAAATTTGGATATTTTTTTAAATCTTGACTGTTGTCTGCAGTGGCAGCTTGTGCATTAAAGCTGCAGAGCTGCAGCACCCTAAATATCAGTACAGCAATTTTAAATATTAGATATCATCAGCAATGCTTGAAAACTAATAATTATAATTTTTTAATTGTTGCTTATTATACAGTGGCAAGCATTGAATTAAGAACTTTATGAAATATCATTTTCACCATTCAAAAGAGCCAAAAAAATAACCATAATAATCATTAATTTATCAACTTAAATAAATTATTGAGAATTTAATGATTACGCTATTCCTTTTGGCTAGTTTTTTTGCAAGCATTGAATTAAGAACGATTTGGGTCATTTCTTGTCAAACGTTCTGAAATTTAGAAGTGTTCCAGCTTAACCCTCTCAAAATTTGTAAAAATGTTAGTATATCATAATTGACTCAGAAAATGAAAATTTTAGCTTAATATCTATTGTACTTTATGAAATAAGGCCTATTGAAATTTGGTACCCTATTGCAGCGATTAACATTTGCTCATTTTTGCCCATTTTTGAACAAACATTTCTCCAATTCTGAAAATTGTGAAAAGCTGATTTTTGGTTGTTGACCAACTTTCTGATATATTTCATGGATGAAGTGTCAAAGTAATGTTATCTTATATCATAATGAAAATATTGAGTCCCAAAATATCCACATTTTGACCCAAAAACAGATTTTTGGCCATATTTAAAAAGCTATAGCTGCCATACAAAACATAGCACTGCTCTAATTTTTAACATAAGTATTTTCTACCAACTGGACTATAACTTTACCAAATATAAAAGAAAACATCAGCTTAAAAAAGAAATTTACACCACTTCAAAGTATGAACCAGCCGTAAAATTGCTTAAAAATACCCCATCTAGTGGTTAAAAAATGGTCCTGTAAAACACTATTTCTAAAAACAGTTTTTTTAACATGTGAAAGAGCTTTTCTTAGGAACTTACACACCAAATTTCAACTTTGTTCCAAAACTGTTAGGAATGAGACATAGTCATCTTGTACATGAAAAATCTAGTTTTTACCATATTCAAAAAAAGTGCAAAATTTTGTCTTCTATGTATAATTTCAATAAAATTTTGTAAAAAGTTAGAGCTAAATTGATAAAAGAAAATTCCAGCTCTTCATTGGTTATTGTTTGGCTGTGACTTTTATTTTAAAAATGCCACTAGGTGGTATATTGTAGGTTGGAGAAGAATTTAACAAACGATGCACAAAAATGACAGTGAAACATGGTGCATTCTCCAACCTACAATATACTACCTAGTGACATTTTTAAAGTTTTGAAATTAAGCTTTTGAAATTAACAACCTATTTTCCATGCACTCATGAACAAGGATAGATTTTGCAATATTTTGAGATTTTGGCATTTTGCTGACAATTCTGTGCAAGATAATACATCACTGAAAAAACTAAATCCATTTCTCAAAATGCTTGAAGATGCTCTCACTGCTAAATACACCCCTTCTCAAAAAATGAGTGTTGATGAGTCTTTATTCATCTATGAAGGAAGATTGCATTTTAGGCAATATATCAAAAGCAAAATATCAAGATTGGAATAAAGATTTTCAAATTGGTTGATTCTAATGGAGTAACAATTCGGTGCAAAGTATACACAGGACAATGGAGACTAAAGATAGTGTTAGATAGGAAAATTTTTAGGCCAAAGATATCATATATACACTGTTAACTGTTATACATCTCCAAAGTTATACAGTTTTTTGAAAGCTCTCAAATGTAGATTCAAACAGGGAAGTCAGTGTCAAAAGGAAATCAATGGTAGGACCTATTGAAATAAACATTCCCACTTGTATTGATGATTATAATTGCAATAAGGGTTTTGTTGACAGAACCGACCACGTTTTGCATTATTACATTGTGAATAAAAAAGAATTCTTTGGTACAAAAAACTTGCAATGCATTTTATTCAAATGCATATATCAACTCTTAATTCAAGTGCATATATCAACTCTCAATTCTCAAAAACTTAAAGCAAACTGCTACAAGGTTGCAGAGAGTTTGTCAAATGTTGTTCCAAGGAGAATTAGTCTAAAGTTTTGCTTTGCATTGCATGCAAACTGCTACAAGTAGAGTTAAGTTAGTCAAAAGTTTTGTGTTGCTGTTGCAAGACTTGCTCTTGAATGTAGAGTATATATGACAAATTTTAATATGTCTTGAAGTCAATTATGTAAAAATTACTTTTCTTGTTTTTATGATTAATAAAAAAGCAAACTTTTTGTATTTCAGTGTATATTTGTTTGTATTTTGATAATTAAATATTGTTTAATAGCACTTATCAACAGCAAAGTTTATTCAGAGATTGCTTTATGTGTTTCTAAAAGCTTTTTGATGCACATTTCAAAAATGTCTATTTTTCTAGCACATTACAATTGAGATATTCTCATTTTTTGTTTTTACAGTTTGACCTACAAAAACTTGTGCAATACAGACTTTACCATGCTTTCTAGTTTAGCAATGGCATTTTCAAAGCATTTCATTTGTGTCTAAACTCATACTGATAAGTAAAAACTGATAAAACAAAGCATTGTACTGAATACATGACATATCTATTAGCTAAGAATGTATGTGGTCTGCTTCAGTCCTTCAATGCTAAGTAGTTTTAGTTGTTTTGTAGTTGTGCTTTACTAGAATTTTTTACTAGTTACAATTGATTATGTTTTTTCAGAGCTTATAAAGATTAGTTTAGTGTTTATAAGTTTCATAATAATGCCAAGAAAGTGTAAAAATTATCCAAACTTGTTTTGCAATTTATGTGGCAGCTTTACAATTAAAGCTCAACGACAAGCCATCACAACCAATCTGAAAAATACATACAAACTGTACTTTGGGAGTTTAAGATAAGGTGTGGGCACAACATGAAGTGTGCACTTCTTGCTCAAGTGGCTTCTGAACAAATGAACAAACAAACATCAGCATTGCATTTACTGTTCACATGATATGGAGGGGACCAGGGAGTGACTACTTTCAAGTTATTTTTGCCTTGTAGTTGTAAAAGAGCTTGGTGTGAAGCAGAGAATGAAGATTACATTTTATTTATTATTTTTATTTTTTTATATTTGTCTCTGTATTTATCCTCCTGACTGGCAGGAAAGCGACAGAGGTGCTAATACATAGGGTAGTCAAGTAACCTGACCTGCTTCTGGAGATACCAAAATATTGCTGTCCACTTGTAATTTAATAGAGATATGACTGTAATTTAGAACTGCTTGCCAGGACCACCAAGCAGGGGAAAATGTTGTAAAGTGTCTTTCCCAAAAACACAACAGAATGGGACAAGTAGGTTTTTAACCGAGATCATGTTGGTCATGAGGCCGGCGCATTAACCACTCGACCACACTGCCGAAAACTTACATACCCAAATCTTGACTCAGAATGAAGAATTGTTTCCGATAATGCTTTAATGCTTGCACCACTAACACCCAAAGATGGGCTTGCAGCTCTAGTTAAGAAGTTAAAAAAGATTCTGATAAAGGAAGTATTCAATAGATTGCTGCCACTGCTAGCAATTCAACAGATTCTAAGTATGATTTACATGAAAGTTCAAAACTTTTCTTCTTTACCAGGATTGCTTAAAAGATCTTGTTAGAGAATTAGCACTTTCGAAAGAAAAAGCAGAACTGCTTGCATCGAGATTACAAGAAAATAACTTTCTTCAGAAAGATGCAGTTGTTACCATTACAGAAAGCACAACATAAACTTGTTAACAGTCTTCAGAGTGGATGGACCACTGTGCTACTGTCAAAATATTAACAGTTTGTTTGAAAAATTGGGAGAGGAGCACATAGCAAGTGAGTGGCATCTTTTCCTGGACTCCTCTAAAAAAATTTCAAAGCGGTTTTTTCCATTATTGTAATATATAGCAACCTTTTCCAGTAGTACACTCTGTGCATTTAAAGAAATATTATAAAAGTATTGAAATCCTTTTTGATGCCCTTCAGTATAGTTATTTTTAACTTATAGTCAAACTGGGCAATGCGCAGCTACCCATTTTTTACCGCCTAATGCGAAGAAGCTTTTTAATAAACAAACAAAAAAAAGAAAAAAAGAATTACTCCAGGATTTATCTTATATCTTTAAAAAGTGTCAGTATCAAAATCAAGTGAATCCAAGTGTTTTTTGACATTAAACTACACGTTCTTCAAACCGCTTCATTTTTTTTAACTTTTAACTTTGCCCTTCAACCTGCTAACTTTGCTTACATCATGAAATATACTGAACGCTTAATGTAATCTATAGTTTCTAACCAGTCTACTAATGGTCAAGAACATATCTGAACAAAAAACAGCGAAAAAAAATGTTTTCTCTTTCTCTTATAAAAAGATGTTCTTTACCCATATTTTTTTCATTATATTTTGTCCAATGCGCATAAAGGCCCGTTTCCACTACGAGCGTGGAAAAAAGCATTCTTTGTTTGTTTTATTGCTTTTTTTTTGCGCTCGCTTCAATTTTAACCGCTCGCTTCAATCGAAGATCAATAAAAGAGACAAAGAATGCTCTTTTCCACGCTCGTAGTGGTAACGAGCCTTAATGGTCAAGTGTAATTTAAAGAAAAACCAATTGGAGTGAGAGGAAAAAAGAAACAAAACTAGTTGCTCTAAAAGATAAAAAAAGAAAAAACCTGCGCAAATTGAATTTGTGAGCCCAAAATTAAAAAATTTTTTTTTAATTTGTTAAGAAGCTTGAGAAGAGCTTAGTTTTTTTTTTCAATCAACTAGTTTCGCTCTAAAACTAACTCTGTTTCTGTCTTTCACTTTCACTTCAATCGTTTTTTTTTTTTTTTTTAATTAAACCCGACCGTGCATAATAGCATCAACGTGCTTCCAACTCGCATCTTTTGTCAGAAACAGTAAACTTAGTTCTATGATTTGATGTTTATGATCAAGGGCATGGGAAGAGCAGAGATTTTTTTAGGGTTTGATGATTTTTTTCTGAAATTATATTTAAAGTATTTCTATTTGGAGAATTAGATGTTTTTAGATACGAAAACAAAATTTCAATGAGATGTTTTGCTTGTTGTAACAAAAAAATTGAGAAAAAGGTTAAGAAAACCTATCTTTACGTATGACAATTATTTTTTAAGAATTACAAAAATTTATCTAACCTGTTCGGGTGGTTAAGAGCGCCATTTTGATGGCACCGCATCAACATGGTTGCGGTTTAAAAGTTACTTGGGTCAAATTGTTGTATCCTTGGAAAAGAAATTTTACGACACTTTTCTCTGCTTGAAATTCTTAGTTAGCATATTTACATATTACAGTATTTATATCGAAATGAATGAATAAACAAAAATCCAAATAATAAAATTTAACCGGACAGCTATATCTTGGCATCACCGGAAGCATATCGGGAAAATCAACAGTGAAAATCAACAAGAAAAAAAATTTTGAGCAATAGGCCTATAGAACAACTGACATGAAAATTCTTCAGAAATTAACCAAAAAAAATGCACTGAAGTTGATCAAAATTTATTTAATTGCATTAGCTTTCGTAAACTACTGCTTATGACGCGCAACAGGACAACATAAAACACACTAAATTCTGAAATAAATTGATATCTGTAAAAAGCAGACCACTACAAATAACAAGAGGCAGAATCGTGTGATAGTGATTCGGTCCATCACATAAAACAAGGGGGTTTTGTCTATGTTGTCCTGCCTCTGACCTCCTAAGCCATGGAGGCAGGTGCCGTGTTTTTTGACAGGGGAGTTCCAGAGTTGCTAAATGCAGGGCATGGTGGGCCTTGGCATGTGCGGACTCGGTTGCCAAATCGCTGGTGATAGTAGCACGGCAGAGCATTATGTGTATTTTCTTTAGTAGTGTTTGGGGACTGAGTGTGTACCTTAGAGATATCGGCTAATTGGCGTTGTAAATTTTGAAGTCTGGAATTTACCGATTCGTTGATCAACGTTTGATTATCGTTGTGATCAGAGGGTAATGATTTCGATGAGGGGGAATTGTTGTGAAGAAAAAGAAGTTTGTCTGCATGTTTAGCTAATGCATCTAGTGATCAGTCCTTATAATGATATAAACGCAACCGTATATGTGAGTCTAAAGATTCGAGCAACTTGTTTGATGAGGTCTTTCTGAAGAGGGGAGTTTGAGTCGTACTGTGTACCTAGTAGCGTACGTAATTGTATCAAGTATGCGGTTACTGTACTTTGGCCTTTGTGGCAGTCATACAAAATTTTTTGTAAGCAACCCGATGGTGTTGTTGTATATCGGTCAATCAAAGCTTGTTTTAAAGTAGTGTAGGGAGCGACATTGTTTGTGGTGCATACTATGTCTGTTAGTCCTTTTAAAATGTGCGTGGTTTTACTGAGAGCCTGGATTAAGTGAGAGTATTTAGATATTTCAGATGTTATGCTGTTGTCCTTAAAAATTAATTCAATAGATTGAAAATAGCCTGTTACATTAAATTCCCAAAATTCTGGAAGGTGGACGCTGAATGAAGAATTTTGTCTCAAGCTTGTGTCAGTGAGTGAATAGTGGCGTAATGATGTGGAGGTGTCACGTGGTTGAGGAAACTGAGGCGTAGCTAGTGAGCAAGTGTTCTGTTGGTTAGCATGTGGTGGCGAGGATAACCAACGGTGATAGGAAATTACGCTAAAATCAAACACAACTGTAATAAAACACAAGCACGAAATTGTTAACAGCATCATACAGTAAGCTACTTCGGAAAACTCGATAATAATCTCGAAAGACACAGAATATATACGCAGATGTATTATTATTTTTTTTTTTTTCAAGAAATCGCTTCAATGTAAGCTGTAAGCCTACAGCGCATATTTACTGTACAGTCAATAACAGATTGTTTCTTGCGATTATAATTTGTTAAGTAGTATTGTGACGTCATCATCATATGATAGTCGCTCTGAAATACTGCTATTGGAGCTAGACAGAATGCAAATATGTATCGCCAATAAAAGCAAAGTAAATAAATGATTTAAAGATCTATATTCAACTTTGAAAAAAATTAAATACTACAAACAAAGGCGAACGTTCAGCAGGTAATTTGTATCGGTCTGCTATTTTTTTTTTTTTTTTTTTAATGATAACTCCAACTGCTTGCTGTAAGTTATTTGCTGATGGGTGAAGGCAGGTCAGTCCAGCTGTTTTTTTTTTCTTGTTTTCTTTGTTTCTTTATAGCTTTTTTTTTTTTCTTTTTATCGGGGTCACCAAAAATGTAGCGGCTTACTGCTTACATATATATATTTGTTTAGTTTTTAGCTTGCTGCGTGCCTACTACATACAAAAACACGTCCACACTTTTCTGTCTCAACTCTCTTCCTTCTCTTTTATTAGTTTCTTTTTTTCACCGTTTTTAAATGCACGATTAAAGACAATCATCTGCGCGTACCGCGTTAAAGAGAATCACCCACTAAAGTAGCGTGGTCGCTACAACATCAAGGCCAACGTTACGGCCAACCTCGAAAGCATCGAAAAAGAGGAATTTGCACAATGCTTTAAAGGCGTGGTCAAGAAGAATGGCCAAGTGCGTCGAAGCAAGACCACCTAGAGAAGAAGGCCTTTCGCTTCGTTTGGTGACGTCATGCAGTTAGGCAATAACGAAATCGTGGCTGCCAACTGCTTTGTTTAAATCAATTAGATTACAGACTATGCTGTGTCCACGTGCGTTATAGCGAGTCATTTTACATTTAAGTTTGTGCAGTTTGTTTGATAGTCAATGAGCAGGTTGGAAGTAGCAACCAAAAAAGAAAGATTTAAGAAAGTGAGGATTAAATATGAATTGTTATTGCATTTGTTGGAACAAAAAGTTACAGAACTTTTTCAGAAATAGATCCTCAGTTTTAATGTAGCTCATTTTACTGTGATTGTAATAGCAGATGAGCAAAGTTTTCTAACGTTTCCGAACCTGTAATTAATGTGTGATTATGTTTCAATCCATTGCATATTATGCAAAAATCTTTAGTGTATAGTGCACAATCAGCATCAATACTAAAACTTGATTTAACAAATAAACATGATTCGATTAACAAAGAGCTTTTTCATCTTGCATTCAGTTTTTTGAAGAGTATTTGTTTCTCGCTTATGATAATGGCAGATGAAGAAATTATTTAAAAAGTTTTGAAAGTACTGACCTACTAATGCAACTCATATAAACGAGGGTTAGTTAATAAAATAGGCGGTGTATATTTTCGTCAACGTTTTTAATGTTTGCTAAAATGCATAAAAATATTTTCACTGCAACTAAAACATATATTTTGTATTTGAAAACCTAGATAGTATTATTATATGATTAATTGGATAGCTTTCTCCAGTATATACTGTAATGCCTTACAAGTGCTGCGTCCCAAAGTGCGGAGGAAATTATCCCAATGGTCCAAAAGTTGCTCTATTTGGATTTCCACGGGATGAAAGTTTAAAAAGAAAATGGATTCATGCAATGAAAAGAGCAAATTTTTCCCCATCACAAACAAGCAAAGTAAGCAATTTTGATTAGACTCAGTACTAGAATTTATTGGTTCTGTGTATATTAAAGATATTTCCAAATAGTAGTTTATAGAAGTATGGTGGTAATAATATGTATAGGTAATAGTTTGGTACCGTATTTGAATTTTTTGCATATGGATTGTACTAAAACGTAATTTCTGCTTTTTTTCGTGATGCAAAATGTTGATTGCACAGAAATTACATTGGTAAATATAGCTTTTGTACTTTTGTTTAGGAACTGTTATCATCCTAGGGTAGGTGCTGATATTTTTGCTTGTATTATTTATCTCTTTACATTTAAACCACTGTTTTATAGGTTTGAGAGCTCCACTTCCATGCTCATGAAATCAAACGAGCCGGATCTGTTTTTAATTCTACTACAGGGGAAACTGTCACTTATAAGTTGGAAATGTCTCGATTAATACCAGGATGTATACCTTCAAAAATGCCCAATTGTCCTGATTATCTATCTGCTCCAACACCATCAGTAAGAAAAAGTCGAGAAATAAAATTGCAAGACAGGGAGCAGAACGAATTTGCAAGCGCAATCCGCATTAGCGCAGAAGAATACAAAAAGAAGCAACAACAAAATTATTGTGAAAATTTGCAACAAATAAAAGAAAAATTTACAGTGAAAGCACCGTGAAAACTTTTGGAAAATGAACATGGTATATATATTTGTACAATGAACAATCTACAATCCGCGGGACCTACAATATCCAGTGCAGTATGCATCGAAAACGACCTTACGCTTACTACCTACATGAAATCCGTAAAACTAACTACGCTTGGCAAGTATCGCTTTCCAATAAAAGTTGACTCTTTACTGGACATTGCCAATATATAAGATGATTTGTCATCATTAATTTCTGACCAAAACCCTAATTTTGCGCCAAAGCAACTTGACATCAATTTTATATTACGTCTAAATTTGATTTTATCTTTCTTGATTCCACACCAGGACGATTCATTTAAATTCTGCAATATTATAAAATTTGTATTTGAAGAATTAAGAGGATTTGGAATTAATTTTTAAACAAGCTGCATAAAGATGAGAAACACCAGACTCGAGTTTCGCTCTCATTAGAGCTCGTCAGTGATGCTTATCTCAATTGGAAAAAAAATACTTATCTCAATTTATCTCAAAAGGTTCGATTCGCGGTGAGATAAGCATCACTGACGAGCTCTAATGAGAGCGAAACTCGAGTCTGGTATTTCTCATCTTTATGCAGCTTGTTTAAAAATATAAAATTTCTGCATGAACAACTTCACCTGTTAACGAAAGAAAAAAAAAATGTTATTCATACGACTTTTTATTGTTTTCCTCCTTACTGTACATCGTATCACCTCATGCTTACAGATTTTTGCGAAGTAGTGGCTCTATCATACTGCCATGCTACACCACTATTCGAAAAATTACGTTATCGTCGTCAATGAGCCCTTCGATCAAACAAACTGATAAAACGTTTCTTTTCTATATAAAACAAAAGTTTTAATGTTTGAAATCATCCGATCTTACTGTCATGCTCCTGGTAGATGAGATTCACCTAAAACGATACTTTGATTACAAAAAGGAACTATTGTTGGCTCATCGTGCAATAACGTTTGCAACGCAGCAAAATCTGCTTTTGCATTTATGATAAGCAGCGTTTTTTCCAAGTATAAAGATGTTTTTCATCTTCTGCCGACTTGTAAAATATCTGCCAATGATTTAAATGCAATGTTCAAAAAGTTATTATCGGTTTAAAAGATATAGGGTTTAAAGTTATTGCCGTCATAACAGATAGTAATGCAATAAATCGAAAAGCTATGTCATATTTTGTCACTCTTCAAAAACTTTCTATTGTTATCCGCACCTTGTAATCATACCAGACCATTATTTTTTCTTTTTGATACAGTACATACATTGCGAAAACTGCAAACTTTAGCGTAAAAATGTAGCTTAATCTTTAATTACAACTTGTTGCTTTCAAATCTATTTTTTTAATTTAATTTGGGTAAAGAGGTGTTGTAATTGTATTATGATTTTTTTAATTAAAATTTATTTTAAAAAAATATCATCTAATTTTGCAGTTCGTAAGTTTGATATCAAGCACTATTACATCTGTCTAAATTGTCAAGCAATCATTTTATTCTGCTGATGTAAGAAAGTAAGGAAATGGCTTTTAAAGCACGCTCGGCTCGTCCGAAGCAATTGCCTAACTGCGTGACGTCATCGCGTCTGCCGCATACACGCGAAAGGCCTTCTTCTCTAGGTGGTCTTGGTCGAAGCCAATGGCGAATACTTTGAAGAGGACAATTAGAGATCACACAAGAATTGTATGTGTTATGCAAAGTGGACATGGTATGATATTTGTCTAAATAAACTTGCAAATGCAATAGTCCCATTTCTTTTTAGCCACACCTCGTATATACCGGTATATATATATATATATATATATATTAATATATTGCAGGAGTGAATCGATCTTCCCCGCAGAGTGCTCAATGAAAAAAATCAGAGCAATTTAATACAAAATTTATTTAATCACTGTTTAAAAACCACAACGGTCCGTTTCATCCTAAGATTCGTCAGGTGGTTACTAGAAAAATAAAAAATAAGTAAAAAATATAGTTATTAGTGGTAAGAAAATGCGTATGAAATAAATGATATGTAGTTAAATTAAGCAAACAATACGGTTCCTATGACGTCATACAAGAAAAAACAACTCAAAATATAGTAAATGCAAATATAGAGGTTTGCATTCATTTGAAGGTGAGGGAAGGCGAGTTGGGTATGCAGTGAAAGATATAAAAGGAAAGAAAATAATCTACAAAGGAATAAAAAATAACGAGAAAAATCGCATAAGATGAAAAAGTAAAGTGAGTAAAAAATGGCGTGAACGACAGTGGAAAATACAAGCGGATTTAATGACGGACAAGAAAGCACACATGCACAAAAATAATGGCAATTTAAGCATATGAAATCAAGTGGGTAATTTATTTAATTTAAATTTGTTTTTGTGACGACATTTTCCTGTAAGTTCCGATCGTTTGTTGAGGATTGTTGGTTGTTTTGCTTGTAGTATTTCTAGTTTTTCGGTTAAGCATAGGTTGTAGCATTTTTGTCCTGGTTTATATGGGATAACTTGATTGATTATTTTCCAGTTAATTGTGGTATTGAGACCTGATTCTTTGGCATTCCAGAATCTAGGATTTCGTATGCTTAAATTGCCATTATTTTTGTGCATGTGTGCTTTCTTGTCCGTCATTAAATCCGCTTGTATTTTCCACTGTCGTTCACGCCATTTTTTACTCACTTTACTTTTTCATCTTATGCGATTTTTCTCGTTATTTTTTATTCCTTTGTAGATTATTTTCTTTCCTTTTATATCTTTCACTGCATACCCAACTCGCCTTCCCTCACCTTCAAATGAATGCAAACCTCTATATTTGCATTTACTATATTTTGAGTTGTTTTTTCTTGTATGACGTCATAGGAACCGTATTGTTTGCTTAATTTAACTACATATCATTTATTCCATACGCATTTTCTTACCACTAATAATTATATTTTTTACTTATTTTTTATTTTTCTAGTAACCACCTGACGAATCTTAGGATGAAACGGACCGTTGTGGTTTTTAAACAGTAGTAGTATACCAGGGTACTTTTCGTTGGTGTCCGATGGAGCAGGAGCGCTGGAGCGCGATGGAGCACTCCAGCGATGACGTCAGTGCGTTCCGAACCCTAGACTCCATGAGGCAAGGTCCAAACCCTATCTTTTAATGTTTCAAATCAATTTAGTTTCAAATTAATAAATTCGAAAAGAAAAAATTAATAAATTCTAAAAGAAAAAATAAAATTAATAAGTTCGAAAAGAAAAGATGAATTCTATTGAAAACGATTTTAAGTTCTAGTTAGTTACGACGAAGCGCGTCATTTCCTGTTCTGAATCGTATCAATTTGACCTTAAGTAAACTCTAAGTCCAAAAAGTGACTTAATATATTTTAATCTCAAAGGTAATATTGGTGCATTAATTTTTTAATTTTTGTTAGACCTTTGTTGAATTTTTCTTAAACCTTAATTTTTGTCATACCTAAACTCAATTTTTCTTGACAGCCTCGAATTTCAGATACCTTTGTTCAATTTCTCTAAGCAACCTTGATTGTTTGTTATACCTTTGTTTAATTTTTGACAACCTTGATTTTGTTGTACTTTTGTTGAATTTTTGACAATCTTGTTTTATTTATGTTTAATTTTTTCTAGGCAACCTTTTTGTCATACCTAAACTCAATTTTTCTTGACAACCTCAAATTTTAGATACCTTTGTTCAATTTCTCTAAGCAACCTTGATTTTTTTGTTATAACTTTGTTTAATTTTCGGCAAGCTTGATTTTGTTGTACTTTTGTTGAATTTTTGGCAACCTTGTTTTATTTATGTTTAATTTTTTCTAGGCAACCTTTTTGTCACCCTAAACTCAATTTTTTCTAAACAAGTTTGGTTTTTGCTATACTTTTGTTGAATTTTTGGCAACTTTGATTGTTGCTGTAGACCATTCATTTTTACTTTCTAGTATTTACAACACCATTCATTTTTAGTGTTTATAACACCATTCATTTACTATACGTTTCAAGTCGATTTAGCTTCAAAAATTATTTTTAGTCTTAGTGATATGCAGCTGTAAGATCTATTGAAAACAATTTTATGTTCTAAACAGTTACGACGTATTTTCTGAAGCCGCGTCATTTCCTGTTCTGAACGCTATTGATTTGAGTTTATCATCTTTAAAAAGAAGCAATTGTTGCTTACTTTTAATTGATATTGGTGCACGTTTAAGCGTTCCCTAGACAATCTTGATTTTTAAATACCTATAGTCAAAAGTTTTTCTAGACAAGTTTAGATTTTAGATGAATATCAACTTTAAACATTTTTCTAGGTATACTTAACTTTCATTTGTACGATATTTTTTTTCTGTAACCTTAATTTTTGTCATACCTTTGTTTAATTTTTCTTGAAAACCTTAATTTTTGTCATAACTACCTTCAATTTTTTTTTCTTAACAATCTAGATTTTTGTCATAACTTTGTTTAATTTTTCTTGAAAACCTTAATTTTTTATAACTATCTTCAATTTTTTTCTCGGCGATCTCGATTTTCTTATATCTAGGTTTAATTTTTTTTTCTTGATAACCTTGATTTTTGTCATACCTTTGTTGAATTTTTTCTTGAAAACCTCGATTTTTGTCACACTTATCTTTAATTTTTCTTAACAATCTTGACCTTTGTTTAAATTTTTTTCTTATCAACCTTGGCTTTGGTCATACCTTTGTTTAATTTTTCTAGGTAACCTTGATTTTTGTCACATCTATCTTTAATTTTTCTAAAGAACCTTAATTTTTGTCATACCTTTGTTTAATTTTTCTTGAAAACCTTAATTTTTGTCAGACCTTTGTTTGAGTTTTTTCTTAACAACCTCGATTTTTGTCATAACTACCTTCAATTTTTCTTAAAAAACTTAATTTTTATAACTATCTTCAATTTTTTTCTCGGCGATCTTGATTTTCTTATATCTAGGTTTAATTTTTTTCTTGATAACCTTGATTTTTGTCATATCTTTGTTTAATTTTTTCTTAAAAAACTTAATTTTTATTTATATCTTCAATTTTTTTCTCGGCGATCTTGATTTTCTTATATCTAGGTATAATTTTTTTTTTTTTCTTGATAACCTTGATTTTTGTCATACCTTTGTTGAATTTTTTCTTGACAAACTCGATTTTTGTCACACTTATCTTTAATTTTTCTTAACAATCTTGATTTTTGTCATACCTTTGTTTAAATTTTTTCTTATCAACCTTGGTTTTTGTCATACCTTTGTTTAATTTTTTTTTCGGTAACCTTGATTTTTGTCACATCTAAACTCAACTTTTTTCTAAACAATCTTGATTTTTGTCATACCTTTGTTTAATTTTTTCTTGACAACCTTAATTTTTGTCATAACTATCTTTAATTTTCTTAACCAACCTCGATTTTATCCTACCTTTGTTTAATTTTTTCTTGAAAACCTTAATTTTTCTCGTAACTATCTTTAATTTTTTCTTAACAACCTCGATTTTTCTCATACCTTTGTTTAATTTTTCTTGACAACCTTAATTTTTTATAATTATCTTCAATTTTTTTTTCTTGATAACCTTAATTTTTGTCGTAACTATCTTTAATTTTTTCTTAACAACCTCGATTTTTGTCATACCTTTGTTTAATTTTTCTGGACAACATTAATTTTTTATATCTATCTTCAATTTTTTTTTGGGCAAGCTTGATTTTGCTATACTTTTGTTGAATTTTTAAAAGTTTATCTTGATTTTTGTCATTCCTATCTTCAATTTTCTCCTATACAAGCTTGATTTTTGTTACTCCCTTGTTAAATTTTTTTTTTTTTCTTGACTACCTTGATTTTTATTATATTTTTGTTGAAATTTTAAAAGTTTTTCTTTAGACAACCTTGATTTTTGTTACACATTTGCTTAATTCTTCGAACATTTTCTTAGTCAACCGTGATTTTTAGTTATCTACCTTCAATTTTTTCTTGACAACCTCGATTTTTTGTTAAACCTAACCTTAATTTTTTCTTGTCAGCCTTAATTTTTGTCATATCTTTGTTTAATTTTTCTCTAATCAACCTTGATTTTTGTCATAATTCTCTTCAATTTTTTCTCTAATCAATCTTGATTTTTGTCATACCTTTATTTAATTTTTCTTAACAACCTTGATTTTTCTCGTAACTATCTTCAATTTTTTCTTAACCAAACTCGATTTTTGCCATAACTTTGTTTAGTTTTTTCTTGAAAACCACGATTTTTGTTACATCTATCTTTAATTTTTTCTTAACAACCTCGATTTTTGTCATAACTTTGTTTAATATTTTTTTTTGAAAATCTTAATTTTTATAACTATCTTCAATTTTTTCTTAACAACCTCGATTTTTGTTATGCCTTTGTTTAATTTTTTCTTGAAAACCTTAATTTTTATAACTATCTTCAATTTTTTCTCGGCGATCTTGATTTCTTTCATACCTTTGTTTAGTTATTTCTTGACAAACTCGATTTTCGTCACACTTATCTTTAATTTTTCATAACAACCTTGATTTTCGTCATGCCTTTGTTTAATTTTGCTTAAAAGCCTTAATTTTTGTTATAACTATCCTCAATTTTTTCTTAACAAACTTGATTTTTGTTATTCCTTTGTTTCATTTTTCTTGAAAACCTTAATTTTTCTCATAACTATCTTCAATTTTTTCTTAACAATCTCGATTTTTTGTCATATCTTTGTTTAATTTGTTCTTAAAAACATTAATTTTTATAACTATCTTCAATTTTTTTTTCTCGGCGATCTTGATTTCTTTCATACCTTTGTTTAGTTATTTCTTGGTAACCTTGATTTTTGTCATACCTAACCTCAATTTTTTCTAAGCAAACTTGATTTTTTGTTATACCTTTGCTCAATTTTTCGAAACAACTTTGGTTTTTATCGTACTTTTGTTTTATTTTTTTCTTTGATTTTTGTCGTACCTATCTTTAATTTTTCTATTCAACTTTGGTTTTTGTCATACCTTTGTTTAATTTTTCTTGGTAACCTTGATTTTTGTCATACCTAACCTCAATTTTTTCTAACCAAACTTGATTTTTGTTATACCTTTGCTCAATTTTTTCTAAACAACCTTGTTTTTTGTCATGCCTTTGTTTAATTTTTTTTTCTTTGATTTTTATCGTACCTCTCTTTAATTTTTCTTAACAATCTTGATTTTTGTCCTACCTTTGTTTAATTTTTCTTGGTAACCTTGATTTTTGTCGTACCTAACCTCAATTTTTCTCTTGGCAACCTCGATTTTTCTCACACCTATCTTTAATTTTTTCTTGACAACCTTGATTTTGTTACACATTTGTTTAATTCTTCAAACATTTTCTTAGTCAACCGTGATTTTTAGATACCTATTTTAATTTTTTTTTTTTCTAAACAAGTTTGATTTTTACTATACCCTTGTTGAATTTTTCCAAATTTTTCTTTGTCAACCATGATTTTTATTATACTTTTGTTGAGTTTTTAAAAGTAATCTTGATTTTTGTCATTCCTAACCTCAATTTCTTCTAGAAAAACTTGATTATTATACTTATTTTCAATTTTTTTCCTAAACAACCTCGTTTTTTGTTATAGCTAAATTCAATTTTTTCTTATCAACCTTGATTTTTACTCACAGTCAAAGTAATTCTTAAAAGTTTTAAAGAAAAATTTTTATTGATAGATTATTCGTGTTCAATAAACAGATGTTTCATAATAAAATCGTCTTCTTTATTATTTAGTAAACCGAATTCAAACATAGTTATTATTTTTATGTTGTATGAATTCGCTTTCTAGTGTTAACATTTTAATTGTTTCAAAAATGAATTCAGTTCCAACTACGTTTAATCTTTTGGTTATTTTATAAACTTTTAATAATAAAAAAGCTAACCGTAATATCTGTAAGCGTGACAACGTGTATCAAATTCTCTCTCTTACACAGAAGCTGGCCGTATCCTGCTCATAGCGTATTACGTTTTCCGACATATTCATGATCGGAGTTTGAAAATCTGGTTACCTTAATTTCCAGAGTAAAAATAGAGTAAGCGAAAATTTTTATAATACACCTTGATTTTTACACCTTTTAACAATTTTCTGTGAAAAGGAAATTTTATTACAAGCTTGACCAAACATATTTTGATTTCAAAATACCGCTTAGTTTGATCCCCAATCAATTGCAACCGTTTATGTTAAAAAGTTTTACATTTTTTCACTTTTACTAAAGAAATTCATCATAAAACTAAACATTTTAATTCATTTACCAACTAAATTTTCTAAAATTAACATAAAATTTGAAATCAAATAAAACCAAAGTAATTTTAAAAAGTTTCGTATAAGTAAGATCAATTTTAAGAAAACTCAGTTGTTTTTTGAAAATATAATAAGATTTATTCTAGCAAATCCTATCACAGATAGTTCTTATGTCTAAATGAATGAACACATTACAAATCGAACGCTTGCTCAAGAAGGATTTGAAAAGCAAAACCATCTTTAAAAAAGTCTGTGCTTTGGATCAGTTGGAAAAACCTACTTTTCCGTCTGCTTACGTCATCAACTCGGACCCGAGTAGTGAACCTGGAGAACATTGGGTTACAGTTTGGACTACCCCTACCTTGGTCGGTCTCGACTCTTACATGGATGTCTACTCCTTATCGGGATGGATTTACAATCGCAAAACCTTACAAGCGTACTTTTCCAGTTTTTGTGCTCGTTATTGTGTCTATTTTATTTTATTTCGTTGTCGTGGCGTACCTTTACATGCTATTGTATCCGATTTTACGTCAAACCTAACTGAAAACGACCACTCTATCTCTCCCTTTATTCGTAATATATCACATCATTGATTGTACACATATCGTTTATTAATAAAATAATACACATCAAGGCGTGCTTGCAATAATATCTACTTTTCGCTTTTTCATCGGTTCAGGGTTAGTCAAGAGTTTGACAAAGGTCTCCAGTTGTTCGTGGTTGTCTGGTGGCAGGTGGCAGACATCGTCTTTTTGCACTTTTAAAAAGATGTAGTTGTTGAGTAGATAGAGGAATTGACGTCTTGCAGTTGGTACGTTTTCCACCACACAGCGCAATTGAAATTGATCCACTGCTACTTCTCGCTTAATGATTTCCATGTTTTTTTGCACTTCACACGCAGCATCGTCCATGTTGGTAGACCAGAATAGTAAAACTACATACTCTTTTGTTTCGGATTTGGGACGAAAAAGGATGTAAGGAAGATTCCCCATTATCACATCAACGACTTGAACAAGTTGATCCATCGAAAACATGACTTTTCCTCTTTTGACACTAATAATTGCTTTTCTCAATAACGATGAAGAGGGTATCGGCAGTCCGGATGTGGCAATTTCTTGAAACTTTTTTCGAATGTCTCTTGCTGCACTTTCCATTTCTCTTGCTCTGGTGATAATCTCTTCAAACTCCAACAAACTTTCGTAACAACTTGTATAAGGAGGAATGTAGTCAGGGTACTCGATTTCGTTTGCTTCTTGATATAAATCGTCTGCTTGACTTGTATACGTTTCCATAATGTGAGGTTTCGCAAACGCGTCTCCTTTTATAACCACTAAACCGGATATTGCGCAACGTTTTGAAATAGTCTTACGTCACACTAATATTGCGCAACGTTTTAAAATAGTCTTACGTCACAATAATCTTGCGCAATCAACACCGAAAGACGCGAATTTTTTCAGAGATACATTGGGAACACAACCAACAAGAGGGAGTGTCTTGAATGCATTCCCAACAAAGCACCATGTGCCCACATGGCATGCATACTGCATTTTTTTCTGTATTTTTACACTTTAAACATTTGTCGTCTTTTTTTAAATCTAAAACAACATTTAACAATTCTTGAAGATTGGAGAAATTGCAGTGATTTTTTTCTATTTGCTTCCATAGTGCATAACGGATCTTGGTGTCCTCCACCCCAATACTTTTTGCGTATTTGACATGAGGATCAAACAGCATAAGATCCTCTAATCTTTGACTCCTTTGCTTTGCTACCGCATTGTTTCGCATTTGGTGAAACAACATACTACGTAAGCGGTTCGCTGCAACAGATCCAGTTGGATTTTTTATGCTTGGTCGATGCAAATCCGAATGTTTCTGACATACTTTCTCCACATAGTTGACTCCTTGCTTTTTCAAAACAAATTCACACATAGGGAACCACTTTTCATGTTCATACCAAGGATTATCATGCGGTTTCCAGTGAAACAAACCTCCACCACAATAAAAACAAAGAACACGATCGCCAGAACCTTTATAATAAAAACCTGCATCCACCACTTCACGTGGTGTTGGGCGCTCCTCATCACACCAAGAGGTAGGAAAGGTTCTCAT